>OY968835.1:5027311-5618790 GCA_963695495.1 Hololepta plana
ATATACGCCCGTTCAGACGCTGTTAGCGCTTATACTGTGCTATGCACGCTGTATTAAAGCATATACGCCTGTTCAGACGCTTTTAGCGCTTATACTGTGCTATGCACGCTATATCTACGCATATACGCCTGTTCAGACGCTGTTAGCGCTTATACTGTGCTATGCACGCTGTATCTACGCATATACGCCTGTTCAGACGCTGTTAGCGCTTATACTGTGCTATGCACGCTGTATCTACGCATATACGCCTGTTCAGACGCTGTTGGCGCTTATACTGTGCTATGCACGCTGTATCTACGCATATACGCCTGTTCAGACGCTGTTAGCGCTTACACTGTGCTATGCACGCTGTATCTACGCATATACGCCTGTTCAGACGCTGTTAGCGCTTATACTGTGCTATGCACGCTGTATCTACGCATATACGCCTGTTCAGACGCTGTTGGCGCTTATACTGTGCTATGCACGCTGTATCTACGCATATACGCCTGTTCAGACGCTGTTAGCGCTTATACTGTGCTATGCACGCTGTATCTACGCATATACGCCTGTTCAGACGCTGTTAGCGCTTATACTGTGCTATGCACGCTGTATCTACGCATATACGCCTGTTCAGACGCTGTTAGCGCTTATACTGTGCTATGCACGCTGTATCTACGCATATACGCCTGTTCAGACGCTGTTAGCGCTTATACTGTGCTATGCACGCTGTATCTACGCATATACGCCTGTTCAGACGCTGTTGGCGCTTATACTGTGCTATGCACGCTGTATCTACGCATATACGCCTGTTCAGACGCTGTTGGCGCTTATACTGTGCTATGCACGCTGTATCTACGCATATACGCCTGTTCAGACGCTGTTGGCGCTTATACTGTGCTATGCACGCTGTATCTACGCATATACGCCTGTTCAGACGCTGTTGGCGCTTATACTGTGCTATGCACGCTGTATCTACGCATATACGCCTGTTCAGACGCTGTTAGCGCTTATACTGTGCTATGCACGCTGTATCTACGCATATACGCCTGTTCAGACGCTGTTGGCGCTTATACTGTGCTATGCACGCTGTATCTACGCATATACGCCTGTTCAGACGCTGTTGGCGCTTATACTGTGCTATGCACGCTGTATCTACGCATATACGCCTGTTCAGACGCTGTTGGCGCTTATACTGTGCTATGCACGCTGTATCTACGCATATACGCCTGTTCAGACGCTGTTGGCGCTTATACTGTGCTATGCACGCTGTATCTACGCATATACGCCTGTTCAGACGCTGTTGGCGCTTATACTGTGCTATGCACGCTGTATCTACGCATATACGCCTGTTCAGACGCTGTTAGCGCTTATACTGTGCTATGCACGCTGTATCTACGCATATACGCCTGTTCAGACGCTGTTGGCGCTTATACTGTGCTATGCACGCTGTATCTACGCATATACGCCTGTTCAGACGCTGTTGGCGCTTATACTGTGCTATGCACGCTGTATCTACGCATATACGCCTGTTCAGACGCTGTTAGCGCTTATACTGTGCTATGCACGCTGTATCTACGCATATACGCCTGTTCAGACGCTGTTAGCGCTTATACTGTGCTATGCACGCTGTATCTACGCATATACGCCTGTTCAGACGCTGTTTGCGCTTATACTGTGCTATGCACGCTGTATCTACGCATATACGCCTGTTCAGACGCTGTTGGCGCTTATACTGTGCTATGCACGCTGTATCTACGCATATACGCCTGTTCAGACGCTGTTAGCGCTTATACTGTGCTATGCACGCTGTATCTACGCATATACGCCTGTTCAGACGCTGTTGGCGCTTATACTGTGCTATGCACGCTGTATCTACGCATATACGCCTGTTCAGACGCTGTTAGCGCTTATACTGTGCTATGCACGCTGTATCTACGCATATACGCCTGTTCAGACGCTGTTAGCGCTTATACTGTGCTATGCACGCTGTATCTAAGCATATACGCCTGTTCAGACGCTGTTAGCGCTTACACTGTGCTATGCACGCTGTATCTAAGCATATACGCCTGTTCAGACGCTGTTAGCGCTTATACTGTGCTATGCACGCTGTATCTAAGCATATACGCCTGTTCAGACGCTGTTAGCGCTTATACTGTGCTATGCAAGCTGTATCTAAGCATATACGCCTGTTCAGACGCTGTTAGCGCTTATACTGTGCTATGCACGCTGTATCTAAGCATATACGCCTGTTCAGACGCTGTTAGCGCTTATACTGTGCTATGCGCGCTGTATCTAAGCATATACGCCTGTTCAGACGCTGTTAGCGCTTATACTGTGCTATGCACGCTGTATCTAAGCATATACGCCTGTTCAGACGCTGTTAGCGCTTATACTGTGCTATGCACGCTGTATCTCAGCATATACGCCTGTTCAGACGCTGTTAGCGCTTATACTGTGCTATGCACGCTGTATCTAAGCATATACGCCTGTTCAGACGCTGTTAGCGCTTATACTGTGCTATGCACGCTGTATCTAAGCATACACGCCTGTTCAGACGCTGTTAGCGCTTATACTGTGCTATGCACGCTGTATCTAAGCATATACGCCTGTTCAGACGCTGTTAGCGCTTATACTGTGCTATGCACGCTGTATCTAAGCATATACGCCCGTTCAGACCCTGTTAGCGCTTATACTGTGCTATGCGCGCTGTATCTAAGCATATACGCCTGTTCAGACGCTGTTAGCGCTTATACTGTGCCATGCACGCTGTATCTAAGCGTATACGCCTGTTCAGACGCTGTTAGCGCTTATACTGTGCCATGCACGCTGTATCTAAGCGTATACGCCTGTTCAGACGCTGTTAGCGCTTATACTGTGCCATGCACGCTGTATCTAAGCGTATACGCCTGTTCAGACGCTGTTAGCGCTTATATTGTGCCATGCACGCTGTATCTAAGCGTATACGCCTGTTAAGACGCTGTTAGCGCTTATACTGTGCCATGCACGCTGTATCTAAGCGTATACGCCTGTTCAGACGCTGTTAGCGCTTATACTGTGCCATGCACGCTGTATCTAAGCGTATGCGCCTGTTCAGACGCTGTTAGCGCTTATACTGTGCCATGCACGCTGTATCTAAGCGTATACGCCTGTTCAGACGCTGTTAGCGCTTATACTGTGCCATGCACGCTGTATCTAAGCGTATACGCCTGTTCAGACGCTGTTAGCGCTTATACTGTGCCATGCACGCTGTATCTAAGCGTATACGCCTGTTCAGACGCTGTTAGCGCTTATACTGTGCCATGCACGCTGTATCTAAGCGTATACGCCTGTTCAGACGCTGTTAGCGCTTATACTGTGCCATGCACGCTGTATCTAAGCGTATACGCCTGTTCAGACGCTGTTAGCGCTTATACTGTGCCATGCACGCTGTATCTAAGCGTATACGCTTGTTCAGACGCTGTTAGCTTTATACTGTGCCATGCACGCTGTATCTAAGCGTATACGCCTGTTCAGACGCTGTTAGCGCTTATACTGTGCCATGCACGCTGTATCTAAGCGTATACGCCTGTTCAGACGCTGTTAGCGCTTATACTGTGCCATGCACGCTGTATCTAAGCGTATACGCCTGTTCAGACGCTGTTAGCGCTTATACTGTGCCATGCACGCTGTATCTAAGCGTATACGCCTGTTCAGACGCTGTTAGCGCTTATACTGTGCCATGCACGCTGTATCTAAGCGTATACGCCTGTTCAGACGCTGTTAGCGCTTATACTGTGCCATGCACGCTGTATCTAAGCGTATACGCCTGTTCAGACGCTGTTAGCGCTTATACTGTGCCATGCACGCTGTATCTAAGCGTATACGCCTGTTCAGACGCTGTTAGCGCTTATACTGTGCCATGCACGCTGTATCTAAGCGTATACGCCTGTTCAGACGCTGTTAGCGCTTATACTGTGCCATGCACGCTGTATCTAAGCGTATACGCCTGTTCAGACGCTGTTAGCGCTTATACTGTGCCATGCACGCTGTATCTAAGCGTATACGCCTGTTCAGACGCTGTTAGCGCTTATACTGTGCCATGCACGCTGTATCTAAGCGTATACGCCTGTTCAGACGCTGTTAGCGCTTATACTGTGCCATGCACGCTGTATCTAAGCGTATACGCCTGTTCAGACGCTGTTAGCGCTTATACTGTGCCATGCACGCTGTATCTAAGCGTATACGCCTGTTCAGACGCTGTTAGCGCTTATACTGTGCCATGCACGCTGTATCTAAGCGTATACGCCTGTTCAGACGCTGTTAGCGCTTATACTGTGCCATGCACGCTGTATCTAAGCGTATACGCCTGTTCAGACGCTGTTAGCGCTTATACTGTGCCATGCACGCTGTATCTAAGCGTATACGCCTGTTCAGACGCTGTTAGCGCTTATACTGTGCCATGCACGCTGTATCTAAGCGTATACGCCTGTTCAGACGCTGTTAGCGCTTATACTGTGCCATGCACGCTGTATCTAAGCGTATACGCCTGTTCAGACGCTGTTAGCGCTTATACTGTGCCATGCACGCTGTATCTAAGCGTATACGCCTGTTCAGACGCTGTTAGCGCTTATACTGTGCCATGCACGCTGTATCTAAGCGTATACGCCTGTTCAGACGCTGTTAGCGCTTATACTGTGCCATGCACGCTGTATCTAAGCGTATACGCCTGTTCAGACGCTGTTAGCGCTTATACTGTGCCATGCACGCTGTATCTAAGCGTATACGCCTGTTCAGACGCTGTTAGCGCTTATACTGTGCCATGCACGCTGTATCTAAGCGTATACGCCTGTTCAGACGCTGTTAGCGCTTATACTGTGCCATGCACGCTGTATCTAAGCGTATACGCCTGTTCAGACGCTGTTAGCGCTTATACTGTGCCATGCACGCTGTATCTAAGCGTATACGCCTGTTCAGACGCTGTTAGCGCTTATACTGTGCCATGCACGCTGTATCTAAGCGTATACGCCTGTTCAGACGCTGTTAGCGCTTATACTGTGCCATGCACGCTGTATCTAAGCGTATACGCCTGTTCAGACGCTGTTAGCGCTTATACTGTGCCATGCACGCTGTATCTAAGCGTATACGCCTGTTCAGACGCTGTTAGCGCTTATACTGTGCCATGCACGCTGTATCTAAGCGTATACGCCTGTTCAGACGCTGTTAGCGCTTATACTGTGCCATGCACGCTGTATCTAAGCGTATACGCCTGTTCAGACGCTAGTTAGCGCTTATACTGTGCCATGCACGCTGTATCTAAGCGTATACGCCTGTTCAGACGCTGTTAGCGCTTATACTGTGCCATGCACGCTGTATCTAAGCGTATACGCCTGTTCAGACGCTGTTAGCGCTTATACTGTGCCATGCACGCTGTATCTAAGCGTATACGCCTGTTCAGACGCTGTTAGCGCTTATACTGTGCCATGCACGCTGTATCTAAGCGTATACGCCTGTTCAGACGCTGTTAGCGCTTATACTGTGCCATGCACGCTGTATCTAAGCGTATACGCCTGTTCAGACGCTGTTAGCGCTTATACTGTGCCATGCACGCTGTATCTAAGCGTATACGCCTGTTCAGACGCTGTTAGCGCTTATACTGTGCCATGCACGCTGTATCTAAGCGTATACGCCTGTTCAGACGCTGTTAGCGCTTATACTGTGCCATGCACGCTGTATCTAAGCGTATACGCCTGTTCAGACGCTGTTAGCGCTTATACTGTGCCATGCACGCTGTATCTAAGCGTATACGCCTGTTCAGACGCTGTTAGCGCTTATACTGTGCCATGCACGCTGTATCTAAGCGTATACGCCTGTTCAGACGCTGTTAGCGCTTATACTGTGCCATGCACGCTGTATCTAAGCGTATACGCCTGTTCAGACGCTGTTAGCGCTTATACTGTGCCATGCACGCTGTATCTAAGCGTATACGCCTGTTCAGACGCTGTTAGCGCTTATACTGTGCCATGCACGCTGTATCTAAGCGTATACGCCTGTTCAGACGCTGTTAGCGCTTATACTGTGCCATGCACGCTGTATCTAAGCGTATACGCCTGTTCAGACGCTGTAGCGCTTATACTGTGCCATGCACGCTGTATCTAAGCGTATACGCCTGTTCAGACGCTGTTAGCGCTTGTACTGTGCCATGCACGCTGTATCTAAGCGTATACGCCTGTTCAGACGCTGTTAGCGCTTATACTGTGCCATGCACGCTGTATCTAAGCGTATACGCCTGTTCAGACGCTGTTAGCGCTTATACTGTGCCATGCACGCTGTATCTAAGCGTATACGCCTGTTCAGACGCTGTTAGCGCTTATACTGTGCCATGCACGCTGTATCTAAGCGTATCTCTTTAAAGAAACTAATTTTTTCCTCTTCTTTTCTTCCTCTCCTCAAAACAATGCATCCAAATACTGCATTGATAAGAATGTTCGTAAACTGAATCAGAAATTTAATAATTTACGTGCAAATTATTCGCATTTCATTTGACTGAATGTAATTTATTTGCCTCTTTTAAGTTTACCAATCGTCGTATCTCTTTAAAGAAACTAATTTTTTCCTCTTCTTTTCTTCCTCTCCTCAAAACAATGCATCCAGATACTGCATTGATAAGAATGTTCGTAAACTGAATCAGAAATTTAATAATTTACGTGCAAATTATTCGCATTTCATTTGACTGAATGTAATTTATTTGCCTCTTTTAAGTTTACCAATCGTCGTATCTCTTTAAAGAAACTAATTTTTTCCTCTTCTTTTCTTCCTCTCCTCAAAACAATGCATCCAGATACTGCATTGATAAGAATGTTCGTAAACTGAATCAGAAATTTAATAATTTACGTGCAAATTATTCGCATTTCATTTGACTGAATGTAATTTATTTGCCTCTTTTAAGTTTACCAATCGTCGTATCTCTTTAAAGAAACTAATTTTTTCCTCTTCTTTTCTTCCTCTCCTCAAAACAATGCATCCAGATACTGCATTGATAAGAATGTTCGTAAACTGAATCAGAAATTTAATAATTTACGTGCAAATTATTCGCATTTCATTTGACTGAATGTAATTTATTTGCCTCTTTTAAATTTACCAATCGTCGTATCTCTTTAAAGAAACTAATTTTTTCCTCTTCTTTTCTTCCTCTCCTCAAAACAATGCATCCAGATACTGCATTGATAAGAATGTTCGTAAACTGAATCAGAAATTTAATAATTTACGTGCAAATTATTCGCATTTCATTTGACTGAATGTAATTTATTTGCCTCTTTTAAATTTACCAATCGTCGTATCTCTTTAAAGAAACTAATTTTTTCCTCTTCTTTTCTTCCTCTCCTCAAAACAATGCATCCAAATACTGCATTGATAAGAATGTTCGTAAACTGAATCAGAAATTTAATAATTTACGTGCAAATTATTCGCATTTCATTTGACTGAATGTAATTTATTTGCCTCTTTTAAGTTTACCAATCGTCGTATCTCTTTAAAGAAACTAATTTTTTCCTCTTCTTTTCTTCCTCTCCTCAAAACAATGCATCCAAATACTGCATTGATAAGAATGTTCGTAAACTGAATCAGAAATTTAATAATTTACGTGCAAATTATTCGCATTTCATTTGACTGAATGTAATTTATTTGCCTCTTTTAAGTTTACCAATCGTCGTTTCTCTTTAAAGAAACTAATTTTTTCCTCTTCTTTTCTTCCTCTCCTCAAAACAATGCATCCAAATACTGCATTGATAAGAATGTTCGTAAACTGAATCAGAAATTTAATAATTTACGTGCAAATTATTCGCATTTCATTTGACTGAATGTAATTTATTTGCCTCTTTTAAGTTTACCAATCGTCGTATCTCTTTAAAGAAACTAATTTTTTCCTCTTCTTTTCTTCCTCTCCTCAAAACAATGCATCCAAATACTGCATTGATAAGAATGTTCGTAAACTGAATCAGAAATTTAATAATTTACGTGCAAATTATTCGCATTTCATTTGACTGAATGTAATTTATTTGCCTCTTTTAAGTTTACCAATCGTCGTATCTCTTTAAAGAAACTAATTTTTTCCTCTTCTTTTCTTCCTCTCCTCAAAACAATGCATCCAGATACTGCATTGATAAGAATGTTCGTAAACTGAATCAGAAATTTAATAATTCACGTGCAAATTATTCGCATTTCATTTGACTGAATGTAATTTATTTGCCTCTTTTAAGTTTACCAATCGTCGTATCTCTTTAAAGAAACTAATTTTTTCCTCTTCTTTTCTTCCTCTCCTCAAAACAATGCATCCAAATACTGCATTGATAAGAATGTTCGTAAACTGAATCAGAAATTTAATAATTTACGTGCAAATTATTCGCATTTCATTTGACTGAATGTAATTTATTTGCCTCTTTTAAGTTTACCAATCGTCGTATCTCTTTAAAGAAACTAATTTTTTCCTCTTCTTTTCTTCCTCTCCTCAAAACAATGCATCCAGATACTGCATTGATAAGAATGTTCGTAAACTGAATCAGAAATTTAATAATTTACGTGTAAATTATTCGCATTTCATTTGACTGAATGTAATTTATTTGCCTCTTTTAAGTTTACCAATCGTCGTATCTCTTTAAAGAAACTAATTTTTTCCTCTTCTTTTCTTCCTCTCCTCAAAACAATGCATCCAAATACTGCATTGATAAGAATGTTCGTAAACTGAATCAGAAATTTAATAATTTACGTGCAAATTATTCGCATTTCATTTGACTGAATGTAATTTATTTGCCTCTTTTAAGTTTACCAATCGTCGTATCTCTTTAAAGAAACTAATTTTTTCCTCTTCTTTTCTTCCTCTCCTCAAAACAATGCATCCAGATACTGCATTGATAAGAATGTTCGTAAACTGAATCAGAAATTTAATAATTCACGTGCAAATTATTCGCATTTCATTTGACTGAATGTAATTTATTTGCCTCTTTTAAGTTTACCAATCGTCGTATCTCTTTAAAGAAACTAATTTTTTCCTCTTCTTTTCTTCCTCTCCTCAAAACAATGCATCCAAATACTGCATTGATAAGAATGTTCGTAACCTGAATCAGAAATTTAATAATTTACGTGCAAATTATTCGCATTTCATTTGACTGAATGTAATTTATTTGCCTCTTTTAAGTTTACCAATCGTCGTATCTCTTTAAAGAAACTAATTTTTTCCTCTTCTTTTCTTCCTCTCCTCAAAACAATGCATCCAGATACTGCATTGATAAGAATGTTCGTAAACTGAATCAGAAATTTAATAATTCACGTGCAAATTATTCGCATTTCATTTGACTGAATGTAATTTATTTGCCTCTTTTAAGTTTACCAATCGTCGTATCTCTTTAAAGAAACTAATTTTTTCCTCTTCTTTTCTTCCTCTCCTCAAAACAATGCATCCAAATACTGCATTGATAAGAATGTTCGTAACCTGAATCAGAAATTTAATAATTTACGTGCAAATTATTCGCATTTCATTTGACTGAATGTAATTTATTTGCCTCTTTTAAGTTTACCAATCGTCGTATCTCTTTAAAGAAACTAATTTTTTCCTCTTCTTTTCTTCCTCTCCTCAAAACAATGCATCCAGATACTGCATTGATAAGAATGTTCGTAAACTGAATCAGAAATTTAATAATTCACGTGCAAATTATTCGCATTTCATTTGACTGAATGTAATTTATTTGCCTCTTTTAAGTTTACCAATCGTCGTATCTCTTTAAAGAAACTAATTTTTTCCTCTTCTTTTCTTCCTCTCCTCAAAACAATGCATCCAAATACTGCATTGATAAGAATGTTCGTAACCTGAATCAGAAATTTAATAATTTACGTGCAAATTATTCGCATTTCATTTGACTGAATGTAATTTATTTGCCTCTTTTAAGTTTACCAATCGTCGTATCTCTTTAAAGAAACTAATTTTTTCCTCTTCTTTTCTTCCTCTCCTCAAAACAATGCATCCAAATACTGCATTGATAAGAATGTTCGTAAACTGAATCAGAAATTTAATAATTTACGTGCAAATTATTCGCATTTCATTTGACTGAATGTAATTTATTTGCCTCTTTTAAGTTTACCAATCGTCGTATCTCTTTAAAGAAACTAATTTTTTCCTCTTCTTTTCTTCCTCTCCTCAAAACAATGCATCCAGATACTGCATTGATAAGAATGTTCGTAAACTGAATCAGAAATTTAATAATTCACGTGCAAATTATTCGCATTTCATTTGACTGAATGTAATTTATTTGCCTCTTTTAAGTTTACCAATCGTCGTATCTCTTTAAAGAAACTAATTTTTTCCTCTTCTTTTCTTCCTCTCCTCAAAACAATGCATCCAAATACTGCATTGATAAGAATGTTCGTAACCTGAATCAGAAATTTAATAATTTACGTGCAAATTATTCGCATTTCATTTGACTGAATGTAATTTATTTGCCTCTTTTAAGTTTACCAATCGTCGTATCTCTTTAAAGAAACTAATTTTTTCCTCTTCTTTTCTTCCTCTCCTCAAAACAATGCATCCAAATACTGCATTGATAAGAATGTTCGTAACCTGAATCAGAAATTTAATAATTCACGTGCAAATTATTCGCATTTCATTTGACTGAATGTAATTTATTTGCCTCTTTTAAGTTTACCAATCGTCGTATCTCTTTAAAGAAACTAATTTTTTCCTCTTCTTTTCTTCCTCTCCTCAAAACAATGCATCCAAATACTGCATTGATAAGAATGTTCGTAAACTGAATCAGAAATTTAATAATTCACGTGCAAATTATTCGCATTTCATTTGACTGAATGTAATTTATTTGCCTCTTTTAAGTTTACCAATCGTCGTATCTCTTTAAAGAAACTAATTTTTTCCTCTTCTTTTCTTCCTCTCCTCAAAACAATGCATCCAAATACTGCATTGATAAGAATGTTCGTAACCTGAATCAGAAATTTAATAATTTACGTGCAAATTATTCGCATTTCATTTGACTGAATGTAATTTATTTGCCTCTTTTAAGTTTACCAATCGTCGTATCTCTTTAAAGAAACTAATTTTTTCCTCTTCTTTTCTTCCTCTCCTCAAAACAATGCATCCAAATACTGCATTGATAAGAATGTTCGTAACCTGAATCAGAAATTTAATAATTTACGTGCAAATTATTCGCATTTCATTTGACTGAATGTAATTTATTTGCCTCTTTTAAGTTTACCAATCGTCGTATCTCTTTAAAGAAACTAATTTTTTCCTCTTCTTTTCTTCCTCTCCTCAAAACAATGCATCCAGATACTGCATTGATAAGAATGTTCGTAAACTGAATCAGAAATTTAATAATTCACGTGCAAATTATTCGCATTTCATTTGACTGAATGTAATTTATTTGCCTCTTTTAAGTTTACCAATCGTCGTATCTCTTTAAAGAAACTAATTTTTTCCTCTTCTTTTCTTCCTCTCCTCAAAACAATGCATCCAAATACTGCATTGATAAGAATGTTCGTAACCTGAATCAGAAATTTAATAATTTACGTGCAAATTATTCGCATTTCATTTGACTGAATGTAATTTATTTGCCTCTTTTAAGTTTACCAATCGTCGTATCTCTTTAAAGAAACTAATTTTTTCCTCTTCTTTTCTTCCTCTCCTCAAAACAATGCATCCAGATACTGCATTGATAAGAATGTTCGTAAACTGAATCAGAAATTTAATAATTCACGTGCAAATTATTCGCATTTCATTTGACTGAATGTAATTTATTTGCCTCTTTTAAGTTTACCAATCGTCGTATCTCTTTAAAGAAACTAATTTTTTCCTCTTCCTTTCTTCCTCTCCTCAAAACAATGCATCCAAATACTGCATTGATAAGAATGTTCGTAACCTGAATTAGAAATTTAATAATTTACGTGCAAATTATTCGCATTTCATTTGACTGAATGTAATTTATTTGCCTCTTTTAAGTTTACCAATCGTCGTATCTCTTTAAAGAAACTAATTTTTTCCTCTTCTTTTCTTCCTCTCCTCAAAACAATGCATCCAGATACTGCATTGATAAGAATGTTCGTAAACTGAATCAGAAATTTAATAATTCACGTGCAAATTATTCGCATTTCATTTGACTGAATGTAATTTATTTGCCTCTTTTAAGTTTACCAATCGTCGTATCTCTTTAAAGAAACTAATTTTTTCCTCTTCTTTTCTTCCTCTCCTCAAAACAATGCATCCAGATACTGCATTGATAAGAATGTTCGTAAACTGAATCAGAAATTTAATAATTTACGTGCAAATTATTCGCATTTCATTTGACTGAATGTAATTTATTTGCCTCTTTTAAGTTTACCAATCGTCGTATCTCTTTAAAGAAACTAATTTTTTCCTCTTCTTTTCTTCCTCTCCTCAAAACAATGCATCCAAATACTGCATTGATGAGAATGTTCGTAACCTGAATCAGAAATTTAATAATTTACGTGCAAATTATTCGCATTTCATTTGACTGAATGTAATTTATTTGCCTCTTTTAAGTTTACCAATCGTCGTATCTCTTTAAAGAAACTAATTTTTTCCTCTTCTTTTCTTCCTCTCCTCAAAACAATGCATCCAGATACTGCATTGATAAGAATGTTCGTAAACTGAATCAGAAATTTAATAATTTACGTGCAAATTATTCGCATTTCATTTGACTGAATGTAATTTATTTGCCTCTTTTAAGTTTACCAATCGTCGTATCTCTTTAAAGAAACTAATTTTTTCCTCTTCTTTTCTTCCTCTCCTCAAAACAATGCATCCAGATACTGCATTGATAAGAATGTTCGTAAACTGAATCAGAAATTTAATAATTTACGTGCAAATTATTCGCATTTCATTTGACTGAATGTAATTTATTTGCCTCTTTTAAGTTTACCAATCGTCGTATCTCTTTAAAGAAACTAATTTTTTCCTCTTCTTTTCTTCCTCTCCTCAAAACAATGCATCCAAATACTGCATTGATAAGAATGTTCGTAAACTGAATCAGAAATTTAATAATTTACGTGCAAATTATTCGCATTTCATTTGACTGAATGTAATTTATTTGCCTCTTTTAAGTTTACCAATCGTCGTATCTCTTTAAAGAAACTAATTTTTTCCTCTTCTTTTCTTCCTCTCCTCAAAACAATGCATCCAGATACTGCATTGATAAGAATGTTCGTAACCTGAAACAGAAATTTAATAATTTACGTGCAAATTATTCGCATTTCATTTGACTGAATGTAATTTATTTGCCTCTTTTAAGTTTACCAATCGTCGTATCTCTTTAAAGAAACTAATTTTTTCCTCTTCTTTTCTTCCTCTCCTCAAAACAATGCATCCAGATACTGCATTGATAAGAATGTTCGTAAACTGAATCAGAAATTTAATAATTTACGTGCAAATTATTCGCATTTCATTTGACTGAATGTAATTTATTTGCCTCTTTTAAGTTTACCAATCGTCGTATCTCTTTAAAGAAACTAATTTTTTCCTCTTCTTTTCTTCCTCTCCTCAAAACAATGCATCCAAATACTGCATTGATAAGAATGTTTGTAAACTGAATCAGAAATTTAATAATTTACGTGCAAATTATTCGCATTTCGTTTGACTGAATGTAATTTATTTGCCTCTTTTAAGTTTACCAATCGTCGTATCTCTTTAAAGAAACTAATTTTTTCCTCTTCTTTTCTTCCTCTCCTCAAAACAATGCATCCAGATACTGCATTGATAAGAATGTTCGTAACCTGAATCAGAAATTTAATAATTTACGTGCAAATTATTCGCATTTCATTTGACTGAATGTAATTTATTTGCCTCTTTTAAGTTTACCAATCGTCGTATCTCTTTAAAGAAACTAATTTTTTCCTCTTCTTTTCTTCCTCTCCTCAAAACAATGCATCCAAATACTGCATTGATAAGAATGTTCGTAAACTGAATCAGAAATTTAATAATTTACGTGCAAATTATTCGCATTTCATTTGACTGAATGTAATTTATTTGCCTCTTTTAAGTTTACCAATCGTCGTATCTCTTTAAAGAAACTAACTTTTTCCTCTTCTTTTCTTCCTCTCCTCAAAACAATGCATCCAAATACTGCATTGATAAGAATGTTCGTAAACTGAATCAGAAATTTAATAATTTACGTGCAAATTATTCGCATTTCATTTGACTGAATGTAATTTATTTGCCTCTTTTAAGTTTACCAATCGTCGTATCTCTTTAAAGAAACTAATTTTTTCCTCTTCTTTTCTTCCTCTCCTCAAAACAATGCATCCAAATACTGCATTGATAAGAATGTTCGTAAACTGAATCAGAAATTCAATAATTTACGTGCAAATTATTCGCATTTCCTTTGACTGAATGTAATTTATTTGCCTCTTTTAAGTTTACCAATCGTCGTATCTCTTTAAAGAAACTAATTTTTTCCTCTTCTTTTCTTCCTCTCCTCAAAACAATGCATCCAAATACTGCATTGATAAGAATGTTCGTAAACTGAATCAGAAATTTAATAATTTACGTGCAAATTATTCGCATTTCATTTGACTGAATGTAATTTATTTGCCTCTTTTAAGTTTACCAATCGTCGTATCTCTTTAAAGAAACTAATTTTTTCCTCTTCTTTTCTTCCTCTCCTCAAAACAATGCATCCAAATACTGCATTGATAAGAATGTTCGTAAACTGAATCAGAAATTTAATAATTTACGTGCAAATTATTCGCATTTCATTTGACTGAATGTAATTTATTTGCCTCTTTTAAGTTTACCAATCGTCGTATCTCTTTAAAGAAACTAATTTTTTCCTCTTCTTTTCTTCCTCTCCTCAAAACAATGCATCCAAATACTGCATTGATAAGAATGTTCGTAAACTGAATCAGAAATTTAATAATTTACGTGCAAATTATTCGCATTTCATTTGACTGAATGTAATTTATTTGCCTCTTTTAAGTTTACCAATCGTCGTATCTCTTTAAAGAAACTAACTTTTTCCTCTTCTTTTCTTCCTTTCCTCAAAACAATGCACCCAAATACTGCATTGATAAGAATGTTCGTAAACTGAATCAGAAATTTAATAATTTACGTGCAAATTATTCGCATTTCCTTTGACTGAATGTAATTTATTTGCCTCTTTTAAGTTTACCAATCGTCGTATCTCTTTAAAGAAACTAATTTTTTCCTCTTCTTTTCTTCCTCTCCTCAAAACAATGCATCCAAATACTGCATTGATAAGAATGTTCGTAAACTGAATCAGAAATTTAATAATTTACGTGCAAATTATTCGCATTTCATTTGACTGAATGTAATTTATTTGCCTCTTTTAAGTTTACCAATCGTCGTATCTCCTTAAAGAAACTAATTTTTTCCTCTTCTTTTCTTCCTCTCCTCAAAACAATGCATCCAGATACTGCATTGATAAGAATGTTCGTAAACTGAATCAGAAATTTAATAATTTACGTGCAAATTATTCGCATTTCATTTGACTGAATGTAATTTATTTGCCTCTTTTAAGTTTACCAATCGTCGTATCTCTTTAAAGAAACTAATTTTTTCCTCTTCTTTTCTTTCTCTCCTCAAAACAATGCATCCAAATACTGCATTGATAAGAATGTTCGTAAACTGAATCAGAAATTTAATAATTTACGTGCAAATTATTCGCATTTCATTTGACTGAATGTAATTTATTTGCCTCTTTTAAGTTTACCAATCGTCGTATCTCTTTAAAGAAACTAATTTTTTCCTCTTCTTTTCTTTCTCTCCTCAAAACAATGCATCCAAATACTGCATTGATAAGAATGTTCGTAAACTGAATCAGAAATTTAATAATTTACGTGCAAATTATTCGCATTTCATTTGACTGAATATAATTTATTTGCCTCTTTTAAGTTTACCAATCGTCGTATCTCTTTAAAGAAACTAATTTTTTCCTCTTCTTTTCTTTCTCTCCTCAAAACAATGCATCCAAATACTGCATTGATAAGAATGTTCGTAAACTGAATCAGAAATTTAATAATTTACGTGCAAATTATTCGCATTTCATTTGACTGAATGTAATTTATTTGCCTCTTTTAAGTTTACCAATCGTCGTATCTCTTTAAAGAAACTAATTTTTTCCTCTTCTTTTCTTTCTCTCCTCAAAACAATGCATCCAAATACTGCATTGATAAGAATGTTCGTAAACTGAATCAGAAATTTAATAATTTACGTGCAAATTATTCGCATTTCATTTGACTGAATGTAATTTATTTGCCTCTTTTAAGTTTACCAATCGTCGTATCTCTTTAAAGAAACTAATTTTTTCCTCTTCTTTTCATTCTTTCCTCAAAACAATGCATCCAAATACTGCATTGATAAGAATGTTCGTAAACTGAACCAGAAATTTAATAATTTACGTGCAAATTATTCGCATTTCATTTGACTGAATGTAATTTATTTGCCTCTTTTAAGTTTACCAATCGTCGTATCTCTTTAAAGAAACTAATTTTTTCCTCTTCTTTTCTTCCTCTCCTCAAAACAATGCATCCAAATACTGCATTGATAAGAATGTTCGTAAACTGAATCAGAAATTTAATAATTTACGTGCAAATTATTCGCATTTCATTTGACTGAATGTAATTTATTTGCCTCTTTTAAATTTACCAATCGTCGTATCTCTTTAAAGAAACTAATTTTTTCCTCCTCTTTTCTTCCTCTCCTCAAAACAATGCATCCAGATACTGCATTGATAAGAATGTTCGTAAACTGAATCAGAAATTTAATAATTTACGTGCAAATTATTCGCATTTCATTTGACTGAATGTAATTTATTTGCCTCTTTTAAGTTTACCAATCGTCGTATCTCTTTAAAGAAACTAATTTTTTCCTCTTCTTTTCTTCCTCTCCTCAAAACAATGCATCCAAATACTGCATTGATAAGAATGTTCGTAAACTGAATCAGAAATTTAATAATTTACGTGCAAATTATTCGCATTTCATTTGACTGAATGTAATTTATTTGCCTCTTTTAAGTTTACCAATCGTCGTATCTCCTTAAAGAAACTAATTTTTTCCTCTTCTTTTCTTCCTCTCCTCAAAACAATGCATCCAGATACTGCATTGATAAGAATGTTCGTAAACTGAATCAGAAATTTAATAATTTACGTGCAAATTATTCGCATTTCATTTGACTGAATGTAATTTATTTGCCTCTTTTAAGTTTACCAATCGTCGTATCTCTTTAAAGAAACTAATTTTTTCCTCTTCTTTTCTTTCTCTCCTCAAAACAATGCATCCAAATACTGCATTGATAAGAATGTTCGTAAACTGAATCAGAAATTTAATAATTTACGTGCAAATTATTCGCATTTCATTTGACTGAATGTAATTTATTTGCCTCTTTTAAGTTTACCAATCGTCGTATCTCTTTAAAGAAACTAATTTTTTCCTCTTCTTTTCTTTCTCTCCTCAAAACAATGCATCCAAATACTGCATTGATAAGAATGTTCGTAAACTGAATCAGAAATTTAATAATTTACGTGCAAATTATTCGCATTTCATTTGACTGAATATAATTTATTTGCCTCTTTTAAGTTTACCAATCGTCGTATCTCTTTAAAGAAACTAATTTTTTCCTCTTCTTTTCTTTCTCTCCTCAAAACAATGCATCCAAATACTGCATTGATAAGAATGTTCGTAAACTGAATCAGAAATTTAATAATTTACGTGCAAATTATTCGCATTTCATTTGACTGAATGTAATTTATTTGCCTCTTTTAAGTTTACCAATCGTCGTATCTCTTTAAAGAAACTAATTTTTTCCTCTTCTTTTCTTTCTCTCCTCAAAACAATGCATCCAAATACTGCATTGATAAGAATGTTCGTAAACTGAATCAGAAATTTAATAATTTACGTGCAAATTATTCGCATTTCATTTGACTGAATGTAATTTATTTGCCTCTTTTAAGTTTACCAATCGTCGTATCTCTTTAAAGAAACTAATTTTTTCCTCTTCTTTTCATTCTTTCCTCAAAACAATGCATCCAAATACTGCATTGATAAGAATGTTCGTAAACTGAACCAGAAATTTAATAATTTACGTGCAAATTATTCGCATTTCATTTGACTGAATGTAATTTATTTGCCTCTTTTAAGTTTACCAATCGTCGTATCTCTTTAAAGAAACTAATTTTTTCCTCTTCTTTTCTTCCTCTCCTCAAAACAATGCATCCAAATACTGCATTGATAAGAATGTTCGTAAACTGAATCAGAAATTTAATAATTTACGTGCAAATTATTCGCATTTCATTTGACTGAATGTAATTTATTTGCCTCTTTTAAATTTACCAATCGTCGTATCTCTTTAAAGAAACTAATTTTTTCCTCCTCTTTTCTTCCTCTCCTCAAAACAATGCATCCAGATACTGCATTGATAAGAATGTTCGTAAACTGAATCAGAAATTTAATAATTTACGTGCAAATTATTCGCATTTCATTTGACTGAATGTAATTTATTTGCCTCTTTTAAGTTTACCAATCGTCGTATCTCTTTAAAGAAACTAATTTTTTCCTCTTCTTTTCTTCCTCTCCTCAAAACAATGCATCCAAATACTGCATTGATAAGAATGTTCGTAAACTGAATCAGAAATTTAATAATTTACGTGCAAATTATTCGCATTTCATTTGACTGAATGTAATTTATTTGCCTCTTTTAAGTTTACCAATCGTCGTATCTCTTTAAAGAAACTAATTTTTTCCTCTTCTTTTCTTCCTCTCCTCAAAACAATGCATCCAAATACTGCATTGATAAGAATGTTCGTAAACTGAATCAGAAATTTAATAATTTACGTGCAAATTATTCGCATTTCATTTGACTGAATGTAATTTATTTGCCTCTTTTCAGTTTACCAATCGTCGGATCTCTTTAAAGAAACTAATTTTTTCCTCTTCTTTTCTTCCTCTCCTCAAAACAATGCATCCAGATACTGCATTGATAAGAATGTTCGTAACCTGAATCAGAAATTTAATAATTTACGTGCAAATTATTCGCATTTCATTTGACTGAATGTAATTTATTTGCCTCTTTTAAGTTTACCAATCGTCGTATCTCTTTAAAGAAACTAATTTTTTCCTCTTCTTTTCTTTCTCTCCTCAAAACAATGCATCCAAATACTGCATTGATAAGAATGTTCGTAAACTGAATCAGAAATTTAATAATTTACGTGCAAATTATTCGCATTTCATTTGACTGAATGTAATTTATTTTCCTCTTTTAAGTTTACCAATCGTCGTATCTCTTTAAAGAAACTAATTTTTTCCTCTTCTTTTCTTCCTCTCCTCAAAACAATGCATCCAGATACTGCATTGATAAGAATGTTCGTAAACTGAATCAGAAATTTAATAATTTACGTGCAAATTATTCGCATTTCATTTGACTGAATGTAATTTATTTGCCTCTTTTAAGTTTACCAATCGTCGTATCTCTTTAAAGAAACTAATTTTTTCCTCTTCTTTTCTTCCTCTCCTCAAAACAATGCATCCAGATACTGCATTGATAAGAATGTTCGTAAACTGAATCAGAAATTTAATAATTTACGTGCAAATTATTCGCATTTCATTTGACTGAATGTAATTTATTTGCCTCTTTTAAGTTTACCAATCGTCGTATCTCTTTAAAGAAACTAATTTTTTCCTCTTCTTTTCTTCCTCTCCTCAAAACAATGCATCCAAATATTGCATTGATAAGAATGTTCGTAAACTGAATCAGAAATTTAATAATTTACGTGCAAATTATTCGCATTTCATTTGACTGAATGTAATTTATTTGCCTCTTTTAAATTTACCAATCGTCGTATCTCTTTAAAGAAACTAATTTTTTCCTCCTCTTTTCTTCCTCTCCTCAAAACAATGCATCCAAATACTGCATTGATAAGAATGTTCGTAAACTGAATCAGAAATTTAATAATTTACGTGCAAATTATTCGCATTTCATTTGACTGAATGTAATTTATTTGCCTCTTTTAAGTTTACCAATCGTCGTATCTCTTTAAAGAAACTAATTTTTTCCTCTTCTTTTCTTCCTCTCCTCAAAACAATGCATCCAAATATTGCATTGATAAGAATGTTCGTAAACTGAATCAGAAATTTAATAATTTACGTGCAAATTATTCGCATTTCATTTGACTGAATGTAATTTATTTGCCTCTTTTAAGTTTACCAATCGTCGTATCTCTTTAAAGAAACTAATTTTTTCCTCTTCTTTTCTTCCTCTCCTCAAAACAATGCATCCAGATACTGCATTGATAAGAATGTTCGTAACCTGAATCAGAAATTTAATAATTTACGTGCAAATTATTCGCATTTCATTTGACTGAATGTAATTTATTTGCCTCTTTTAAGTTTACCAATCGTCGTATCTCTTTAAAGAAACTAATTTTTTCCTCTTCTTTTCTTCCTCTCCTCAAAACAATGCATCCAAATATTGCATTGATAAGAATGTTCGTAAACTGAATCAGAAATTTAATAATTTACGTGCAAATTATTCGCATTTCATTTGACTGAATGTAATTTATTTGCCTCTTTTAAGTTTACCAATCGTCGTATCTCTTTAAAGAAACTAATTTTTTCCTCTTCTTTTCTTTCTCTCCTCAAAACAATGCATCCAAATACTGCATTGATAAGAATGTTCGTAAACTGAATCAGAAATTTAATAATTTACGTGCAAATTATTCGCATTTCATTTGACTGAATGTAATTTATTTGCCTCTTTTAAGTTTACCAATCGTCGTATCTCTTTAAAGAAACTAATTTTTTCCTCTTCTTTTCTTTCTCTCCTCAAAACAATGCATCCAAATACTGCATTGATAAGAATGTTCGTAAACTGAATCAGAAATTTAATAATTTACGTGCAAATTATTCGCATTTCATTTGACTGAATATAATTTATTTGCCTCTTTTAAGTTTACCAATCGTCGTATCTCTTTAAAGAAACTAATTTTTTCCTCTTCTTTTCTTTCTCTCCTCAAAACAATGCATCCAAATACTGCATTGATAAGAATGTTCGTAAACTGAATCAGAAATTTAATAATTTACGTGCAAATTATTCGCATTTCATTTGACTGAATGTAATTTATTTGCCTCTTTTAAGTTTACCAATCGTCGTATCTCTTTAAAGAAACTAATTTTTTCCTCTTCTTTTCTTTCTCTCCTCAAAACAATGCATCCAAATACTGCATTGATAAGAATGTTCGTAAACTGAATCAGAAATTTAATAATTTACGTGCAAATTATTCGCATTTCATTTGACTGAATGTAATTTATTTGCCTCTTTTAAGTTTACCAATCGTCGTATCTCTTTAAAGAAACTAATTTTTTCCTCTTCTTTTCTTTCTCTCCTCAAAACAATGCATCCAAATACTGCATTGATAAGAATGTTCGTAAACTGAATCAGAAATTTAATAATTTACGTGCAAATTATTCGCATTTCATTTGACTGAATGTAATTTATTTGCCTCTTTTAAGTTTACCAATCGTCGTATCTCTTTAAAGAAACTAATTTTTTCCTCTTCTTTTCTTTCTCTCCTCAAAACAATGCATCCAAATACTGCATTGATAAGAATGTTCGTAAACTGAATCAGAAATTTAATAATTTACGTGCAAATTATTCGCATTTCATTTGACTGAATATAATTTATTTGCCTCTTTTAAGTTTACCAATCGTCGTATCTCTTTAAAGAAACTAATTTTTTCCTCTTCTTTTCTTTCTCTCCTCAAAACAATGCATCCAAATACTGCATTGATAAGAATGTTCGTAAACTGAATCAGAAATTTAATAATTTACGTGCAAATTATTCGCATTTCATTTGACTGAATGTAATTTATTTGCCTCTTTTAAGTTTACCAATCGTCGTATCTCTTTAAAGAAACTAATTTTTTCCTCTTCTTTTCTTTCTCTCCTCAAAACAATGCATCCAAATACTGCATTGATAAGAATGTTCGTAAACTGAATCAGAAATTTAATAATTTACGTGCAAATTATTCGCATTTCATTTGACTGAATGTAATTTATTTGCCTCTTTTAAGTTTACCAATCGTCGTATCTCTTTAAAGAAACTAATTTTTTCCTCTTCTTTTCATTCTTTCCTCAAAACAATGCATCCAAATACTGCATTGATAAGAATGTTCGTAAACTGAACCAGAAATTTAATAATTTACGTGCAAATTATTCGCATTTCATTTGACTGAATGTAATTTATTTGCCTCTTTTAAGTTTACCAATCGTCGTATCTCTTTAAAGAAACTAATTTTTTCCTCTTCTTTTCTTCCTCTCCTCAAAACAATGCATCCAAATACTGCATTGATAAGAATGTTCGTAAACTGAATCAGAAATTTAATAATTTACGTGCAAATTATTCGCATTTCATTTGACTGAATGTAATTTATTTGCCTCTTTTAAATTTACCAATCGTCGTATCTCTTTAAAGAAACTAATTTTTTCCTCCTCTTTTCTTCCTCTCCTCAAAACAATGCATCCAGATACTGCATTGATAAGAATGTTCGTAAACTGAATCAGAAATTTAATAATTTACGTGCAAATTATTCGCATTTCATTTGACTGAATGTAATTTATTTGCCTCTTTTAAGTTTACCAATCGTCGTATCTCTTTAAAGAAACTAATTTTTTCCTCTTCTTTTCTTCCTCTCCTCAAAACAATGCATCCAAATACTGCATTGATAAGAATGTTCGTAAACTGAATCAGAAATTTAATAATTTACGTGCAAATTATTCGCATTTCATTTGACTGAATGTAATTTATTTGCCTCTTTTAAGTTTACCAATCGTCGTATCTCTTTAAAGAAACTAATTTTTTCCTCTTCTTTTCTTCCTCTCCTCAAAACAATGCATCCAAATACTGCATTGATAAGAATGTTCGTAAACTGAATCAGAAATTTAATAATTTACGTGCAAATTATTCGCATTTCATTTGACTGAATGTAATTTATTTGCCTCTTTTCAGTTTACCAATCGTCGGATCTCTTTAAAGAAACTAATTTTTTCCTCTTCTTTTCTTCCTCTCCTCAAAACAATGCATCCAGATACTGCATTGATAAGAATGTTCGTAACCTGAATCAGAAATTTAATAATTTACGTGCAAATTATTCGCATTTCATTTGACTGAATGTAATTTATTTGCCTCTTTTAAGTTTACCAATCGTCGTATCTCTTTAAAGAAACTAATTTTTTCCTCTTCTTTTCTTTCTCTCCTCAAAACAATGCATCCAAATACTGCATTGATAAGAATGTTCGTAAACTGAATCAGAAATTTAATAATTTACGTGCAAATTATTCGCATTTCATTTGACTGAATGTAATTTATTTTCCTCTTTTAAGTTTACCAATCGTCGTATCTCTTTAAAGAAACTAATTTTTTCCTCTTCTTTTCTTCCTCTCCTCAAAACAATGCATCCAGATACTGCATTGATAAGAATGTTCGTAAACTGAATCAGAAATTTAATAATTTACGTGCAAATTATTCGCATTTCATTTGACTGAATGTAATTTATTTGCCTCTTTTAAGTTTACCAATCGTCGTATCTCTTTAAAGAAACTAATTTTTTCCTCTTCTTTTCTTCCTCTCCTCAAAACAATGCATCCAGATACTGCATTGATAAGAATGTTCGTAAACTGAATCAGAAATTTAATAATTTACGTGCAAATTATTCGCATTTCATTTGACTGAATGTAATTTATTTGCCTCTTTTAAGTTTACCAATCGTCGTATCTCTTTAAAGAAACTAATTTTTTCCTCTTCTTTTCTTCCTCTCCTCAAAACAATGCATCCAAATATTGCATTGATAAGAATGTTCGTAAACTGAATCAGAAATTTAATAATTTACGTGCAAATTATTCGCATTTCATTTGACTGAATGTAATTTATTTGCCTCTTTTAAATTTACCAATCGTCGTATCTCTTTAAAGAAACTAATTTTTTCCTCCTCTTTTCTTCCTCTCCTCAAAACAATGCATCCAAATACTGCATTGATAAGAATGTTCGTAAACTGAATCAGAAATTTAATAATTTACGTGCAAATTATTCGCATTTCATTTGACTGAATGTAATTTATTTGCCTCTTTTAAGTTTACCAATCGTCGTATCTCTTTAAAGAAACTAATTTTTTCCTCTTCTTTTCTTCCTCTCCTCAAAACAATGCATCCAAATATTGCATTGATAAGAATGTTCGTAAACTGAATCAGAAATTTAATAATTTACGTGCAAATTATTCGCATTTCATTTGACTGAATGTAATTTATTTGCCTCTTTTAAGTTTACCAATCGTCGTATCTCTTTAAAGAAACTAATTTTTTCCTCTTCTTTTCTTCCTCTCCTCAAAACAATGCATCCAGATACTGCATTGATAAGAATGTTCGTAACCTGAATCAGAAATTTAATAATTTACGTGCAAATTATTCGCATTTCATTTGACTGAATGTAATTTATTTGCCTCTTTTAAGTTTACCAATCGTCGTATCTCTTTAAAGAAACTAATTTTTTCCTCTTCTTTTCTTCCTCTCCTCAAAACAATGCATCCAAATATTGCATTGATAAGAATGTTCGTAAACTGAATCAGAAATTTAATAATTTACGTGCAAATTATTCGCATTTCATTTGACTGAATGTAATTTATTTGCCTCTTTTAAGTTTACCAATCGTCGTATCTCTTTAAAGAAACTAATTTTTTCCTCTTCTTTTCTTCCTCTCCTCAAAACAATGCATCCAAATATTGCATTGATAAGAATGTTCGTAAACTGAATCAGAAATTTAATAATTTACGTGCAAATTATTCGCATTTCATTTGACTGAATGTAATTTATTTGCCTCTTTTAAGTTTACCAATCGTCGTATCTCTTTAAAGAAACTAATTTTTTCCTCTTCTTTTCTTCCTCTCCTCAAAACAATGCATCCAAATACTGCATTGATAAGAATGTTCGTAAACTGAATCAGAAATTTAATAATTTACGTGCAAATTATTCGCATTTCATTTGACTGAATGTAATTTATTTGCCTCTTTTAAGTTTACCAATCGTCGTATCTCTTCAAAGAAACTAATTTTTTCCTCTTCTTTTCTTTCTCTCCTCAAAACAATGCATCCAAATACTGCATTGATAAGAATGTTCGTAAACTGAATCAGAAATTTAATAATTTACGTGCAAATTATTCGCATTTCATTTGACTGAATGTAATTTATTTTCCTCTTTTAAGTTTACCAATCGTCGTATCTCTTTAAAGAAACTAATTTTTTCCTCTTCTTTTCTTCCTCTCCTCAAAACAATGCATCCAGATACTGCATTGATAAGAATGTTCGTAAACTGAATCAGAAATTTAATAATTTACGTGCAAATTATTCGCATTTCATTTGACTGAATGTAATTTATTTGCCTCTTTTAAGTTTACCAATCGTCGTATCTCTTTAAAGAAACTAATTTTTTCCTCTTCTTTTCTTCCTCTCCTCAAAACAATGCATCCAGATACTGCATTGATAAGAATGTTCGTAAACTGAATCAGAAATTTAATAATTTACGTGCAAATTATTCGCATTTCATTTGACTGAATGTAATTTATTTGCCTCTTTTAAGTTTACCAATCGTCGTATCTCTTTAAAGAAACTAATTTTTTCCTCTTCTTTTCTTCCTCTCCTCAAAACAATGCATCCAGATACTGCATTGATAAGAATGTTCGTAAACTGAATCAGAAATTTAATAATTTACGTGCAAATTATTCGCATTTCATTTGACTGAATGTAATTTATTTGCCTCTTTTAAGTTTACCAATCGTCGTATCTCTTTAAAGAAACTAATTTTTTCCTCTTCTTTTCTTCCTCTCCTCAAAACAATGCATCCAAATATTGCATTGATAAGAATGTTCGTAAACTGAATCAGAAATTTAATAATTTACGTGCAAATTATTCGCATTTCATTTGACTGAATGTAATTTATTTGCCTCTTTTAAATTTACCAATCGTCGTATCTCTTTAAAGAAACTAATTTTTTCCTCCTCTTTTCTTCCTCTCCTCAAAACAATGCATCCAAATACTGCATTGATAAGAATGTTCGTAAACTGAATCAGAAATTTAATAATTTACGTGCAAATTATTCGCATTTCATTTGACTGAATGTAATTTATTTGCCTCTTTTAAGTTTACCAATCGTCGTATCTCTTTAAAGAAACTAATTTTTTCCTCTTCTTTTCTTCCTCTCCTCAAAACAATGCATCCAAATATTGCATTGATAAGAATGTTCGTAAACTGAATCAGAAATTTAATAATTTACGTGCAAATTATTCGCATTTCATTTGACTGAATGTAATTTATTTTCCTCTTTTAAGTTTACCAATCGTCGTATCTCTTTAAAGAAACTAATTTTTTCCTCTTCTTTTCTTCCTCTCCTCAAAACAATGCATCCAAATATTGCATTGATAAGAATGTTCGTAAACTGAATCAGAAATTTAATAATTTACGTGCAAATTATTCGCATTTCATTTGACTGAATGTAATTTATTTGCCTCTTTTAAGTTTACCAATCGTCGTATCTCTTTAAAGAAACTAATTATTTCCTCTTCTTTTCTTCCTCTCCTCAAAACAATGCATCCAAATATTGCATTGATAAGAATGTTCGTAAACTGAATCAGAAATTTAATAATTTACGTGCAAATTATTCGCATTTCATTTGACTGAATGTAATTTATTTGCCTCTTTTAAGTTTACCAATCGTCGTATCTCTTTAAAGAAACTAATTTTTTCCATTTCTTTTCTTCCTCTCCTCAAAACAATGCATCCAAATACTGCATTGATAAGAATGTTCGTAAACTGAATCAGAAATTTAATAATTTACGTGCAAATTATTCGCATTTCATTTGACTGAATGTAATTTATTTGCCTCTTTTAAGTTTACCAATCGTCGTATCTCTTCAAAGAAACTAATTTTTTCCTCTTCTTTTCTTTCTCTCCTCAAAACAATGCATCCAAATACTGCATTGATAAGAATGTTCGTAAACTGAATCAGAAATTTAATAATTTACGTGCAAATTATTCGCATTTCATTTGACTGAATGTAATTTATTTTCCTCTTTTAAGTTTACCAATCGTCGTATCTCTTTAAAGAAACTAATTTTTTCCTCTTCTTTTCTTCCTCTCCTCAAAACAATGCATCCAGATACTGCATTGATAAGAATGTTCGTAAACTGAATCAGAAATTTAATAATTTACGTGCAAATTATTCGCATTTCATTTGACTGAATGTAATTTATTTGCCTCTTTTAAGTTTACCAATCGTCGTATCTCTTTAAAGAAACTAATTTTTTCCTCTTCTTTTCTTCCTCTCCTCAAAACAATGCATCCAGATACTGCATTGATAAGAATGTTCGTAAACTGAATCAGAAATTTAATAATTTACGTGCAAATTATTCGCATTTCATTTGACTGAATGTAATTTATTTGCCTCTTTTAAGTTTACCATTCGTCGTATCTCTTTAAAGAAACTAATTTTTTCCTCTTCTTTTCTTCCTCTCCTCAAAACAATGCATCCAGATACTGCATTGATAAGAATGTTCGTAAACTGAATCAGAAATTTAATAATTTACGTGCAAATTATTCGCATTTCATTTGACTGAATGTAATTTATTTGCCTCTTTTAAGTTTACCAATCGTCGTATCTCTTTAAAGAAACTAATTTTTTCCTCTTCTTTTCTTCCTCTCCTCAAAACAATGCATCCAGATACTGCATTGATAAGAATGTTCGTAAACTGAATCAGAAATTTAATAATTTACGTGCAAATTATTCGCATTTCATTTGACTGAATGTAATTTATTTGCCTCTTTTAAGTTTACCAATCGTCGTATCTCTTTAAAGAAACTAATTTTTTCCTCTTCTTTTCTTCCTCTCCTCAAAACAATGCATCCAGATACTGCATTGATAAGAATGTTCGTAAACTGAATCAGAAATTTAATAATTTACGTGCAAATTATTCGCATTTCATTTGACTGAATGTAATTTATTTGCCTCTTTTAAGTTTACCAATCGTCGTATCTCTTTAAAGAAACTAATTTTTTCCTCTTCTTTTCTTCCTCTCCTCAAAACAATGCATCCAGATACTGCATTGATAAGAATGTTCGTAAACTGAATCAGAAATTTAATAATTTACGTGCAAATTATTCGCATTTCATTTGACTGAATGTAATTTATTTGCCTCTTTTAAGTTTACCAATCGTCGTATCTCTTTAAAGAAACTAATTTTTTCCTCTTCTTTTCTTCCTCTCCTCAAAACAATGCATCCAGATACTGCATTGATAAGAATGTTCGTAAACTGAATCAGAAATTTAATAATTTACGTGCAAATTATTCGCATTTCATTTGACTGAATGTAATTTATTTGCCTCTTTTAAGTTTACCAATCGTCGTATCTCTTTAAAGAAACTAATTTTTTCCTCTTCTTTTCTTCCTCTCCTCAAAACAATGCATCCAGATACTGCATTGATAAGAATGTTCGTAAACTGAATCAGAAATTTAATAATTTACGTGCAAATTATTCGCATTTCATTTGACTGAATGTAATTTATTTGCCTCTTTTAAGTTTACCAATCGTCGTATCTCTTTAAAGAAACTAATTTTTTCCTCTTCTTTTCTTCCTCTCCTCAAAACAATGCATCCAGATACTGCATTGATAAAAATGTTCGTAAACTGAATCAGAAATTTAATAATTTACGTGCAAATTATTCGCATTTCATTTGACTGAATGTAATTTATTTGCCTCTTTTAAGTTTACCATTCGTCGTATCTCTTTAAAGAAACTAATTTTTTCCTCTTCTTTTCTTCCTCTCCTCAAAACAATGCATCCAGATACTGCATTGATAAGAATGTTCGTAAACTGAATCAGAAATTTAATAATTTACGTGCAAATTATTCGCATTTCATTTGACTGAATGTAATTTATTTGCCTCTTTTAAGTTTACCATTCGTCGTATCTCTTTAAAGAAACTAATTTTTTCCTCTTCTTTTCTTCCTCTCCTCAAAACAATGCATCCAGATACTGCATTGATAAGAATGTTCGTAAACTGAATCAGAAATTTAATAATTTACGTGCAAATTATTCGCATTTCATTTGACTGAATGTAATTTATTTGCCTCTTTTAAGTTTACCAATCGTCGTATCTCTTTAAAGAAACTAATTTTTTCCTCTTCTTTTCTTCCTCTCCTCAAAACAATGCATCCAGATACTGCATTGATAAGAATGTTCGTAAACTGAATCAGAAATTTAATAATTTACGTGCAAATTATTCGCATTTCATTTGACTGAATGTAATTTATTTGCCTCTTTTAAGTTTACCATTCGTCGTATCTCTTTAAAGAAACTAATTTTTTCCTCTTCTTTTCTTCCTCTCCTCAAAACAATGCATCCAGATACTGCATTGATAAGAATGTTCGTAAACTGAATCAGAAATTTAATAATTTACGTGCAAATTATTCGCATTTCATTTGACTGAATGTAATTTATTTGCCTCTTTTAAGTTTACCATTCGTCGTATCTCTTTAAAGAAACTAATTTTTTCCTCTTCTTTTCTTCCTCTCCTCAAAACAATGCATCCAGATACTGCATTGATAAGAATGTTCGTAAACTGAATCAGAAATTTAATAATTTACGTGCAAATTATTCGCATTTCATTTGACTGAATGTAATTTATTTGCCTCTTTTAAGTTTACCAATCGTCGTATCTCTTTAAAGAAACTAATTTTTTCCTCTTCTTTTCTTCCTCTCCTCAAAACAATGCATCCAGATACTGCATTGATAAGAATGTTCGTAAACTGAATCAGAAATTTAATAATTTACGTGCAAATTATTCGCATTTCATTTGACTGAATGTAATTTATTTGCCTCTTTTAAGTTTACCAATCGTCGTATCTCTTTAAAGAAACTAAATTTTTCCTCTTCTTTTCTTCCTCTCCTCAAAACAATGCATCCAAATACTGCATTGATAAGAATGTTCGTAAACTGAATCAGAAATTTAATAATTTACGTGCAAATTATTCGCATTTCATTTGACTGAATGTAATTTATTTGCCTCTTTTAAGTTTACCAATCGTCGTATCTCTTTAAAGAAACTAATTTTTTCCTCTTCTTTTCTTCCTCTCCTCAAAACAATGCATCCAGATACTGCATTGATAAGAATGTTCGTAAACTGAATCAGAAATTTAATAATTTACGTGCAAATTATTCGCATTTCATTTGACTGAATGTAATTTATTTGCCTCTTTTAAGTTTACCAATCGTCGTATCTCTTTAAAGAAACTAATTTTTTCCTCTTCTTTTCTTCCTCTCCTCAAAACAATGCATCCAAATACTGCATTGATAAGAATGTTCGTAAACTGAATCAGAAATTTAATAATTTACGTGCAAATTATTCGCATTTCATTTGACTGAATGTAATTTATTTGCCTCTTTTAAGTTTACCAATCGTCGTATCTCTTTAAAGAAACTAATTTTTTCCTCTTCTTTTCTTTCTCTCCTCAAAACAATGCATCCAAATACTGCATTGATAAGAATGTTCGTAAACTGAGTCAGAAATTTAATAATTTACGTGCAAATTATTCGCATTTCATTTGACTGAATGTAATTTATTTGCCTCTTTTAAATTTACCAATCGTCGTATCTCTTTAAAGAAACTAATTTTTTCCTCTTCTTTTCTTCCTCTCCTCAAAACAATGCATCCAGATACTGCATTGATAAGAATGTTCGTAAACTGAATCAGAAATTTAATAATTTACGTGCAAATTATTCGCATTTCATTTGACTGAATGTAATTTATTTGCCTCTTTTAAGTTTACCAATCGTCGTATCTCTTTAAAGAAACTAATTTTTTCCTCTTCTTTTCTTTCTCTCCTCAAAACAATGCATCCAAATACTGCATTGATAAGAATGTTCGTAAACTGAATCAGAAATTTAATAATTTACGTGCAAATTATTCGCATTTCATTTGACTGAATGTAATTTATTTGCCTCTTTTAAGTTTACCAATCGTCGTATCTCTTTAAAGAAACTAATTTTTTCCTCTTCTTTTCTTCCTCTCCTCAAAACAATGCATCCAGATACTGCATTGATAAGAATGTTCGTAAACTGAATCAGAAATTTAATAATTTACGTGCAAATTATTCGCATTTCATTTGACTGAATGTAATTTATTTGCCTCTTTTAAATTTACCAATCGTCGTATCTCTTTAAAGAAACTAATTTTTTCCTCTTCTTTTCTTCCTCTCCTCAAAACAATGCATCCAGATACTGCATTGATAAGAATGTTCGTAAACTGAATCAGAAATTTAATAATTTACGTGCAAATTATTCGCATTTCATTTGACTGAATGTAATTTATTTGCCTCTTTTAAGTTTACCAATCGTCGTATCTCTTTAAAGAAACTAATTTTTTCCTCTTCTTTTCTTTCTCTCCTCAAAACAATGCATCCAAATACTGCATTGATAAGAATGTTCGTAAACTGAGTCAGAAATTTAATAATTTACGTGCAAATTATTCGCATTTCATTTGACTGAATGTAATTTATTTGCCTCTTTTAAATTTACCAATCGTCGTATCTCTTTAAAGAAACTAATTTTTTCCTCTTCTTTTCTTCCTCTCCTCAAAACAATGCATCCAGATACTGCATTGATAAGAATGTTCGTAAACTGAATCAGAAATTTAATAATTTACGTGCAAATTATTCGCATTTCATTTGACTGAATGTAATTTATTTGCCTCTTTTAAGTTTACCAATCGCCGTATCTCTTTAAAGAAACTAATTTTTTCCTCTTCTTTTCTTCCTCTCCTCAAAACAATGCATCCAGATACTGCATTGATAAGAATGTTCGTAAACTGAATCAGAAATTTAATAATTTACGTGCAAATTATTCGCATTTCATTTGACTGAATGTAATTTATTTGCCTCTTTTAAATTTACCAATCGTCGTATCTCTTTAAAGAAACTGATTTTTTCCTCTTCTTTTCTTCCTCTCCTCAAAACAATGCATCCAGATACTGCATTGATAAGAATGTTCGTAAACTGAATCAGAAATTTAATAATTTACGTGCAAATTATTCGCATTTCATTTGACTGAATGTAATTTATTTGCCTCTTTTAAATTTACCAATCGTCGTATCTCTTTAAAGAAACTAATTTTTTCCTCTTCTTTTCTTCCTCTCCTCAAAACAATGCATCCAGATACTGCATTGATAAGAATGTTCGTAAACTGAATCAGAAATTTAATAATTTACGTGCAAATTATTCGCATTTCATTTGACTGAATGTAATTTATTTGCCTCTTTTAAGTTTACCAATCGTCGTATCTCTTTAAAGAAACTAATTTTTTCCTCTTCTTTTCTTCCTCTCCTCAAAACAATGCATCCAAATACTGCATTGATAAGAATGTTCGTAAACTGAATCAGAAATTTAATAATTTACGTGCAAATTATTCGCATTTCATTTGACTGAATGTAATTTATTTCCCTCTTTTAAATTTACCAATCGTCGTATCTCTTTAAAGAAACTAATTTTTTCCTCTTCTTTTCTTCCTCTCCTCAAAACAATGCATCCAAATACTGCATTGATAAGAATGTTCGTAAACTGAATCAGAAATTTAATAATTTACGTGCAAATTATTCGCATTTCATTTGACTGAATGTAATTTATTTGCCTCTTTTAAGTTTACCAATCGTCGTATCTCTTTAAAGAAACTAATTTTTTCCTCTTCTTTTCTTTCTCTCCTCAAAACAATGCATCCAAATACTGCATTGATAAGAAAGTTCATAAGCTGAATCAGAAATTTAAGAGTGAGTTTAACTGAGTTTCAACAACTTTCATAATGAGTTTAATTGGGTTTTAGTCACTCAAAAGTTGCTTTCAGTGACTTTCAACAACTTCAAAGTGAGCTTAACTGAGTTTCAACAACTACATAGTGAGTTTAGCTGAGTTTCAACAACGTGAATTTGAGTTTAAGTGAGGTTTAGTTAATAAAAAGTTTCTTTCAGTGAATGGTCGCTAGCGCGACCCTTCTTTTTCTTTATGTATCTTTACTAACATTTATATTTGTTCAATTTCTAATTATATGACCTATTTGTATTAAAACCTTTTTTTGCAACTCTAGAAATGTTAACAATGAGCGGCAAATAGACCCTCAATAATTTAATGTTCTTTTCTATCCTTATATTGTATTTTTACGGAAAATGTGAAAAGAAAAAACCAAAAATATTGTGAATTCCTTCCTTCTTGGAAGAAACCGAAACACTCACAAAAAGGGGCAAATTATTCAGGAGAATGGACGTTTCCCACCACCTCAATCCTAAAAACCGAGGTTTCTTCCAAGAAGGAGGAACAAAATTAAGACGAGTTCCTGTCGAGACTTTTCAGAAAAAAAAACACCACCCGAAGAAGATAGTGTAATTTTCAATATTTAAATAAAGTAGTTGTAATATTTAAGAAAGTGACAAGTTTGCTTTCGGGCAAGAGAAAAAACCCAGTCAACAATCGTTACGAAATTAATTGCAAAGAAACGCAATTAACGTTACCAATTTCCAATAATTATGCTGCGCTACCCAATTTCTCAAAATTCACCCCAAAAATGCGTATAATTGTAAAACGAGGTAGAACACAAAACAAGGATTCATCCAAAAATGCGAATTTTAGACTTTTTTTTGCAAGTAAAATGAAAATTAGGTAATAAGCTGATGCTAAAACATCAAATTGAGGTAATATCGATGTAAATGCCTAATACCAAATGTATTAGAATATCTCAATACATAAGAGAACAGCAGATAATTAATTATCTAATTTAATGAAATCCCGTCCTTACAAATCGCATTCAGGGTTTTTCCAAAAATTAATTGTTATGAGTACGACTACGAAACTAATAAAAATAATGCAAAACAATTATTTTTAATTTTAATCGTAGAGAATGTTGGTCGCTGTTACATAGGCCACGTGACATTACAAAAGGGCTGCATGAAGGACGCAGAAAGTGAATATTCATGCAAATTTCTATCAATATCAATGCAAATTATCAACTATTTTGAGTGACAATTTAACGAATGAGCATTAGTGAAATCGTACGCAGACAATTATGCCTCGCTTCCGAATTTTTAAGGCACAAAATTTATCTTGGGAATGGAACGTGGCAAAATATGTTTTTTTTTATCGTAATAAGGGTGAATGGAACATTAATGCGAATTTATATTAGAAAACACCAATGCAAACCAAATATTTTGACCAATAACTTTAATGATTCAGGGTTAGTGAGAATCGATGGGGACTATTATGCCGCGTTTCTGAATTTCATTATTTCCCAAAATTCACCCCAAAAATGCATATAATTGTAAAACGAGGTTGATCACAAAGCAAAGATTCAACTAACAAGAATAATAAAAACAGTTGAGGCACAAATCGATTTTTTCTAATTTTGAGAACGGATCATAATTCTAGAGAATGTTGGCTACTGTTACAGAGGCTACGTGAGATTGCAAAAAGGCTACATGAAGGGTGCAAACAGGGAATATTGATGCAAATTTATTAGAATATGGCAAAGCAAATGATCAAGTATTTGGAGCAATAACTTGAACGAATGAGCATTAGTGAAAACCGATTCAGACGCTTCCGAATCGCGTTATGTCCCAAAATTCTCCCGAAAATGCGTTTGATTGTAAAACGAGGTTGATCACAAAGCAAAGATTCACCCAAAAATGCGAATTTTTGGCACTTCTACTTTACGTTAATATTTCAATATCTCACCCAGTTATTTCATGCAGATAACTGTGCAGAAAACTGAGCGTAAATGAACTTTTGGAAAATAATTATTGCTTCAAATTTCTCACCAATTTTCATTGATACTTGCATCAATTTACGTCGAACTTAATCGTTACTTTCATCCCTAATAAGTTTATTATCCTTATCATTCACTTGAGTTTTAATGGCGAAATCGTAAAGAGAGGAAAGTTCTTCAATACAAAATGTTACAATAACCGGAAATATGTAAATTAAGGAAAGGTCAATAAAAAATCATTGCTTCCCTATGATATGTGGCTAAATGTCCATCTAAATATATTTTAAATAATTAATTACTCGTATCACTATCTCCCCAATATGATTTCCTTTGAGAAGAAAATGCACAAAGATGAATAATTTCCACATCTTTTGCTTGAAAATAAACTTTTCATCCACATACGCGGAATGAATTGATTATTCGCACTTTTGTTTCACAAATTCCATATAAATCATTCGCTGAAAAACTGGTAAAGTGTACGAAAATTTTATTTACTTTATTATTAACCGATGTAAGGGCATGCAAAGCTGCAAATTTTTAGCTCTTTTGTACACGTGGAATGGACCACTTAGCAAGCAAGTCGGAGGCTGCAATTCAAATGGATGATAATTTGAACCTTTATTAAAAAGTTGTTTGTGGTTACGATACATTATTTTTGTTCCGAACTACTTAAAAAATAACTTTCGAAAACGGCGGATATTATGCACCGACCTAATGTTTTGCCTCATATCTAACGAAAACAACGATTTACTATTGAACATTTCGCTCCGAATTATTAGAAGTGAGGGAATTTTTGTTTCAAATAATTCATTCATACATTGAATTTGGGTAAACAGTTCACAGCTATTAGACCAATTATTTGTGTTAATTAAAATTAAGATCTGTCCATTTAAATTTTAATAAGCCGCATTTGAAAAAATAATTTACAGCCATTCGGTTATTTTAACATTTTGTATTGAAGAAATTGCCGCCCTTTATAATTGTACCATTCAAACTTAAGTGGATGATAAGAATAATAAAGTTACTAGGGATGAAAGTAACGATTAAGAGCGATCAAAATTGATGGAATTATCAATGAAATTTGGGAAAAGAGTTGATGCAATAATCGTTTTTCCAAAATGCCAGTCATATGCATGCAACGGGGAGGCTAATAAAAATAAAGCAAACATTTTAGGTACAAATCGACTTTCTTTTCAACTTGAGACCGGAACGTCGCAAAAATGTTTTTTATCGTAGTCAATGTTGGTTCCTCCTGCAGAGGCCATATGAAATGGCAAAAGGGCTACATGAAGGGTGCAAAAAGAGAATATTCGCACAAATTTCTATCAATATCAACGCTAATTATCAATTATATGAGCAATAACTTTAAGGATTAGCGAAAACCAATTCAGACAATTATGCCGCGCTTCCGAATTGCATCTTTTCTCAAGATTCACAAAAACAAATGCGTTTAATTGCAAACCGAGGTTGATCACAAAACAAAGATTCATGCAAAAATGCGGATTTTTGCCACATCTACTAGTTAATACTAATAAAAGACACATCTGGTACTGGTAAATCTTATGGGACGGGTCGACGGTAGTTGCAGGGTTAAGGGAGATTTTTCACAATTACTGCAGCGGTAAAGGAATAAACACGAAGCAATAGACCAAAACAAAGTGTTATGTTTCTTCATTTGGACGCTTAAGTAGTTCATCAATTAGTTGCATCGTATTATTATTTATTGATTTCGAAATGAGTTTCTTTTCCTTTTCTATGTCTCCTTTAAACATTATTCATTCTCTCAATATTAAATTCGAAGGAATTGACAGGATAAAAAATTACTTCTCTTCTGTTTTGGATTCATTTGTTTTCACTTCCTCCTTTTTCGCCGTTAATTACCGTAAGTCGATTAATCATGATTAAGCAAATTAAGAAATTCTAATTTAAAAATATGAACAAAAATGTTGGGCCTCAAACGTTCTTTTTGAACAATAATCGATAAGTTTGCGTCCACCATAATATTCTTTTGGTTTAATCATTAAACATTAAATAACGCTGAAAGAAATTAGAGCTTCTGAGACTCTAAATGTTTCATTTTTGCTTTTGCAGAATCAAGTTTCTTCTTATGAACATTAAACACAAAATCACTAGAAACATTTAATTAATTCACTTACACTTACAATACAAAATAAAATATACAAATCTCGTTTAAAAAAAAAGGAGGAAATTAAATTGTTGTAGAATTTCCCCATTGATCTTTTTTTTTGTTAATAGGGCGGAGGAACTGGCAGCGAGACTTATTAAATTTTCTCCCAGTTTGTCTTTTCGATGCACCCACAAGTATAAATCAATATGAATCCATTTGAAATACAGCCCATCAATTGATCATCTATCATACTTTGTATAATCCGTGTTTTTCCGTGTATTTAGTGCTGTGCAGCCAACCGCCTTCCGGGAATAACAGTACATTATAGGAAAACATTTTCGTTCGATGCGACATTGTTAACTTCCGACGCTCCGTCTCGGCCGGCCTTAAACTGCGACATCCGATGTCGATGTGCCACCTTTTCAGTGAACTGCGCCGTCTCCGGGACACTCTCCGGCTTCATTTTGAATTGTCTAAACCACGAATTGAAGGCGCGCTGTGCGTCCAAATAGGCCTTATAACTTCAATCCTCTTTTATTATCTGATTCACGCCGTCGCTAACGTCTCCTTCGGACAGTACGTATTCGACAGCATTAGCTGGGATCTTATTGAACGCCAATTGGGCGGCATCCAGTATTTTCAACGTTAAAAACGTGAATATCAACGCATTACTTTGAATGAGGGCTTCGAGTCGTTGCGTCTCGTAGAGTAATCTAAGGAAGATATTTGCAATTCGTCCATCTCCGTTACCTTTCCCTGAAATCAAATACACACATGTCAAATGGAATCTATTAATCCATGCAAATGTTTCTCACCTGTAAATCACTACTATGTTCTAGTTTATGTGGCTTCCTTCTAGTATTTTCGACGATAACCTTCGATATGGCGTAAACATTAAGCTATTATCTTCGGCGTACGCCAGGGCGGCCTTTCGACTCTCATTATCCAACATGTTCTCCAAGTGGGCGGCACAGAGATTGATTTGGGCTTGCGAATTGATTTTACTCACGTAGAAAGCTAAAAGTTGCGTCTCGTTCATGTCCGATAGTCTTTTAACATAACTGAAAACACAATCGTCTTGTTTCCAGAAGAAAGTTGCAATACTGCAATAATTAAATTACCATTCGAGTAATTTGTCAACAACGTCTCTATATGTCGTCGTGCCAACATTTTCTAAGAATAAGGCCAAATGAACGAGGAATCTTAGAAATTGCGTCGTTACAGTAATATCCTCGATAAACTCATCCAATGGCTCAATCTCGTCCAATATAATATGCTTTTGAATTATTCTAATCACGTTGCTCGCTTCTTGTGAAACTTCGGATCTCCTCGATGCGTCTAGCTTGTGGAAAATATCGCCGATAGAGAATCTAAAATTATTGATACATATTAATTGCCAATCAACCATTTGAATATATCAAATAATCAACCTTTGTTCCCAAAACTCCCTGAGTTCCGACTCAACACGTACATCGACGATGATTTTCAACTTCCCAATTCTGTGCAACCTCCAGCAGCGATATTAAATGGCCGCAGCAACATGCTGCTAATGATGCTCTCTCTCATACACACGCAGCTCCTACTAAAAAATGAAAAGAAACATTGTATTCTAAAGTTCATCAGTTTGATTATTAGTTCTCATTTCACGGTAATCAAACGACGTCGCTTCCCAAATATCTCTCATTTTGTTACCTTCCGATTTCTTGGTCTCCTCCGCGCCAACAGGCGAACTTGACAATTCATCCTCATTGCCAATTGTGATGCAGTCGCCAGCCTTCTAATTGTGCTGCTCTCCAACCGTGTCCACAATCAATGCAATGCTATAACAATCAGCTGAAATATATTTCCTTTTTCGTCAGGTAATATATTACCTTTGAGCGTTTGACAATCGACGGCATCGAATTTCTTCAAATACTCTCTTACACAATTTCTTATCATCTTCCATATGCAAGTCGTGAAAAGGTACATTCTCATAGTATTGTACATCTGGATCTAGAGATTTAACAATTTCTCTTGTACTTTTAAAGACAATAGTTTCCTTTGACTTTAGCTGATGCAATGTGTTCTCCCACGGAGAAGAATAAATTTGAAAGTGTAAATTATCATTGTCACGTTTGGCACATGCAGCTTCAAGCCAGTCAATAACTAATCGACCTTCCCTAAGTAAACTGTCCCTTTGGAATAAATTCAAGGCACATAATTTCTCACTGACACCAAAATACAGTGAAACTTCATTATCAGGGTGGCTCTGCAGCCGATCTGAATATAAAATGTGAACCAGACACCAAGTGTTGTACTCGTTTTCTATGAAGGACTTTTCATGAAGATTGACAGCACTGTATTCACTCAATTCCTTGAATACAGACAATGCAGCGAAGCATGTTATGGATAGTTCTTTGATATTTACCACCAGATCATTGTGATGATCCTGCCAAATCTCGAAAAACCTCACATAGAGATTCTCCAAATTACTTTTAACTGCATCAATTTCAGATTGATTTTCACTTCCTACAAAGTAATTAATTAATTAACAGTAACGTGTATGATTTAAATTAAACTCTTACTGTTACAGCTGAATGCACTTTCATTTATAAGAGTGAAATTTGAATGTATTAAGGGGGAATCATTTACAGATTCATTTAATTCGCTTGGTGGTAACGTTACGGATAAATCCAAAGGCTTTGTGGCACTTTTACCAATGTTCTTCTCAAATAACGGACTAAATCGACCGCTTGTGTCTTGGATCGTTCGATTCATATCATTTAGATCCGTTTGCATTGTCGAGCTGCAAAATACAAGTAAATTTAAGGCCTGCGAAGAAAAATGCCACAAATTAAATTACCTGCGTTCCTTTTCTGATCAAATAATTTGAACTGATGCTGTTATTATGATTATTTTAAACACGAATGTGCCAGGGATAACCTAACATCCCTAAAAGGGGAGAAAGAAAAAAAAAATAACCTAACATCATTTAATACAAGAACCCATAGCTTACTTATTGCTGTAAGCTTCAAAACTGCTGGTCGTCTCTATTACCTGGTAGATGGCAGCATGTGGGTGTTGAAGATCGTAAATTTAACTTCAGAGCGCAGAATTGATTGAATTCAAAATCTTTGTGTGTTATTATAAATGGTAAAGGCAAATTAACAAAATGCTTTAGTATGATTGCGAAATGTTAACGTGCAAATCGTACAGAGACAGTTTTGCAATGGAAAGTAATAAATTGATTATATCTCATGATATGATTAGTGATGATTCACATAAGATGTTGTTAATCTGTCGTTGAACATTTTGTTCCTCTTAAATCATCAATGTGTATAGCAATATTATCAGACGAAGAGGAAGACGAATCTGCCGCATTAAATCGCAACGGCTTCTCTTTTATCGCAACGCTCGTAAAGTGAGCCGCCGTCGACACATGGTCCGTCTTCCGTTCAGACGTCTTCACGAAACCGAGCCGTTCCAATTCCGCCACCAATTGGGCGAAACGTGCACTAAAAATTTCAATTTTACCGAACGGAAATGAAGAGTGCTGTAATTCCGATTGGATTTCCCGAAAAGGTTCCTCTTCCTGCTCTTCCTCATCATTATCATCATCTCCTTTCCGATCTTTCTTCGGCGGTTGCCCTTGGATCGGATCGACGTTTGCCAGGTAGGATTAAAGCCAATCGAATAAATTGATCGATTTCCCATGTTCCAAATGCAATTTGTACACGATAGAAATGTCCAGCATCGATCTGAAGATGCTGCCTTCTTCCTCCACGACGTCTACACATCGATGATGGCGACGGCGACAACAACATTCGCACTGTAAAATCACAAAATCTCATCAAAGAAACAGAAGTACAATTCCTCGACCTCTTCCACCGAAATAACCATTAAAAAATTAATCAAATAAAGCGTGTTGTTCAGTAAAAGTCGCCAAAAAAGTGGCAAAAGCAAGTCCAATTTCTCTTCGATTTGCCACCGCAGTTTGTCCATGCAAAAAGATTTATAAAAATTACAAAGGTCGCACCTTTAAATAGAAACTGCGATCGTCGAGTGCGGCGTGAACGGCTGCACGTTGCGCACCAACCAAACGATTCTTAACGGCGCGATAATCGTCGCCGATGTCCGAACCGGCGGAGAAGAATATCTCGTAGAAAGCGGTTCGTGCAGATGCCACGTGCGGTAAACGGAGAGACGATCGATCAAGTTATTGCGCTGGCGTTCGCACGCTGTCATCGGCTTCGATTTGTCGACGATCGCCGTCATTAATTCCTATGCACGAAGAGGACGAAGGTCATAAAAAACAGCGGCACACGGTTTGTAGCCGGACCTTCTTCAGCTGTTGTTTCGTCATCTTGGTTTTCAATGCGCCGCTAATTTCTTCGCGAAACTCCTTCAACGCTTCAATCGATTCATCTGCGCTCCAGCCGTTAATATTCTCTTCGATGACGTCCAAGGGTTTCGTGCATTTTGCAATCAATTCGGCGTCCGATTGCACCATCGACAATTGCAAGGGCCGTTTGTATTCCGCCGTCGACGGCAGCGGCTTATTGCTTATCGCCAGCGAATAGATTTCCCGCAGCTAAAACATAAATAAGTTAACGGTAATAAAGGAAACTTTGTTAACTTCAGTTTTTTTTTACTTGTTGCCCAAGTGGACTCTTCGACAACTAGAACATGTAAATAGCGCGAGCACTTCTGAAAGAGTCGCATGTAATCGTGCAACTTTTCAATCTCTTCGATTAGCATGCCTTTGAAATGTTGTCTTCCAGGTTTCTTTTCTTCTTCTCTTGTTATATTTGTGGTGACTCATACCATCAGTTTAATTGCGACATATTGCTTTGTAACTTCTTGATGGTGCTTCCCTCAGTTACCTCATTATCACCATCTTCATCCTTAAGAAAGAGATACTTTAAGAGAAGTGATGTCATTAATGACAAGTAGAATAACCTCTAATCCTATCTCATTATGCTGATTGTTAAACCCACAAATGGATGTTATCCAGGAGGGATTTCACATTTTGGCAATTGCAATTGCTTGCAAATTAATGATGTGTCGTGTCACTTTTGCCTTAATCTCCTTCTGCATGCTGAACGATCAGACATATTGGTCAATAAAACAGCTGCCAGTATCATTTCTCTAACCACAATATAATAAGTGATATTTATGAATTGCATAAAATTTAGTAAAACTCCCAAAGACATTGTGTCAGTCAAGTGCTACAAAAATACAACAAGATCAATGTAATTTATTTTACCTAAACCTTTAGCTTCATTAGGTTAGAAGTACTTGCGTCGCATCTTCAAATGAATTTTCATTGCTTCTTGAATGATTTGTACCATTAATTCTTTGTGAATGTGTGGCCATTTACGTTATCATCATTCTTTTTCGTAGCCTTCGACTTTCTGCTCTTGACTGATGCAGTTTCATTCTTGAAGACAAACAGTCGCAAATTAATTCGTACATGTACCACCCAAAGATAATATAGATGGAGATGCAAAGATAATACATACCACCTCCTTATGAACCACAAGGTGCGCAAATTGTGACAGTTAATGACGGCTAATAAATGCTCGCTGATTTAAATTTTCGAAATAAGGTTTTAAACAAAAATGTAAAATTACTCTCAATCTCCGTGAACATGCCGACCTCGAAATTTAGTGGACGAAGCGATTCGAGAAAGATTTATTTAACGGTCTTATTTTATGCGGCTATCATTTTGCAGAATTTATTTAACGCCGCGTTACTGGGCGTTTTCATATTGCGTAAACGTGCGATCGAAATGAAAATGTTGGACGAATTGGTCGAAGCCAAAAGAACGATTTACACCGATGTGACGTTCAGCGAAGTAGTTGCTTATTTTATTCGGAACTTGACTAACAATTTTTAAAATTTAACGCAGGCCAACATGACGAACAATTTCGCAAAAATGGCGCGTACGCCTTGCCTAAAAGTAATATCTGCACGTTTGGCGATGATTACATAAAGATCAGACGTCGTTTCGAAGAGACGCATTTCAAATGAGCCGAACATTTAATACCGACGCACAAGGTTTTCTTGTTTCCGCATAGATCTTCCTACATAAACTTGATAAACAGAATGATTTCAATTCAAACTGAATTTATTCTAAATGCAAGACGGAAATTATTTATTTTATTTTCAACGTGTAATTTCAAATTTTCTGCCATTAAATCTCACAAAATCCGCATCCGGAGGTTCATAGATAGGAGGTACATGTGCGAATATTACCTTTAATTTGCGACATTTAAAATTAGTGTATTTCCTTTGACAGTTATTGACACACGTTTAACAGCAGTTGCTTTTAGTAGATGATAAGGGCATTAAAAGCCATAAAATGTCACTGATGGCTAATATAAATATTTAGATTCTCATTAATATTTGTATTTGGCGCTAGTTTACATTTCTGGTGACTTTGCACTTATTAGGTTGCCCCTGTTGGCAATGCTCGGTAACAAGTTGGACGCGCAAGTAAATCGATGCGCCATGTTTATTAGTTACGCATTCAAATTTGAACGGTTCTGTCAGAAAGTTATTTCGTTAATAATTTGGTAAGTAAATACTTATTTTTTTTAAGCTAAATATTTGCCACAATCAAAGTTATTAGCTTTAACATACAAATTTAACGTGTTTTAGAGCTCTTGCCCGATTTATGTCTACTTCATCAATTATTTTAATTAAAAATGGCCAGCGAAGACATGCAAACTGCCGTCAATTCATATTACAAGGTACGATTACTATATAAAATGTAATTTTGTCTTTCTTTTTATAAGTGGATTGTTTGATTTAAGGTGTTTGACAACAGTATGAATTCTATAATGCAATCGAATATGCTCACTGATGAAGACAGTGAAGTAGTGCAGAGCCATTGGCATCAATACGACTTGAAGCCCAATCACAAGGCACTTTGTACATTCACATCGTTAAGTTGCTTGAGTGGAGCCTACGGCTTTTACAATAATTGGTCCGCTGGTGCAATAGCGATTGCAAGCTGTGCACCAATGTCTATCTACATGCTCATCAAATGCAATAAGGACAAACGTAGTAGAGAAAAGGAGCTCAAAGTTGTTAAACTCATAAAGTGCATGAAACAGGTTAATCAATTAAATCACGCTGTAGTAGATTTCTATGGGCAGCGATATTCATTAGTATTTGAGTATGTTATCAACATGTAAAATGTTAAACACTAATCTAGAGTTTTCAGCAGCGAATCATCCAGACTACTAATTAAGGGGATGGATGAGAAATCAGAAGAATTCTTGGCCACGTATGTAGACGGTCTGTGCAATTTTGTCCAAGATTTAATGTCATCCATAGAGCAATTGAAAGATCATTGCCATATTATGGAGCTGAGTCTTTATGAAACAGGTTTAGAATGGGACCTAAAAGACTTTTGCGCACACTCTACGGATATCAAGATTGTTACGGAGAAATTTAAGGTAATGCTAAATGTACGTATTAATTTGTTACTTTATCTTTATCGTTTAAATAGGAACTAACCGACTTATGTAGTCAGTTAATTTCAAATTTCTTGGCGTGTCTTGGTTTGACATTTTGTTTCGACCTATGGAAAGCTGATGGTTGTGATGTTAATCTGATCTTTGATCAAGTGATACCAAATATAAGTGAGCGTTGCAAAGCAGTCTATGACGCAATGAATGAAGAATTCACGCACATGAGATTCATTACGCCGCCAGTTGTTAATCGAAAACCATCACTGAAACTGGTGCAATTAGAAAAACCGTTGCTAGATTTTCTTAATCAATTACAAATCGTTTTTGACATTGGAAAGGGCTTAGAGAGAACTTTGCTTAAGGTAGGAGAAAACTAATGTTTGTTACACGCTTAAAAAAGAATAATTTGCAGGATAAGCTAAAAGATTTGGACCGTGTACTCGAGTATATTGAGATAATGTCTCTAAGATTCACAAATTGCCAAACAGCGCTTTTGGCTATGCAAAAGATGATGGTGAAATATAAAAAGGACATGATGCCGATTCCTTTTGAAAATGTCAACGACAGCTTTGAAATGATAGAACATAACAAGTGTCAAGTAGCAACTGTTAGATACGACGATTCAACAGAAGCTCTGAGAGATGAAGAATATAAACTATCAGTCGACAGTATTATATTATAACAATTATTATGCACTAAATTTCATATAATTTACTATCGTAGGAATTGAAGAGGCAGAAGAAGTCCAAGAAGATACGGAGGAAGTATTTGAGAATGCCGAGAGTTATAGATTGGTATTACACGAATTAAATAATAAGTTACACACCATGGGCAAAATAAAAGGAATCGAGGATGCGAGGAGTGCCGAACTGTCGAGGATGATGCACTTTGCACAAGGCACGTGCGAAATTCCCGAAAGGAATCTCTTCAAACCGATACCGGTTTATAGGCCTCCGATAATATCGCTGCAGCCAATCGAAGAGCCGGAGGTACAAATATTTAGAAGATCAAGTGCCAATTAAAAAATACTATGTAAATTTGTTTTATAGATCGCTGAATCCATCGTCAGCGTCCCTCAAGATTCTGATGTAAGTGTGAATTAGAATCGATTAAAATTACACAACTAATACCACATTGAATGTTTAGGATTCTGATGATGGTTGGTTAGATGTTCAACAATATGCCAGCCGGTATAATCTGGCTGAAGAAACATTTAACTACGACTCTTAAGTTGTAATTTATAAATGGACTTTTCATATCATTATTTTTCTTGTTATATAATGTACACATTCGTTAAATAATCAAAGCATTTTCTAAGTATTTCCTTTATTTATTGTTTGCGTACAATTTTGTAATTACAATGTTTTTTTTTAAATTGCTATTCTATATGTTTCGGTAAGTATTAATTATGACTGATAATGCCGTATGGGCGACGGCATTTCACACCTGGAACGCCTCTATCATCTCGAAATTTGCACTTTTACTGAAATTCATCGAGTGTTTACGAATCGTGAATCGGTGTGCGATGCACGCGTTCCGCTAAATATCCACCCCCCAAGAAAGCCTCTTTGTTCGCGAATTTTCCTTGTGTCTGCAAAACATGAGATCCGCAAATGCGTGCGAAATCGTTAATTGCGCCATTTTAAATCTTAGAGCGTTGATGTTTCTTGTTGTGGTTCTAAAAATATCGTACCCATGAACCGAGGTTCTGTACCTTACCCATATATTGAATAAACAATATAATGAATCGAATGGATCTTCAATACAAATTATTGGCTGAAAGCTCGTCTCTGAAAACGGTTTTGCATTTATTTGGATTGGTCATTTGATCATAGCAATGAAAAAATCGCAACAAATAATTCTATTGGACGAAAAGAATCCTGCTAAATGGGACTGAAATGTCCAAAAGCATAAAACATATAATTATATAATGAAGTTTTACCGTAATAAAGAAATAATTCGAAAAATAAAATTGAATTAATAACTTTCTTTCATTTGTCAAATTGATTAACTCCATTAATCACGAAAAAATGTGGTAAAAATTACAATTACACCAAGAATATTCTGTCTTATACTTTCTATATGTTGTTAGATAAAAGATGCGTCTTCAGCGATACAGTCTACATCGTATTTTTAAATTTTTAATTTAAAGGGAATTTTAAAACGGATAGCACAATTCCAATAATAGTATTTATTTGCTAATTAATTTGAATTTGTTCAATTGCCCGCAAATACCAGTCTTTTCTATGACGCAATATCTCTTTAGATCTGAAGAAGTAGCGATAAGAAGTTGAAAGAATCAAAGAATTTATTCAGTGCAATCAAATTTATCAGAATTGCATTATTAATTATAAGCTGCCTTGCCAAATTTGTATTGAAATATGCAGAGATGGCAGCACTTTACAGAATCAAATTATTAATTCAAAGGTACATAAAAATCTCGATTAACTTGGAACTATTTTAAATGTTAATTATATCAAAATTCAATAAAAAAAAATCGGCCGTTCGTTTGTCAGAGCCCAATTTTTGAATAAATTGCATTAAAACGAAATCGACTTTTCTTCGCCGTTTTCTTTTAATTTCTCAATTATGAAAGCAAAAATCAAATATAGGATCTTGAGGATACCGCAGGAATTTCCTCATGCAAAACTTGATGCAGGTTATTTTGTTGTGCCTCGACACGTTCCTCCAAGAAGAAACCAGCTTCGAATTTTTTATTTTGTTTGTTAACAATTGAATATTACTACCGACTTAGTACTTAGAAATTTGGATTATCACTGCCCGTTTCTTCTTGGTGTTTCCCTTTTTGTTTCCGTCGTCCCTTCCATTCGCTTTGTACTTCTTGACCCTTGGTCCGTTACCAATTGGACATTGCTTTCTTCCAATTTTATTATCTTAGCAAATATTATTGACTACTGTTTAGATTATACATAGTTTGTTCCTATTTATTGATTGCATATTCTATTTGTTCCTGTTAAACTTAAACTAACTAATGGTTATATCTTATTCTAACAAGTGACTCATAACACTTTGAAAGATAAAGTTCATATTAAGGGCCATTTTTGCCAATGTCCTCGACATTCTTTCGCACGCTCAATGCGATGCGTAGCAATATAGAGGCCGTGCAATAATTCGGTCGTAACACAGGAAATTAACGCAGGTTTTTCCAAAACAGCACTTTTTTTTATATTTTTCACTACGCCGTATTCTGTAAATCTCTGGAAAAGAGACTCCACAAATTAATTGCCCGCATAATTTTCCTGGTGCGCCGACGGCTCTACGCATTTCTTTGCATCGTTGCCGAACTTCCAATTGTAAGAGCATCTCCCGAACTTGATCAAGAGCGGGATCGTGGACGCCCCCTGTCCTTGTAACGCTGGGCTGAATGATTTTCTTTACGGTGCTTTTTGCACACATTGGCCAGTACCTTTGACCCAATGTGTGCAGCGCTTAATCTTGGCCGAAATTCGAATTCACAATGTGTGTTTCTTTAATAATCAATGTTGTTGATGTGTGGCGATTTGGTTCCCTTGTGACCCCCCATCAGCCATGGCGAGTCTTGTATCGCCTTTCATTTAGTTGCTGAGAGATGAAGGGCTGCATTTTGTTAATGGTACTTAGGTATTATTCGTGTCTTGAGTGGCGCTAAGGCACATTGCCATCGGGAAGGTTTAGGTTGTCTATGCAGTTTTTGCCCGCACAGGGACCTGCATGGAAAATCATTGGTAGAATATTCAACTTTTTATTGCACTAAATTGATTACTTAAAATGTAATGAATTGCACAGAAGTATTTAATAAAATCACTTACGTAACAAGAGTCGATAACTAAACTTTTAGGTGACGGATTTTTCATTTGCTTTAAACGAGTAATTCGGTTGCAAGAGTTTCAGTAGGAGAAATCGACTCGGTTTCCTCTTTACTTTCGCCAGGAAAGCGCAGAAGCGACTTGTGCTTTGCCCCGCAAGATTTGCATTTCGATGATGAGCAAGTGCTACGTTTGTGACCATCGCGTAAGCAATTTATACATAGTTTCTGCGATTTTATATATTCCAAACGTTCTTGAAGCGCTAGGTTTATGAATTTGGTACAATACCGAATGAAATGAGAACGGAGAAAATGCGATCAGTGACAGCGGTCTTACCTAAATCGAGACGCGAACCGTAAACGCGGATCCGAAACCAATCGATTCGAATTCACATACACACGCACTCTATACTTTCTTCTACTTTCATTCATGCAGTTTCGTCGACGGCTCTGAAGTTATCTACCCTCGAAAAAAAAGAAGAAAACCCGACACAATCCCTCGTTTTTTTTGGTTAATATTCGATTCCGAAGAGAGAATGGACGAGAAAAAAAGGACAAAACCCTCCGTTTCTTTTCAGGGGAGGTAAAAATGTGAATCGAAAGCGATAAGAATTGCTTTCCCTCCTTTTCTAACCTCTCTTTCTCTGTTCCCAAGTAATTTTCTCTCTCCTCTTCTTCGTCGACATTCACTTCGAACACTTCTATATACTGGATGCTATATAAAATAGGCCCCGATGTTTTCAGTACGGTTGGTACAATTGCAAACAACCCCCGTTTGGGTTGCTTTGCTTGTGCCCTTACAAGCAAGTTGTCTTCAAACGAAGAATGCTGGTTCATGTTGCTGGGTTAACCGGTGATACGGAAAAACTATTTTTGTTGGTAGTTTTCTTAATTTTTTATTTTTAAACTACTTATTTTAATATTCTAACAATTTAACTTAATACTTATTAGATATAAAATGATTATTACTGTTGTAAAGTGAGCACTTCTGTCTGCCTTGATGGTATCGGTTGTAATGTCTTTATTTTCTTTTTGTGTTGCGGGGTTTCTTTTTTTGGGTGGAGGGTAATCGGGGGTGACTTCTGTGCGGTTGTTGGTGGAATGCGTTGACCTATTTTCTGCTTCTTGGCCAACTTTCACCCGATGTTATTTTTAACTTTAATTATGTGTCGTTTTTGGTGAAAAGGCCCACTCTACCTTCATTACTGCCTTTATTGTTGTTCATTATTGTTGGCGATGGGTAGCGGGCATATTTTTGTTATTGGGCGTTTCATTAGCCCTTTCGCCGTACGTACGGTTACGACGCGCACTTTATTGTCGGCTCCTGGATGAAGGTTGTTGATTTGGCCCATCGTCCAAAGATAAGGTGGCTCGTTGTCGGTCACAATGATCACCATGTCGCCGATTTGAATCGCGTTGTTTTTTGGTGATTTCCATTTTGTCCGAATTTGACACTGATGTAGATATTCCCGTTTCCATCGTCACCAGAAATGTTGCATCATTTGCTGCATATGTTGGTACGCTGACAGGCGATTTACCCGCAGCTGCTCTAAATTTTCATCCGGTATGGATGCGTAGCATCTTCCAATGAGAAAGTGAGATGCGTTTAATGGAAGAAGGTCGTCTGGGTGGTCACTAATTGGAGAAATGGGTCGGGAATTCACTATCGCTTCAATTTGTATCAAAACAGTATTTAATTCGCTGAATGTTAAAATTGTGTTCCCTATTACCTCTTTGAGATTGTTTTTTACTATTTTGATCGACGCCTCCCAGAGTCCTTCGAAATGAGGTGCTCGTGGAGGCATGAATTTCCATTCTTCAATGGAATTGCCGTCTTTTTCTAACGTAGACGTAATGTAGGTTTTGTCTGAATTTATTTGTTTTTGTAGTCGACGTAATTCGGAATTTGTTCCTACAAAATTTGTTCCGTTGTCGGAATACATTATTCTTGGCCTTCCGCGCCTCGAAACGAATCGTCTAAACGCCGCGAGAAACGCATCACTGCTTGACCCTTCAACAAGCTCTAAGTGAATTGCTTTTGCTGTGAGACAGATAAAAGGGCAGATGTACACCTTAAATGACTTGTAACCTCGCGATCGTTTGTCTCTAGACAACAGAGGACCAGCGTAATCAACGCCACAATGTGTAAACGGATAACATGGTGTTACGCGATAGGACGGTAGATTGCCCATGATTTCTGTTAGGGGTTTCGGATTGATTTTGAAGCATTTTACACATTCTCTCAGGATTTCTTTCGCGATTGTTTTACCTTTTACGGGCCAGTATTTTGTCTCGCCATATATAGAAGTTGAAATGGACTGCAGTGAATGTTCACTTCGTGCTCTCTTTTCATGATAATTTTTTGTTATAGGGTGTTTATACGGTAGAATGATGGGGTGTTTGACCGAATAATCTTGCTCAGTGTTTTGCAGACGACCACCAACACGCAACAACTCATTGTGATCAATGAATGGGCTCAACGAAAGAATGTGTGATGAAGATGAAATGTTCTGATTCCTTTTTAGCGCATTTAATTCTGTTGAGAAACTTTCCTGTTGTGTTGCTTTTAATATGGAGTTGAGAGCGTTATTTCTCTCCGACGAGGTCAATATCCCTACTATTTTGTTCTTGTTTTTGCAATTGTAAATAAAGCGTTTACAGTAGGCCGTTACGCGTACTAACTTATCTAAACATGAGTATCGTGCCAGAAGGAAGAATGTTTCTCTGACGGTGGTTGTTAATGCACACGCTTTTCGTTCGGGTACATCGAGATGCCTTATGGATTGAGGCAAATTGCATTTGGACTTGATTGGCTGATAGATGATTGGAGGAGCGGTCCACCACAATTTGCATGCTTGCAACTTGTCGGGCAATATTCCACGTGATATCATGTCCGCAGGATTTTGTTTAGATTCGAAGTGATGCCAATCTTCTTTTGCGGTTAGCTCTTGTATGACGGATACTCGATTGGCAACAAAAGTCTTCCACGTGGAAGGACATCCTTGGATCCACGCTAACGTGATTTGTGAATCACTCCACCAATATCTCTTGGTGGATGTTATGTTAAGAGTTGCTTCTACATGCTGCGCCAATTCCGCCAGCAACGTTGCTGCGCACAATTCAAGCTGCGGTAATGAAATAGATTTGATTGAAGGCACACGTGATTTGGCAGCCAGCAATTGGACTTTCACGGTCTTTTCATGTTTTAAGGACTGCAAATAAATACAGGCTCGATAAGCCGATTCAGAAGCGTCCGAGAATCCGTGGATTTGAAACTGGTCTGCATCTCTTTGCAGACAATGCCGAGGAACTTGCTGTTGCAGTTTTCTTGGGATGTTTTCTATTCTTGCTCAATATGTTTGGGTATCGGCTGATCCCAATTTAATTTTAGTTTCCAAATTTTTTGTAGGATAATTTTAGGCTGGTGCTAATAAACCTAGCGGCTCAAATATTTTGGCCGCTTGATTCAAAATCTGTCGTTTTGTCACATGTTTGTTGGTGTGATTTGTTTGCAACGAAAAAGAAAATGTATCTAGCGTTGGGTTAAAAAGAATTCCCAACGTTTTGCTTCCCGAAGAATCAGTAAGGTGAAGATTGTTTTGGTCTATGGTGATCTCAGGTGAGGTTATCTGCTGGCTGTTGCTTTTCCATTTGTGTAATTGAAACCCAGCAGATTTCAGAATGGTTTGTATTTTTAGCCAGATGGTTTGCAATTCCTTTTCATCATTCGCACCGGTTAATACATCAATCGGGCGTGAAATGTTAAATTGATCATCCGCCAATTGAACGTGTTTCGTATAGATACAATGGACGTATCAAACGATTTCGATGGTAAATTTTCCGTGATTTTGTCCATTACAAGGCAGGACATGTTTGTGGAATAATTGAAATATTTTGATGCCAGTTGAATTGTTACGCATTGTTTGATTGGAGTGGCATTTTTGTTAATTCCGCAAATTGTCATGTTTGTTTTGTGAAGTTTTAAACGTAATTTGTCGCACAATGATTGTCTGATGAAGTTCGATTGTGAAGCTGAGTTAAGTAATACTCGCGCTTTATGATTTTCATTGTTGGCATCTTGTATGTATACCTCTGCCGTCGATAATAGAGTTTGTGAAACATTATTTTTTTGTCGCGCAATTTGCAACGGATGGTGCGTAAGTTTGATCACTTGATTGTTTGCTTTGATTAGCTTTTTTAATGTGCAAGAGCGTATTATGTTTCTCCCCACATTCCTTGCATTTGCTTGAAGTACAGTCCCTTTGTAAATGTCCTGGTCGCAAGCAATTTATGCACAAGTGTAGTGATTTAATCTTTTTGATTCTTTCGTTTACATTGAGATTCAACAAAGATTGGATGTGCTTCCTTACAAATTGGTCAAGATTTTGTTGAATTTGTTATTGCAAATGATTTTGCGGTTGGTCTTTGATAATTATATTGTGGAGTAACGGATGGCCGAAAAATGTCTGCTGTATGCGATTTTTCCAGCAAAAACGATATAATGTCTTCATACGTAGGCAGCTGATCTTTGCTTATCGAAGAACTGACTCTTGTTTCCCAATCACGCGATAATTTAATGTCTAATTTCGACTGAATTAATGGACTCAATATCGCATTCCATTGTTTAACCGGAATTTTTAGTGCTAGCAACGATTGATAATGTTGTTCAATTAAGTTGATGAAGGATTTTTGTGAAGATGCCTTTGAGTTTAAGAGGGAATTAACATGCGAATAAACGATTCGTCTATGATGACTGTATCGCTCGGTTATAAGTCTTAATGCGACCTCATAATTGGTGTCCGTTGCTTCCAATGATTTTATGACGTTGAGCGCTTCATCTTTTAATGAATCCTTTAAGTAGCAAAGCTTTTGATCATTGTTTAGCGATTCGTTTCGATGAATTAATGCAACGAACGTATCCTCAAACGCACGCCATTCTGTAAAATGGCCGCTAAATGAAGGCAACTCTGTTGTTGGTATCTTAACACTTTGGTGTGCATTCATTGATGTATGATTACTGATTGTAGTTTGTCCGTCGGACTCGTGTTGAGATTTGTCGATATATGGAGCTGTTTCCAACGTCGGCTCAAGTCCCGACAACACGAGTTCTCGCGTATACGAGGAGGTAGAGAGAGAGAGAGTCGCTGGCTCGCTGCGCTGTCGTGTATGCTAGCGCGCAAAGTATGTCGATGTTTCTTAAAAATTCTTTCGAGGCAATAAGGCATTAATAATTTGAATTTTGAAACACGGCAATAGAAAGGGAAGAGATTGGGGATTAAACTGGAACAGGAATTTTAGGAATCGAACGAAAATTGCCTGAGTTATGATCGTGTAAACACGTTAGATAAAGGAATGATTCAATTAAAAGCATTTTTAACATACTAGGAACATACTTGCATTAGCAGATGATATAAAACTGGAAATAATTCCAAAAGGGCACACATTAGGCAAGTGATATGTTTAATAAAATATTCTTAGAATTGAATCAGGAATCCAAAAAAGCCAAAAAATGTATAGCATTGTATTTAAAATAAGGAAGTTAGTGTCAGTTTCCGGTATAACCGGAAGTAAAATGAACGCTTAAGTTACGGCACTAGAAGGGCCGAGGCATGACAAGTAAGAGAGAAAAAAACTTTCCAAATATCTGAATATTTCGCCTAGTTGTCCTCAATCTTTTCCTTCGTTACAGAATTGTCGACAAATCCTTCTGTAGAGTTCTAAGAGTCGAAGTACGGTTAAATAAATTGCGAAAAATTGCATAATCGAAGAGAAACTTGGCACTTAAGTTACACCGTTGGAAAGGTGAAAGATTGAGCATCACAATGAAACTAGAATTTTTGCAATTGATTGAAAATTACCTTAGTTAGGGCAGTTTTAATTTTGCCGAACCGTTTTACCGCGTCGATAAAAGCGCTATCTTGCACCATTATCGAGAAATTTTGTTTTTTAATTATCAAAAGAATAACACTAAGAATCATTCCACTGACTGACATCGTACTGACAAGCTATCCAACAAGAGTACCTTTTCGATTCAGAAGATATGAGGGATCCTAATTATCCGTTCCAAATGGTCAAAATTCTAAAGCCTAAAAAGTTGTGGTTTCTGGAAAGAAGTAGGCCATCAAGAACACCACTTTCCAGAAGCTTTCAAAGTTTGAAATAACGTCAAAAGAAGCTCCTTAACATGACATTAAGATTCCCCAAAGCCCAAAACAAAATATGCTTGAGGGTCCATATCTGGAAGACCAAGCATTTTCGGACCATGGTTTATAGGAACTTTTCGGCTTATTTTAACGAGATGAAACAACCGTTAAGCGCTACTATATTGAATCTAGCAGCACACTCCAACAAACACTTGCCGTTCTTTTCGACACTCCAAAACCGAAATAACATTGTCTTAGGTCTTAAATGTTATAGAATGTAATTAATAAACAATGCTAAAAGAAAGCGGAAGTAATAATCAGCGAAATTTCGATGGTTATTCAACTTCGCAAGTACGAGCGATAAACCCACGTGTTATCAAACCAACTCGAGAGTCAAAGGATTCCCCGTGAAGCCAAACGATTCATACTGATTCATTTCGGTGATTATTAATTTGTTGACCTATTAAAACAAAAACAGCTACTCAATATTCGAACCTCGGTAGTACCCGAAGACTTTGCTACATCGGGCAGAGAGGGGCCTTATCCCTATTTTTTTTTTGCTACAAAATCGAGATTTGTTTGCAGAAAATAGCAAGTGAATAGAAATCTTTCCGATTTTTTCAACTGTCGAATGGTATCTTTGCAATAATTCGTGCTAAATCTAAGACTATTTATCATCGTAAATGTAACAAAATTTAATTAATAACCGATGATAAAAGAAGAATGAAAGGAAAGAAGAAAAATAAATAAGGTCCAATTTAATAATCAGCGAATAAAGAATTCGATGGTGATTTAACTTCGCAAGTTCGACAGATAAACCCACGTGTTAAGATTGTTTATGTTTAGATTGTGGACCTTTAAACCTTTTAAAAAGGCGGTCCGAAAAAATGGCGCTGAAGCAATTAAATAATAATTAATATGATTTACGAGCGATTTCTCGGTACAACAGCTTTTATCGACGCGGTAAAACGGTTCGGCAAAATTAAAACTGCCCTAACTAAGGTAATTTTCAATCAATTTCAAAAATTCTCGTTTCATTGTGATCCTCAATCTTTCACCTTTCCAACGGTGTAACTTAAGTGCCAAGTTTCTCTTCGATTATGCCATTTTTCGCAATTTATTTAACCGTACTTCGACTCTTAGAACTCTACAGAAGGATTTGTCGACAATTCTGTAACGAAGGAAAGGATTGAGGAGAACTAGGCGAAATATTGAGATATTTGGAAAAAGTTTTTTTCTCTCTTACTTGTCATGCCTCGGCCCTTCTAGTGCCGTAACTTAAGCGTTCATTTTACTTCCGGTTATACCGGAAACTGACACTAACTTCCTTATTTTAAATACAATGCTATACATTTTTTGGCTTTTTTGGATTCCTGATTCAATTCTAAGAATATTTTATTAAACATATCACTTGCCTAATGTGTGCCCTTTTGGAATTATTTCCAGTTTTATATCATCTGCTAATGCAAGTATGTTCCTAGTATGTTAAAAATGCTTTTAATTGAATCATTCCTTTGTCCAACGTGTTTACACGATCATAACTCAGGCAATTTTCGTTCGATTCCTAAAATTCCTGTTCCAGTTTAATCCCCAATCTCTTCCCTTTCTATTGCCATGTTTCAAAATTCAAATTATTAATGCCTTATTGCCTCGAAAGAATTTTTAAGAAACATCGACATACTTTGCGCGCTAGCATACACGACAGCGCAGCGAGCCAGCGACTCTCTCTCTCTCTACCTCCTCGTATACGCGAGAACTCGTGTTGTCGGGACTTGAGCCGACATTGGAAACAGCTCCTATGTTCGAGTTTGACCAACTAATTTATAAAATCGCGACTCGATTTCATCTCGTCTTTTGTATTCTCCCTCCGCGTGTTCGGAAAGAATTTCTAGCGATGTTTGCGTAGAATCGAATTTTGTGAAATTGTCGTCTAATCTTTGTAATCGTAATTTTAGATTTTCAATCTGACTTTTGGTAATCTCACATTGCTCAAATTCGACGAGGAATCTTTCGAAATTTGCGATTTGATTTTGGAAGGCCATGTGGCTGCCATTTAATTGTTTATATGATTGTTCCGCCATTTTGATACAAATTCAAACAATCGTGATAATAAAGTTGTGCAAAGAAAGGTACTCACTTTGATGATGTGCTACAACTTCTGATGATGCTGCTGTTGCGGCGATTAATGATGACGCTGCTGTTGCGGCGACGAACGATTATGATGTGGACGAAACCGTTTCGTTTTGTTTTACGAATTTGTTGTTGATTTCATCCGGCTCGAAGGACCATTAATGTTTGGGTTGCTTTGCTTGTGCCCTTACAATTTTGCTGGATTGCTGGTTCACGTTGCTGGGTTAACCGGTGATACGGAAAAACTCTTTTACAATTACACAAACGCGTGACACACAATTGCATAACATGTTTCAAAGTCGCACAACTCCAGCACCACCCTTTTATAATTGCGGCATCGATTACGCGGGTCCCTTTTACACGCGTGACAGACGTACACGAGGCTACAAACGATTTGTTGGGGTTTGTTTTATGATGGTTAAAAAATGCACACTTTATATAAATATATAAAAAACCTTTATTGATTCATTTTTGGCGAATCTATCTAATAAAAACGTGGGTATACTGCTTCTTCATCGCCAACTAATTGTGAACTGATTCAAACCAATCGCACAAAATCCGTCGTCAATGAATAGACTTATATAGCCTGTCCGATAACATTATATAAAAACCAAATTAAGAAACAAACAAAGACAATACTTCAAATGTATAAACATAGAGTGAACAGGTACCAAAGAACATTTTGATTGCATCACTGAATGATAACAATATTAACAGAGACAGCACTTAGTAAAAGAAACAGTAATTTGGCGTCTACGAACAAACACATTTTGTGGCCGAACTTTAGTGGGCCCTATTGATCGTGAACATACCGCCGCCCATGAAGCGACCGGCTTCATCATAACTAATAAAAGAATGAATAACAGAATTCCTAAGCTAAACACGTATCCTAGTACAGATACTTAGTTGCTAATCGTCAATTGACATAATGCATAAACGCACTACAGGCCGTTTCACCACGCTGCTCTTCAGTTTTATTAATGCGACACGGACTACACCATCTATTTTCCCGGATACAATTCTAACACTCGGCCCAAAGGCCACTGAGTCGGCGGCACATTGTCTTCCTTCACTATTACTAGTTGTCCGCCCTTTAAAGATGTGCCTGGTGACGTGGTCCATTTGTTGCGCTGCTGCAGCTGATGCAAGTATTCTTTGGACCATCTCGTCCAAAAACCCTGTCTTAGCCTTTCTATGTATTGCCACCGCGATAGATTGTTCAGTCGAATCGTCGTTAGTGATGGTTCGTTTATGGTGCTTATGGTGTTTATGGTTTACGGTGTCAATGCTTCTAAATTGTTGATGTCTTCCCACAACGGCGTCAGGGGGCGCGAGTTCAATACTGCTTCTATTTGAGCAACAAGCGTCATGAATTCATCGTACCGTAATAGCGCGTTGGCGATTGTTTTCTTCGTATGCGTTTTCAGTGACTTGACAGCCGCTTCCCAGAGTCCTCCAAAGTGAGACGCGCGAGGAGGACTAAAATGCCATTTGACTCCTTGATCGTTGGAATAATTCGCTAATACCGCATCCTGCTGCCTAAATTGCTCTTGCCAAATTTTTAGCTCCTTGTTTGCCGCTACAAAATTTGTGCCGTTATCTGAAAAGATATCCGATGGCTTTCCACGTCTTGCAACGAATCTTTTGAATGAGGCCAAAAACCCCTCCATCGTTAAATCTTCCACTATTTCAACCGCTAAGCATATATAAATCGCTATGTAAACCTTCGTTACCGGAGAATTGCGTCGCTTCCTTAATTTTATGTTGAATGGTCCGCAAAAGTCAATTCCGCATTTCGAAAATGGACGCGTTATCGTCACTAGATTAGTGGGAAGATCACCCATTACATAGGTCATTGAACTTGGTCGAAATTTGAAGCACCTTATGCATTTTCTAATTATCCTTTTGCACTCTGATTGTATGTTTAGTGGCCAAAATTCCTCTCTTATTAAACTTATCGTTCCTTTCACACCAATATGAAGGTTGTCTTCATGACATTGCCTAAGTTGTGAAGTGTTGGTCCTTGGGCAGGATTACTTGATGCTTAGCGTTGTAATCCAGATCGGAATTTTGTAGTCTTCCACCAACGCGTAGAATCCGTTTGCTATAGATAAAGGGTTTGAGCGCGAGCAATTTGCTTTGTTTCGATAAATTGTTACCCTTTTCTAAAGCCTCTATTTCAGCGCTGAATTCAAAATTTTGCACATTTCTAATTAGACGCATTTTTGCATCCGCTAACTCTTCAACTGTTAGATGGTTTTGAAACTTGTTTGCTTCCCTTTTCCTCTTATTCTTCAAGCTGGTAATATATCGTAGGCAGAGAGCCGTTACTCTTAATAATCGCCTATAATTGGAGAATCGCATTATGAAATCATTATCATTTGCTTGCACTATGTGTAAAGGTGTTTCTACGGTTTCCTTGTCTACTTCTTGTTTGTCCACGTCACTAAGTGACTCGTCTATTTCGTTTTCATTATTGCTTTTCAGCCAATGAGGTCCTTCTCACCACATACTGCACTCGATTAGGTCTTTTATTTTGAATCCCCGCGAAATAATGGGGGCAGGATTGTCTTTGCTTCTAACATGCCTCCACGAGTATACTGCTTCTTCATTGAACAAAAAAATTCCGGTGGTACCATCACAGCCCGATTTTAGATTTTCCCTTTTATAATTGACAAATTAAAAGAAAACGGCGAAGAAAAGTCGATTTCGCTTAAATGGAATTTATGCAAAACGGGGCTGTTACAAAGGAACAGGCGATTTTTTAATGAATTTCGGTGAAAGAACATTTTAAAATCGTTCCAAGTTAATCGAGATTTTTATGTACGTTTGAATAAATAAGTTAACCCTGTAAAGTGCTGCCATCTCTCCACATTTAAATCAAAATTTAAATTTGGCAACGCAGCATGAACAAGTAGCAATTATTTCGAATTTAAAATCTCATGCACTACTTTATGCACATTACGTCGAAATACAATTGTTCAGCAATAGTTTCGTAAAGTATATCGAAATATTGTTCGAAGTGCGATAAAATAAAAGTCGCAAAAAGTAATTAATTTAATGAGCATTCGTAATCAAGAACCGTGTAACGTTGCCAATTTTCTTCCACATATTCGTATCGATTTAGTCACCAGCAACAATAAAATGCGATTATCCTTTATTAGTTTGCGTATTCGAGACTCCGAGCGCGAGGCGTATCGCTTGGAATTGTTCAGGTCGAGGATTTGAGTATATGACGAGTGTTTGTTACATTGGAGTTAAGAGAGCTAGATTACATTTCTGGTGACTTTGCACTTATTAGGTTGCCCCTGTCGGCAATACGCAGCACAATGTTGACGGCGCAAGTAAGTGGCTGCGCCATGTTTGAACGGTTCTAATTTGGTGAGTAAATACATATTTATTGGGATAAATAGTTGCTACAATCAGAGTTATTAGCTGTAGCCTACAAATTGAACGTGTTTTAGAGTTTGGGACTTGAATGACGAGGACAGAAGGACACGAAGCGGCTCGAACTTGGCAGCACGTCATTCATTTGCGTGTTGCTGGTGGCGTCCGGCAGCAGTGCAATTTCCCGCGGCTTGTTTTGTGTGACGTCTACTTGGTCGCCGTCGATAAAGGCGCGTTTTAACGTTGCCATGTTTGCGGTTATGTTTGCGCCGCTTTTGTTTATCGTGAAGGTGTCGTTGTTATGCCGCTTGACCACATTATACGGTCCTTCATAGACTGGTTTCAACGGGTTCATTGCTTTTTCTAGCCTGACAAACACAAAGTCGCAAGTCTTCAGTTCCTTGGGGACGAACACGTTGAATGTTGCATGGTTCGTTCCTGTTGTCGCTGCCATTTGTTTGAAGTTTCGCCGTAGACCGTCTAATATGCCGTTGGGGTGCGTCTCCTTTGGCTCCTCAAAAAACCATCTGTGCAGCAGTTGCCTGCAAAGATTCTTTAACAGTTGAAGGTAAGCACAATAGCACATCGACCCATTCTGCACTATTGTGGCTCATTATCGCTGCTTTCAGTTGCCGGTGAGTTCTCTCCACCATGCCATTGGCCTGCGGGTGGTCGTCATTTGGTGGATGCTTCTGATTTGCTTTGTGAGGCCATTCGAATTGCCTACCATCATCCGGTGTAATTTTGGATGGTTGTCCAAAGCGAGCAATCCAATGCAATAAAAATGTTTTCTAACAGCAAGTTAAACAGTAGCCGTATCCCTGGCTGGTTGGCAAGGGCCCTACTAAATTGAGGTGAACGTGTGCAAACCTGGTGTTTGAAATGTCCGTGTTGGTGGGCTTGTGTGTTTATGTGCCTTGCTACATTGGCATTGTAAACATGCCCTTGTCCATTGCTCGATATTGCCATCCATCTTTGGCCAAACATAGCTCTGTTTTATCAACTTTGTTGAAGCCTTTACTCCAGGATGCGACATGTTGTGCAGTTGCTGAAAGACTTGTCCTCGATGGGACATGGACAGATATGTACGTACTCTGGCTATTGATATGTTGCAATATACTTGTGCACTCTCTCCAAACTGTAGCAATTTTAGAGAGAGACTTGTGTCGCTCGTAAGTAGTATTTTTAATTCGTTGCCTTCCTGTTGTTTGTGTTGTAGATCGTCGTACTCCATCTCTGGTTCTGACGTCAATGCATCGATCCTAGATAGTGCGTCTGCTACGACATTGTCCTTCCCGGCAAAATGTATGTCGGTTGTGAATTGCGGTAGTTGTCTTGGAGATGCTTTTTCGGGTCGCCGATGGAATGCGTAAATTAACGGCTGGTGGCCCGTAAAGATTGTAAAGTGGCCGCCTTCCACCTTGTGGCGGAACCGCTTCACAGCCTCGTAAATCGCTGGCAGCTCCCTGTCGTACTTTTATTCTGGTTCGGACAGTTTGTGCAAGTTAACAGCTGGCGGTTGCCAAACTCCTTCTACTTGCTGTTGTAGCGTCGAAGCATCCGCCGTGACTGCTAAGGCGGCGTCGTATTTGGGGTGTACCAACAGTGTTGCATCTGCTAGCATTTGTTTTACCTCGTGGTAAGCGTCTGTTGTTCCACTTGTCCATTCAATTATTTCATTGCCATTTTTTGTGCCTTTTAGCATCTCCGCTATTGGAGATCGTTTCTCCGCTGCCTGGGGAATGAAACGTCATGATGTTAATCACCAATCCGTACTCGACGAATTTCTGCAAAAAAGAAGCTCCAGATGCCTCAAGTGCTGCTTTTCGTCCTTGGAAAATAGTAAAACGTCATCGATGTAGGGGAAACAGAAATCCAGCCCTCTAGTCACTTCATCGATGAGTGTCTGGAAGGTTTATGCCGCATTCTTCAAACTTAATGCTGTCCGTAGAGCAACTGAAAATGGATTAGAATTAAAGAGCTGAGACTTTTATATACAGTCTACGGATATCAACAATGTTACAGAGAACTTTAAGGTATTGTTAAATATCCACAGTAATTTGTAACTTGATCATCATTTTTCAAATAGGAACTGGGCGACTTTTCCACTTTGTCAACATCCACTTATGGAAAGCCGAAGGTTGTGATATTAATGTGATCTTGGAAGAATTCAGGCACACAAGATCTAATATGCCACAAGTGGTTAAACGAAAACCAGTACTGAAGGGGATGCAATTAGAGAGACTATTCGATTCTCTTCATAAATTACAAGTCATATGCAACATTGGACAGGGCTTGGAGAGAAGTTTGCTGAAGGTAAATACACTTATATTTTTATCACGTAAAGTGTACTTTTCGTGTTAACATTCCACCTAGATTGTAGTAGTAGTAGATTGTGATTATTTGTTCTTGAAATTAAAATGATCACAATTACTTATTACAAACATATAATTTTGATGAGATCATTGCCTCTAAAAACGATAAAATTTCACTGGTGGTTAATATATTAGGTTGATGCATAATTATCCGCCGTTTTTGAAAGCTATTTTTTGGGCAATTCGCAACGCAAACACCATTAACTTATTAATTAACATTAATAAGCATTAATTAACATTAACTTATTAATTAAGATCCAAATTATCATCCATTTCAATTGCAGCCTCCTATTTTCCATTACACATGTAGAAAAGAGCTAAAAATTTGCATCTATGAATGCCCTCGCATCAGTTACCAAATAAATAAAATTTTCATACACTTTACCAGTTGTTCAACGAACGATTTATATATTATATATGGGAATATTTTATCTACTTGTTAATCGATGTAAGGACATGCAAAGTTGCAAATTTTTAGCTCTTCTTTACACGTGCAATTGGCCATCTAGCCAGCAAATGCGAGGCTGCAATTGAAATGGATGATAATTTGAGCTTTTCTTATTGAGTTTATGGTGTTTACGACGAATTTTTGTGTTGTGAACTGCACAAAAAATAGCTTTCAAAAACGGCGAATAATTATGCACAAATATTATGATTATCATTAATATTTGAATTTCGCGCTAGTTGACACTTATGGTGACTTTGCATTTATTAGGTTGCCCTGTTGGCAATACGCAGTAACAAGTTGGCCGCGGAAGAAGAAGTTATTTACGTTTCAAATTTGAGCGGCTGTCGTTAGATGTTATTCAATGAGTAATTTGGTAAGTAATTATTATTTTTCTCGAATAAATATTCGCTGCAACCTGATTTATTAGTTTTAGTGTATTTATTAGATGGCTTGATTTAAGGTGTTTGACAATGCTATAAATTCTAGGTTAGAATCGAATACGCTCGCCGATGAAGACAGTGAACTACTGCAGAGCCATTGCTCAATCAATACGAATTGAAGCCCTGCTTATTGCCAGTTTAGCACCAATGTCTGCAAATGCTCATCCACAGCAAGAAGTAATAGAGACGAAAGCAAACAATTAATAACCTCCAACTCACACTTATTTAGGTATGTTATCAACATGTAAAATGTTATACACTAATTTAGAGTTTTCAGATTCTCTCTCCAAACTATTCAGTAGATGGTACTCGACGCCAGTAATAACGGATCGACGTCGCCAGCCAAATTCTAGTTGAGGCCCGGTTTCGAACCACATCATCATCAGCAGCAGCAGCAAAGTGCTTCATGGTGCAAACAGTATTAAAGGTGGTGATATAGTGGTAGTAGCAGTTATGGTGCTGCAGGTGCTAGTTGCAGCCAAATGCAGAAGAACAACAACGAACAAATGGCGTTGTTCCATTTGATTAACATCATTATACAGCTACTTAAAGGTAAGTCAACTTTTAACTTGCTTTAGAGCATTCTTGCCATTTGGCTTGTGAAATGGATTTTATTAGGGTAAATCATAGTCTGGCAGCTCATTCGCGACCACGATTCACCCCCCAAGTCGCCTCTTTCGCCCTCGAGAACAAAAACAATAGAGAAATAGATAAAAAAGATTTTCTTTAAATTTCGCATTCTTGTGCTTTCCTATTCGGGTCCTGCTGCTCAAACTGCAATGAAACAGAATAAAAATAAAATATTAAAAAATTTATTATTAAATTATTTAATAAAAAAAAATTGCCTTAGTTAAAAATGCATTTTCACGTTCCACCGCCGTCACTGCCACCGCCACTTCGTCGAAATCATCTTTCGTGACCTCCACGTCCTCCTCGGCAAAATCCTCTGCCATCACTGCCACCGCCACTTCGTCGAAATCATCTTTCGTGACCTCCACGTTCTCCTCGGCAAAATCCTCTGCCATCACTGCCACCGCCACTTCGTCGAAATCATCTTTCGTGACCTCCACGTCCTCCTCGGCAAAATCCTCTGCCATCACTGCCACCGCCACTTCGTCGAAATCATCTTTCGTGACCTCCACGTCCTCCTCGGCAAAATCCTCTGCCATCACTGCCACCGCCACTTCGTCGAAATCATCTTTCGTGACCTCCACGTCCTCCTCGGCAAAATCCTCTGCCATCACTGCCACCGCCACTTCGTCGAAATCATCTTTCGTGACCTCCACGTCCTCCTCGGCAAAATCCTCTGCCATCACTGCCACCGCCACTTCGTCGAAATCATCTTTCGTGACCTCCACGTCCTCCTCGGCAAAATCCTCTGCCATCACTGCCACCGCCACTTCGTCGAAATCATCTTTCGTGACCTCCACGTTCTCCTCGGCAAAATCCTCTGCCATCACTGCCACCGCCACTTCGTCGAAATCATCTTTCGTGACCTCCACGTCCTCCTCGGCAAAATCCTCTGCCATCACTGCCACCGCCACTTCGTCGAAATCATCTTTCGTGACCTCCACGTTCTCCTCGGCAAAATCCTCTGCCATCACTGCCACCGCCACTTCGTCGAAATCATCTTTCGTGACCTCCACGTCCTCCTCGGCAAAATCCTCTGCCATCACTGCCACCGCCACTTCGTCGAAATCATCTTTCGTGACCTCCACGTTCTCCTCGGCAAAATCCTCTGCCATCACTGCCACCGCCACTTCGTCGAAATCATCTTTCGTGACCTCCACGTCCTCCTCGGCAAAATCCTCTGCCATCACTGCCACCGCCACTTCGTCGAAATCATCTTTCGTGACCTCCACGTCCTCCTCGGCAAAATCCTCTGCCATCACTGCCACCGCCACTTCGTCGAAATCATCTTTCGTGACCTCCACGTCCTCCTCGGCAAAATCCTCTGCCATCACTGCCACCGCCACTTCGTCGAAATCATCTTTCGTGACCTCCACGTCCTCCTCGGCAAAATCCTCTGCCATCACTGCCACCGCCACTTCGTCGAAATCATCTTTCGTGACCTCCACGTCCTCCTCGGCAAAATCCTCTGCCATCACTGCCACCGCCACTTCGTCGAAATCATCTTTCGTGACCTCCACGTCCTCCTCGGCAAAATCCTCTGCCATCACTGCCACCGCCACTTCGTCGAAATCATCTTTCGTGACCTCCATGTCCTCCTCGGCAAAATCCTTTGCCATCACTGCCACCGCCACTTCGTCGAAATCATCTTTCGTGACCTCCACGTCCTCCTCGGCAAAATCCTCTGCCATCACTGCCACCGCCACTTCATCGAAATCATCTTTCGTGACCTCCACGTCCTCCTCGGCAAAATCCTCTGCCATCACTGCCACCGCCACTTCGTCGAAATCATCTTTCGTGACCTCCATGTCCTCCTCGGCAAAATCCTTTGCCATCACTGCCACCGCCACTTCGTCGAAATCATCTTTCGTGACCTCCACGTCCTCCTCGGCAAAATCCTCTGCCATCACTGCCACCGCCACTTCGTCGAAATCATCTTTCGTGACCTCCACGTCCTCCTCGGCAAAATCCTCTGCCATCACTGCCACCGCCACTTCGTCGAAATCATCTTTCGTGACCTCCACGTCCTCCTCGGCAAAATCCTCTGCCATCACTGCCACCGCCACTTCGTCGAAATCATCTTTCGTGACCTCCACGTCCTCCTCGGCAAAATCCTCTGCCATCACTGCCACCGCCACTTCGTCGAAATCATCTTTCGTGACCTCCATGTCCTCCTCGGCAAAATCCTCTGCCATCACTGCCACCGCCACTTCGTCGAAATCATCTTTCGTGACCTCCACGTTCTCCTCGGCAAAATCCTCTGCCATCACTGCCACCGCCACTTCGTCGAAATCATCTTTCGTGACCTCCACGTTCTCCTCGGCAAAATCCTCTGCCATCACTGCCACCGCCACTTCGTCGAAATCATCTTTCGTGACCTCCACGTTCTCCTCGGCAAAATCCTCTGCCATCACTGCCACCGCCACTTCGTCGAAATCATCTTTCGTGACCTCCACGTCCTCCTCGGCAAAATCCTCTGCCATCACTGCCACCGCCACTTCGTCGAAATCATCTTTCGTGACCTCCACGTCCTCCTCGGCAAAATCCTCTGCCATCACTGCCACCGCCACTTCGTCGAAATCATCTTTCGTGACCTCCACGTCCTCCTCGGCAAAATCCTCTGCCATCACTGCCACCGCCACTTCGTCGAAATCATCTTTCGTGACCTCCACGTTCTCCTCGGCAAAATCCTCTGCCATCACTGCCACCGCCACTTCGTCGAAATCATCTTTCGTGACCTCCACGTCCTCCTCGGCAAAATCCTCTGCCATCACTGCCACCGCCACTTCGTCGAAATCATCTTTCGTGACCTCCACGTCCTCCTCGGCAAAATCCTCTGCCATCACTGCCACCGCCACTTCGTCGAAATCATCTTTCGTGACCTCCACGTCCTCCTCGGCAAAATCCTCTGCCATCACTGCCACCGCCACTTCGTCGAAATCATCTTTCGTGACCTCCACGTTCTCCTCGGCAAAATCCTCTGCCGTCACTGCCACCGCCACTTCGTCGAAATCATCTTTCGTGACCTCCACGTCCTCCTCGGCAAAATCCTCTGCCATCACTGCCACCGCCACTTCGTCGAAATCATCTTTCGTGACCTCCACGTCCTCCTCGGCAAAATCCTCTGCCGTCACTGCCACCGCCACTTCGTCGAAATCATCTTTCGTGACCTCCACGTCCTCCTCGGCAAAATCCTCTGCCATCACTGCCACCGCCACTTCGTCGAAATCATCTTTCGTGACCTCCACGTTCTCCTCGGCAAAATCCTCTGCCGTCACTGCCACCGCCACCTCGTCGAAATCATCTTTCGTGACCTCCACGTCCTCCTCGGCAAAATCCTCTGCCGTCACTGCCACCGCCACTTCGTCGAAATCATCTTTCGTGACCTCCACGTTCTCCTCGGCAAAATCCTCTGCCGTCACTGCCACCGCCACTTCGTCGAAATCATCTTTCGTGACCTCCACGTTCTCCTCGGCAAAATCCTCTGCCGTCACTGCCACCGCCACTTCGTCGAAATCTTCTTTCGTGACCTCCACATCCTCCTCGGCAAAATCCTCTGCCATCACTGCCACCGCCACTTCGTCGAAATCATCTTTCGTGACCTCCACGTTCTCCTCGGCAAAATCCTCTGCCGTCACTGCCACCGCCACTTCGTCGAAATCATCTTTCGTGACCTCCACGTTCTCCTCGGCAAAATCCTCTGCCATCACTGCCACCGCCACTTCGTCGAAATCTTCTTTCGTGACCTCCACATCCTCCTCGGCAAAATCCTCTGCCATCACTGCCACCGCCACTTCGTCGAAATCATCTTTCGTGACCTCCACGTTCTCCTCGGCAAAATCCTCTGCCGTCACTGCCACCGCCACTTCGTCGAAATCATCTTTCGTGACCTCCACGTTCTCCTCGGCAAAATCCTCTGCCGTCACTGCCACCGCCACTTCGTCGAAATCTTCTTTCGTGACCTCCACATCCTCCTCGGCAAAATCCTCTGCCATCACTGCCACCGCCACTTCGTCGAAATCATCTTTCGTGACCTCCACGTTCTCCTCGGCAAAATCCTCTGCCGTCACTGCCACCGCCACTTCGTCGAAATCATCTTTCGTGACCTCCACGTTCTCCTCGGCAAAATCCTCTGCCGTCACTGCCACCGCCACTTCGTCGAAATCTTCTTTCGTGACCTCCACATCCTCCTCGGCAAAATCCTCTGCCATCACTGCCACCGCCACTTCGTCGAAATCATCTTTCGTGACCTCCACGTTCTCCTCGGCAAAATCCTCTGCCGTCACTGCCACCGCCACCTCGTCGAAATCATCTTTCGTGACCTCCACGTCCTCCTCGGCAAAATCCTCTGCCGTCACTGCCACCGCCACTTCGTCGAAATCATCTTTCGTGACCTCCACGTTCTCCTCGGCAAAATCCTCTGCCGTCACTGCCACCGCCACCTCGTCGAAATCATCTTTCGTGACCTCCACGTCCTCCTCGGCAAAGTCCTCTGCCGTCACTGCCACCGCCACTTCGTCGAAATCATCTTTCGTGACCTCCACGTTCTCCTCGGCAAAATCCTCTGCCGTCACTGCCACCGCCACCTCGTCGAAATCATCTTTCGTGACCTCCACGTCCTCCTCGGCAAAATCCTCTGCCGTCACTGCCACCGCCACCTCGTCGAAATCATCTTTCGTGACCTCCACGTTCTCCTCGGCAAAATCCTCTGCCGTCACTGCCACCGCCACCTCGTCGAAATCATCTTTCGTGACCTCCACGTCCTCCTCGGCAAAATCCTCTGCCGTCACTGCCACCGCCACTTCGTCGAAATCATCTTTCGTGACCTCCACGTTCTCCTCGGCAAAGTCCTCTGCCGTCACTGCCACCGCCACTTCGTCGAAATCATCTTTCGTGACCTCCACGTTCTCCTCGGCAAAATCCTCTGCCGTCACTGCCACCGCCACCTCGTCGAAATCATCTTTCGTGACCTCCACGTCCTCCTCGGCAAAATCCTCTGCCGTCACTGCCACCGCCACCTCGTCGAAATCATCTTTCGTGACCTCCACGTTCTCCTCGGCAAAATCCTCTGCCGTCACTGCCACCGCCACCTCGTCGAAATCATCTTTCGTGACCTCCACGTCCTCCTCGGCAAAATCCTCTGCCGTCACTGCCACCGCCACTTCGTCGAAATCATCTTTCGTGACCTCCACGTTCTCCTCGGCAAAATCCTCTGCCGTCACTGCCACCGCCACCTCGTCGAAATCATCTTTCGTGACCTCCACGTCCTCCTCGGCAAAGTCCTCTGCCGTCACTGCCACCGCCACTTCGTCGAAATCATCTTTCGTGACCTCCACGTTCTCCTCGGCAAAATCCTCTGCCGTCACTGCCACCGCCACTTCGTCGAAATCATCTTTCGTGCCCTCCACGTTCTCCTCGGCAAAATCCTCTGCCGTCACTGCCACCGCCACCTCGTCGAAATCATCTTTCGTGACCTCCACGTTCTCCTCGGCAAAATCCTCTGCCGTCACTGCCACCGCCACTTCGTCGAAATCATCCTTCGTGACCTCCACGTTCTCCTCGGCAAAATCCTCTGCCGTCACTGCCACCGCCACTTCGTCGAAATCATCTTTCGTGACCTCCACGTTCTCCTCGGCAAAATCCTCTGCCGTCACTGCCACCGCCACTTCGTCGAAATCATCTTTCGTGACCTCCACGTTCTCCTCGGCAAAATCCTCTGCCGTCACTGCCACCGCCACTTCGTCGAAATCATCTTTCGTGACCTCCACGTTCTCCTCGGCAAAATCCTCTGCCGTCACTGCCACCGCCACTTCGTCGAAATCATCTTTCGTGACCTCCACGTTCTCCTCGGCAAAATCCTCTGCCGTCACTGCCACCGCCACTTCGTCGAAATCATCTTTCGTGACCTCCACGTCCTCCTCGGCAAAATCCTCTGCCGTCACTGCCACCGCCACTTCGTCGAAATCATCTTTCGTGACCTCCACGTTCTCCTCGGCAAAATCCTCTGCCGTCACTGCCACCGCCACTTCGTCGAAATCATCTTTCGTGACCTCCACGTTCTCCTCGGCAAAATCCTCTGCCGTCACTGCCACCGCCACTTCGTCGAAATCTTCTTTCGTGACCTCCACATCCTCCTCGGCAAAATCCTCTGCCATCACTGCCACCGCCACTTCGTCGAAATCATCTTTCGTGACCTCCACATCCTCCTCGGCAAAATCCTCTGCCGTCACTGCCACCGCCACTTCGTCGAAATCATCTTTCGTGACCTCCACATCCTCCTCGGCAAAATCCTCTGCCGTCACTGCCACTGCCACTTCGTCGAAATCATCTTTCGTGACCTCCACGTCCTCCTCGGCAAAATCCTCTGCCGTCACTGCCACCGCCACTTCGGCGAAATCATCTTTCGTGACCTCCACGTCCTCCTCGGCAAAATCCTCTGCCGTCACTGCCACCGCCACTTCGTCGAAATCATCTTTCGTGACCTCCACGTCCTCCTCGGCAAAATCCTCTGCCGTCACTGCCACCGTCACTTCGTCGAAATCATCTTTCGTGACCTCCACGTCCTCCTCGGCAAAATCCTCTGCCGTCACTGCCACCGCCACTTCGGCGAAATCATCTTTCGTGACCTCCACGTCCTCCTCGGCAAAATCCTCTGCCGTCACTGCCACCGCCACTTCGTCGAAATCATCTTTCGTGACCTCCACGTCCTCCTCGGCAAAATCCTCTGCCGTCACTGCCACCGCCACTTCGTCGAAATCATCTTTCGTGACCTCCACGTCCTCCTCGGCAAAATCCTCTGCCGTCACTGCCACCGCCACTTCGGCGAAATCATCTTTCGTGACCTCCACGTCCTCCTCGGCAAAATCCTCTGCCGTCACTGCCACCGCCACTTCGTCGAAATCATCTTTCGTGACCTCCACGTCCTCCTCGGCAAAATCCTCTGCCGTCACTGCCACTGCCACTTCGTCGAAATCATCTTTCGTGACCTCCACGTCCTCCTCGGCAAAATCCTCTGCCGTCACTGCCACCGCCACTTCGGCGAAATCATCTTTCGTGACCTCCACGTCCTCGGCAAAATCCTCTGCCGTCACTGCCACCGCCACCTCGTCGAAATCATCTTTCGTGACCTCCACGTCCTCCTCGGCAAAATCCTCTGCCGTCACTGCCACCGCCACCTCGTCGAAATCATCTTTCGTGACCTCCACGTCCTCCTCGGCAAAATCTTCTGCCGTCACTGCCACCGCCACTTCGTCGAAATCATCTTTCGTGACCTCCATGTCCTCCTCGGCAAAATCCTCTGCCGTCACTGCCACCGCCACCTCGTCGAAATCATCTTTCGTGACCTCTACGTCCTCCTCGGCAAAATCCTCTGCCGTCACTGCCACGGCCACTTCGTCGAAATCATCTTTCGTGACCTCCACGTCCTCCTCGGCAAAATCCTCTGCCGTCACTGCCACCGCCACTTCGTCGAAGTCATCTTTCGTGACCTCCACGTCCTCCTCGGCAAAATCCTCTGCCGTCACTGCCACGGCCACTTCGTCGAAATCATCTTTCGTGACCTCCACGTCCTCCTCGGCAAAATCCTCTGCCGTCACTGCCACGGCCACTTCGTCGAAGTCATCTTTCGTGACCTCCACGTCCTCCTCGGCAAAATCCTCTGCCGTCACTGCCACCGCCACTTCGTCGAAATCATCTTTCGTGACCTCCATGTCCTCCTCGGCAAAATCCTCTGCCGTCACTGCCACGGCCACTTCGTCGAAGTCATCTTTCGTGACCTCCACGTCCTCCTCGGCAAAATCCTCTGCCGTCATTGCCACCGCCACCTCGTCGAAATCATCTTTCGTGACCTCCACGTCCTCCTCGGCAAAATCCTCTGCCGTCACTGCCACGGCCACTTCGTCGAAGTCATCTTTCGTGACCTCCACGTCCTCCTCGGCAAAATCCTCTGCCGTCACTGCCACGGCCACTTCGTCGAAATCATCTTTCGTGACCTCCACATCCTCCTCGGCAAAATCCTCTGCCGTCACTGCCACGGCCACTTCGTCGAAGTCATCTTTCATGACCTCCACGTCCTCCTCGGCAAAATCCTCTGCCGTCACTGCCACGGCCACTTCGTCGAAGTCATCTTTCGTGACCTCCACGTCCTCCTTGGCAAAATCCTCTGCCGTCACTGCCACGGCCACTTCGTCGAAGTCATCTTTCGTGACCTCCACGTCCTCCTCGGCAAAATCCTCTGCCGTCACTGCCACGGCCACTTCGTCGAAGTCATCTTTCGTGACCTCCACGTCCTCCTCGGCAAAATCCTCTGCCGTCACTGCCACGGCCACTTCGTCGAAATCATCTTTCGTGACCTCCACATCCTCCTCGGCAAAATCCTCTGCCGTCACTGCCACGGCCACTTCGTCGAAGTCATCTTTCATGACCTCCACGTTCTCCTCGGCAAAATCCTCTGCCGTCACTGCCACCGCCACCTCGTCGAAATCATCTTTCGTGACCTCCACGTCCTCCTCGGCAAAATCCTCTGCCGTCACTGCCACCGCCACTTCGTCGAAATCATCTTTCGTGACCTCCACGTTCTCCTCGGCAAAATCCTCTGCCGTCACTGCCACCGCCACCTCGTCGAAATCATCTTTCGTGACCTCCACGTCCTCCTCGGCAAAGTCCTCTGCCGTCACTGCCACCGCCACTTCGTCGAAATCATCTTTCGTGACCTCCACGTTCTCCTCGGCAAAATCCTCTGCCGTCACTGCCACCGCCACCTCGTCGAAATCATCTTTCGTGACCTCCACGTCCTCCTCGGCAAAATCCTCTGCCGTCACTGCCACCGCCACCTCGTCGAAATCATCTTTCGTGACCTCCACGTTCTCCTCGGCAAAATCCTCTGCCGTCACTGCCACCGCCACCTCGTCGAAATCATCTTTCGTGACCTCCACGTCCTCCTCGGCAAAATCCTCTGCCGTCACTGCCACCGCCACTTCGTCGAAATCATCTTTCGTGACCTCCACGTTCTCCTCGGCAAAGTCCTCTGCCGTCACTGCCACCGCCACTTCGTCGAAATCATCTTTCGTGACCTCCACGTTCTCCTCGGCAAAATCCTCTGCCGTCACTGCCACCGCCACCTCGTCGAAATCATCTTTCGTGACCTCCACGTCCTCCTCGGCAAAATCCTCTGCCGTCACTGCCACCGCCACCTCGTCGAAATCATCTTTCGTGACCTCCACGTTCTCCTCGGCAAAATCCTCTGCCGTCACTGCCACCGCCACCTCGTCGAAATCATCTTTCGTGACCTCCACGTCCTCCTCGGCAAAATCCTCTGCCGTCACTGCCACCGCCACTTCGTCGAAATCATCTTTCGTGACCTCCACGTTCTCCTCGGCAAAATCCTCTGCCGTCACTGCCACCGCCACCTCGTCGAAATCATCTTTCGTGACCTCCACGTCCTCCTCGGCAAAGTCCTCTGCCGTCACTGCCACCGCCACTTCGTCGAAATCATCTTTCGTGACCTCCACGTTCTCCTCGGCAAAATCCTCTGCCGTCACTGCCACCGCCACTTCGTCGAAATCATCTTTCGTGCCCTCCACGTTCTCCTCGGCAAAATCCTCTGCCGTCACTGCCACCGCCACCTCGTCGAAATCATCTTTCGTGACCTCCACGTTCTCCTCGGCAAAATCCTCTGCCGTCACTGCCACCGCCACTTCGTCGAAATCATCCTTCGTGACCTCCACGTTCTCCTCGGCAAAATCCTCTGCCGTCACTGCCACCGCCACTTCGTCGAAATCATCTTTCGTGACCTCCACGTTCTCCTCGGCAAAATCCTCTGCCGTCACTGCCACCGCCACTTCGTCGAAATCATCTTTCGTGACCTCCACGTTCTCCTCGGCAAAATCCTCTGCCGTCACTGCCACCGCCACTTCGTCGAAATCATCTTTCGTGACCTCCACGTTCTCCTCGGCAAAATCCTCTGCCGTCACTGCCACCGCCACTTCGTCGAAATCATCTTTCGTGACCTCCACGTTCTCCTCGGCAAAATCCTCTGCCGTCACTGCCACCGCCACTTCGTCGAAATCATCTTTCGTGACCTCCACGTCCTCCTCGGCAAAATCCTCTGCCGTCACTGCCACCGCCACTTCGTCGAAATCATCTTTCGTGACCTCCACGTTCTCCTCGGCAAAATCCTCTGCCGTCACTGCCACCGCCACTTCGTCGAAATCATCTTTCGTGACCTCCACGTTCTCCTCGGCAAAATCCTCTGCCGTCACTGCCACCGCCACTTCGTCGAAATCTTCTTTCGTGACCTCCACATCCTCCTCGGCAAAATCCTCTGCCATCACTGCCACCGCCACTTCGTCGAAATCATCTTTCGTGACCTCCACATCCTCCTCGGCAAAATCCTCTGCCGTCACTGCCACCGCCACTTCGTCGAAATCATCTTTCGTGACCTCCACATCCTCCTCGGCAAAATCCTCTGCCGTCACTGCCACTGCCACTTCGTCGAAATCATCTTTCGTGACCTCCACGTCCTCCTCGGCAAAATCCTCTGCCGTCACTGCCACCGCCACTTCGGCGAAATCATCTTTCGTGACCTCCACGTCCTCCTCGGCAAAATCCTCTGCCGTCACTGCCACCGCCACTTCGTCGAAATCATCTTTCGTGACCTCCACGTCCTCCTCGGCAAAATCCTCTGCCGTCACTGCCACCGCCACTTCGTCGAAATCATCTTTCGTGACCTCCACGTCCTCCTCGGCAAAATCCTCTGCCGTCACTGCCACCGCCACTTCGGCGAAATCATCTTTCGTGACCTCCACGTCCTCCTCGGCAAAATCCTCTGCCGTCACTGCCACCGCCACTTCGTCGAAATCATCTTTCGTGACCTCCACGTCCTCCTCGGCAAAATCCTCTGCCGTCACTGGCACCGCCACTTCGTCGAAATCATCTTTCGTGACCTCCACGTCCTCCTCGGCAAAATCCTCTGCCGTCACTGCCACCGCCACTTCGGCGAAATCATCTTTCGTGACCTCCACGTCCTCCTCGGCAAAATCCTCTGCCGTCACTGCCACCGCCACTTCGTCGAAATCATCTTTCGTGACCTCCACGTCCTCCTCGGCAAAATCCTCTGCCGTCACTGCCACTGCCACTTCGTCGAAATCATCTTTCGTGACCTCCACGTCCTCCTCGGCAAAATCCTCTGCCGTCACTGCCACCGCCACTTCGGCGAAATCATCTTTCGTGACCTCCACGTCCTCGGCAAAATCCTCTGCCGTCACTGCCACCGCCACCTCGTCGAAATCATCTTTCGTGACCTCCACGTCCTCCTCGGCAAAATCCTCTGCCGTCACTGCCACCGCCACCTCGTCGAAATCATCTTTCGTGACCTCCACGTCCTCCTCGGCAAAATCTTCTGCCGTCACTGCCACCGCCACTTCGTCGAAATCATCTTTCGTGACCTCCATGTCCTCCTCGGCAAAATCCTCTGCCGTCACTGCCACCGCCACCTCGTCGAAATCATCTTTCGTGACCTCTACGTCCTCCTCGGCAAAATCCTCTGCCGTCACTGCCACGGCCACTTCGTCGAAATCATCTTTCGTGACCTCCACGTCCTCCTCGGCAAAATCCTCTGCCGTCACTGCCACCGCCACTTCGTCGAAGTCATCTTTCGTGACCTCCACGTCCTCCTCGGCAAAATCCTCTGCCGTCACTGCCACGGCCACTTCGTCGAAATCATCTTTCGTGACCTCCACGTCCTCCTCGGCAAAATCCTCTGCCGTCACTGCCACGGCCACTTCGTCGAAGTCATCTTTCGTGACCTCCACGTCCTCCTCGGCAAAATCCTCTGCCGTCACTGCCACCGCCACTTCGTCGAAATCATCTTTCGTGACCTCCATGTCCTCCTCGGCAAAATCCTCTGCCGTCACTGCCACGGCCACTTCGTCGAAGTCATCTTTCGTGACCTCCACGTCCTCCTCGGCAAAATCCTCTGCCGTCATTGCCACCGCCACCTCGTCGAAATCATCTTTCGTGACCTCCACGTCCTCCTCGGCAAAATCCTCTGCCGTCACTGCCACGGCCACTTCGTCGAAGTCATCTTTCGTGACCTCCACGTCCTCCTCGGCAAAATCCTCTGCCGTCACTGCCACGGCCACTTCGTCGAAATCATCTTTCGTGACCTCCACATCCTCCTCGGCAAAATCCTCTGCCGTCACTGCCACGGCCACTTCGTCGAAGTCATCTTTCATGACCTCCACGTCCTCCTCGGCAAAATCCTCTGCCGTCACTGCCACGGCCACTTCGTCGAAGTCATCTTTCGTGACCTCCACGTCCTCCTTGGCAAAATCCTCTGCCGTCACTGCCACGGCCACTTCGTCGAAGTCATCTTTCGTGACCTCCACGTCCTCCTCGGCAAAATCCTCTGCCGTCACTGCCACCGCCACCTCGTCGAAATCATCTTTCGTGACCTCCACGTCCTCGGCAAAATCCTCTGCCGTCACTGCCACCGCCACCTCGTCGAAATCATCTTTCGTGACCTCCACGTCCTCGGCAAAATCCTCTGCCGTCACTGCCACCGCCACTTCGGCGAAATCATCTTTCGTGACCTCCACGTCCTCGGCAAAATCCTCTGCCGTCACTGCCACCGCCACCTCGTCGAAATCATCTTTCGTGACCTCCACGTCCTCCTCGGCAAAATCCTCTGCCGTCACTGCCACCGCCACCTCGTCGAAATCATCTTTCGTGACCTCCACGTCCTCCTCGGCAAAATCCTCTGCCGTCACTGCCACCGCCACTTCGTCGAAATCATCTTTCGTGACCTCCATGTCCTCCTCGGCAAAATCCTCTGCCGTCACTGCCACCGCCACCTCGTCGAAATCATCTTTCGTGACCTCTACGTCCTCCTCGGCAAAATCCTCTGCCGTCACTGCCACGGCCACTTCGTCGAAATCATCTTTCGTGACCTCCACGTCCTCCTCGGCAAAATCCTCTGCCGTCACTGCCACCGCCACTTCGTCGAAGTCATCTTTCGTGACCTCCACGTCCTCCTCGGCAAAATCCTCTGCCGTCACTGCCACGGCCACTTCGTCGAAATCATCTTTCGTGACCTCCACGTCCTCCTCGGCAAAATCCTCTGCCGTCACTGCCACCGCCACCTCGTCGAAATCATCTTTCGTGACCTCCACGTCCTCCTCGGCAAAATCCTCTGCCGTCACTGCCACGGCCACTTCGTCGAAGTCATCTTTCGTGACCTCCACGTCCTCCTCGGCAAAATCCTCTGCCGTCACTGCCACCGCCACTTCGTCGAAATCATCTTTCGTGACCTCCATGTCCTCCTCGGCAAAATCCTCTGCCGTCACTGCCACGGCCACTTCGTCGAAGTCATCTTTCGTGACCTCCACGTCCTCCTCGGCAAAATCCTCTGCCGTCATTGCCACCGCCACCTCGTCGAAATCATCTTTCGTGACCTCCACGTCCTCCTCGGCAAAATCCTCTGCCGTCACTGCCACGGCCACTTCGTCGAAGTCATCTTTCGTGACCTCCACGTCCTCCTCGGCAAAATCCTCTGCCGTCACTGCCACGGCCACTTCGTCGAAATCATCTTTCGTGACCTCCACATCCTCCTCGGCAAAATCCTCTGCCGTCACTGCCACGGCCACTTCGTCGAAGTCATCTTTCATGACCTCCACGTCCTCCTCGGCAAAATCCTCTGCCGTCACTGCCACGGCCACTTCGTCGAAGTCATCTTTCGTGACCTCCACGTCCTCCTTGGCAAAATCCTCTGCCGTCACTGCCACGGCCACTTCGTCGAAATCATCTTTCGTGACCTCCACATCGTCCTCGGAAAAATCCTCTGCCGTCACTGCCATGGCCACTTCGTCGAAGTCATCTTTCGTGACCTCCACATCCTCCTCGGCAAAATCCTCTGCCGTCACTGCCACGGACACTTCGTCGAAGTCATCTTTCGTGACCTCCACGTCCTCCTCGGCAAAATCCTCTGCCGTCACTGCCACGGCCACTTCGTCGAAATCATCTTTCGTGACCTCCACATCCTCCTCGGCAAAATCCTCTGCCGTCACTGCCACGGCCACTTCGTCGAAGTCATCTTTCGTGACCTCCACATCCTCCTCGGCAAAATCCTCTGCCGTCACTGCCACGGCCACTTCGTCGAAGTCATCTTTCGTGACCTCCACGTCCTCCTCGGCAAAATCCTCTGCCGTCACTGCCACGGCCACTTCGTCGAAATCATCTTTCGTGACCTCCACATGCTCCTCGGCAAAATCCTCTGCCGTCACTGCCACGGCCACTTCGTCGAAGTCATCTTTCGTGACCTCCACGTCCTCCTCGGCAAAATCCTCTGCCGTCACTGCCACGGCCACTTCGTCGAAGTCATCTTTCGTGACCTCCACGTCCTCCTCGGCAAAATCCTCTGCCGTCACTGCCACGGCCACTTCGTCGACGTCATCTTTCGTGACCTCTACGTCCTCCTCGGCAAAATCCTCTGCCGTCACTGCCACCGCCACCTCGTCGAAATCATCTTTCGTGACCTCCACGTCCTCCTCGGCAAAATCCTCTGCCGTCACTGCCACCGCCACCTCGTCGAAATCATCTTTCGTGACCTCCACGTCCTCCTCGGCAAAATCCTCTGCCGTCACTGCCACCGCCACTTCGTCGAAATCATCTTTCGTGACCTCCATGTCCTCCTCGGCAAAATCCTCTGCCGTCACTGCCACCGCCACCTCGTCGAAATCATCTTTCGTGACCTCTACGTCCTCCTCGGCAAAATCCTCTGCCGTCACTGCCACGGCCACTTCGTCGAAATCATCTTTCGTGACCTCCACGTCCTCCTCGGCAAAATCCTCTGCCGTCACTGCCACCGCCACTTCGTCGAAGTCATCTTTCGTGACCTCCACGTCCTCCTCGGCAAAATCCTCTGCCGTCACTGCCACGGCCACTTCGTCGAAATCATCTTTCGTGACCTCCACGTCCTCCTCGGCAAAATCCTCTGCCGTCACTGCCACCGCCACCTCGTCGAAATCATCTTTCGTGACCTCCACGTCCTCCTCGGCAAAATCCTCTGCCGTCACTGCCACGGCCACTTCGTCGAAGTCATCTTTCGTGACCTCCACGTCCTCCTCGGCAAAATCCTCTGCCGTCACTGCCACCGCCACTTCGTCGAAATCATCTTTCGTGACCTCCATGTCCTCCTCGGCAAAATCCTCTGCCGTCACTGCCACGGCCACTTCGTCGAAGTCATCTTTCGTGACCTCCACGTCCTCCTCGGCAAAATCCTCTGCCGTCATTGCCACCGCCACCTCGTCGAAATCATCTTTCGTGACCTCCACGTCCTCCTCGGCAAAATCCTCTGCCGTCACTGCCACGGCCACTTCGTCGAAGTCATCTTTCGTGACCTCCACGTCCTCCTCGGCAAAATCCTCTGCCGTCACTGCCACGGCCACTTCGTCGAAATCATCTTTCGTGACCTCCACATCCTCCTCGGCAAAATCCTCTGCCGTCACTGCCACGGCCACTTCGTCGAAGTCATCTTTCATGACCTCCACGTCCTCCTCGGCAAAATCCTCTGCCGTCACTGCCACGGCCACTTCGTCGAAGTCATCTTTCGTGACCTCCACGTCCTCCTTGGCAAAATCCTCTGCCGTCACTGCCACGGCCACTTCGTCGAAATCATCTTTCGTGACCTCCACATCGTCCTCGGAAAAATCCTCTGCCGTCACTGCCACGGCCACTTCGTCGAAGTCATCTTTCGTGACCTCCACATCCTCCTCGGCAAAATCCTCTGCCGTCACTGCCACGGACACTTCGTCGAAGTCATCTTTCGTGACCTCCACGTCCTCCTCGGCAAAATCCTCTGCCGTCACTGCCACGGCCACTTCGTCGAAATCATCTTTCGTGACCTCCACATCCTCCTCGGCAAAATCCTCTGCCGTCACTGCCACGGCCACTTCGTCGAAGTCATCTTTCGTGACCTCCACATCCTCCTCGGCAAAATCCTCTGCCGTCACTGCCACGGCCACTTCGTCGAAGTCATCTTTCGTGACCTCCACGTCCTCCTCGGCAAAATCCTCTGCCGTCACTGCCACGGCCACTTCGTCGAAATCATCTTTCGTGACCTCCACATGCTCCTCGGCAAAATCCTCTGCCGTCACTGCCACGGCCACTTCGTCGAAGTCATCTTTCGTGACCTCCACGTCCTCCTCGGCAAAATCCTCTGCCGTCACTGCCACGGCCACTTCGTCGAAGTCATCTTTCGTGACCTCCACGTCCTCCTCGGCAAAATCCTCTGCCGTCACTGCCACGGCCACTTCGTCGACGTCATCTTTCGTGACCTCTACGTCCTCCTCGGCAAAATCCTCTGCCGTCACTGCCACGGCCACTTCGTCGAAGTCATCTTTCGTGACCTCCACGTCCTCCTCGGCAAAATCCTCTGCCGTCACTGCCACGGCCACTTCGTCGAAGTCATCTTTCGTGACCTCCACATCCTCCTCGGCAAAATCCTCTGCCGTCACTGCCACGGCCACTTCGTCGAAGTCATCTTTCGTGACCTCCACGTCCTCCTCGGCAAAATCCTCTGCCGTCACTGCCACGGCCACTTCGTCGAAATCATCTTTCGTGACCTCCACATCCTCCTCGGCAAAATCCTCTGCCGTCACTGCCACGGCCACTTCGTCGAAGTCATCTTTCGTGACCTCCACATCCTCCTCGGCAAAATCCTCTGCCGTCACTGCCACGGCCACTTCGTCGAAGTCATCTTTCGTGACCTCCACGTCCTCCTCGGCAAAATCCTCTGCCGTCACTGCCACGGCCACTTCGTCGAAGTCATCTTTCGTGACCTCCACGTCCTCCTCGGCAAAATCCTCTGCCGTCACTGCCACGGCCACTTCGTCGAAGTCATCTTTCGTGACCTCCACATCCTCCTCGGCAAAATCCTCTGCCGTCACTGCCACGGCCACTTCGTCGAAGTCATCTTTCGTGACCTCCACGTCCTCCTCGGCAAAATCCTCTGCCGTCACTGCCACGGCCACTTCGTCGAAATCATCTTTCGTGACCTCCACATCCTCCTCGGCAAAATCCTCTGCCGTCACTGCCACGGCCACTTCGTCGAAGTCATCTTTCGTGACCTCCACATCCTCCTCGGCAAAATCCTCTGCCGTCACTGCCACGGCCACTTCGTCGAAGTCATCTTTCGTGACCTCCACGTCCTCCTCGGCAAAATCCTCTGCCGTCACTGCCACGGCCACTTCGTCGAAGTCATCTTTCGTGACCTCCACATCCTCCTCGGCAAAATCCTCTGCCGTCACTGCCACGGCCACTTCGTCGAAGTCATCTTTCGTGACCTCCACGTCCTCCTCGGCAAAATCCTCTGCCGTCACTGCCACGGCCACTTCGTCGAAATCATCTTTCGTGACCTCCACATCCTCCTCGGCAAAATCCTCTGCCGTCACTGCCACGGCCACTTCGTCGAAGTCATCTTTCGTGACCTCCACATCCTCCTCGGCAAAATCCTCTGCCGTCACTGCCACGGCCACTTCGTCGAAGTCATCTTTCGTGAGCTCCACGTCCTCCTCGGCAAAATCCTCTGCCGTCACTGCCACGGCCACTTCGTCGAAATCATCTTTCGTGACCTCCACATCCTCCTCGGCAAAATCCTCTGCCGTCACTGCCACGGCCACTTCGTCGAAATCATCTTTCGTGACCTCCACATCCTCCTCGGCAAAATCCTCTGCCGTCACTGCCACGGCCACTTCGTCGAAGTCATCTTTCGTGACCTCCACGTCCTCCTCGGCAAAATCCTCTGCCGTCATTGCCACCGCCACCTCGTCGAAATCATCTTTCGTGACCTCCACGTCCTCCTCGGCAAAATCCTCTGCCGTCACTGCCACGGCCACTTCGTCGAAGTCATCTTTCGTGACCTCCACGTCCTCCTCGGCAAAATCCTCTGCCGTCATTGCCACCGCCACCTCGTCGAAATCATCTTTCGTGACCTCCACATCCTCCTCGGCAAAATCCTCTGCCGTCACTGCCACGGCCACTTCGTCGAAGTCATCTTTCGTGACCTCCACGTCCTCCTCGGCAAAATCCTCTGCCGTCACTGCCACGGCCACTTCGTCGAAGTCATCTTTCGTGACCTCCACGTCCTCCTCGGCAAAATCCTCTGCCGTCACTGCCACCGCCACCTCGTCGAAATCATCTTTCGTGACCTCCACGTCCTCCTCGGCAAAATCCTCTGCCGTCACTGCCACCGCCACTTCGGCGAAATCATCTTTCGTGACCTCCACATCCTCCTCGGCAAAATCCTCTGCCGTCACTGCCACGGCCACTTCGTCGAAGTCATCTTTCGTGACCTCCACGTCCTCCTCGGCAAAATCCTCTGCCGTCACTGCCACGGCCACTTCGTCGAAATCATCTTTCGTGACCTCCACATCCTCCTCGGCAAAATCCTCTGCCGTCACTGCCACGGCCACTTCGTCGAAGTCATCTTTCGTGACCTCCACATCCTCCTCGGCAAAATCCTCTGCCGTCACTGCCACGGCCACTTCGTCGAAGTCATCTTTCGTGACCTCCACGTCCTCCTCGGCAAAATCCTCTGCCGTCACTGCCACGGCCACTTCGTCGAAGTCATCTTTCGTGACCTCCACGTCCTCCTCGGCAAAATCCTCTGCCGTCACTGCCACGGCCACTTCGTCGAAGTCATCTTTCGTGACCTCCACATCCTCCTCGGCAAAATCCTCTGCCGTCACTGCCACGGCCACTTCGTCGAAGTCATCTTTCGTGACCTCCACGTCCTCCTCGGCAAAATCCTCTGCCGTCACTGCCACGGCCACTTCGTCGAAATCATCTTTCGTGACCTCCACATCCTCCTCGGCAAAATCCTCTGCCGTCACTGCCACGGCCACTTCGTCGAAGTCATCTTTCGTGACCTCCACATCCTCCTCGGCAAAATCCTCTGCCGTCACTGCCACGGCCACTTCGTCGAAGTCATCTTTCGTGACCTCCACGTCCTCCTCGGCAAAATCCTCTGCCGTCACTGCCACGGCCACTTCGTCGAAGTCATCTTTCGTGACCTCCACATCCTCCTCGGCAAAATCCTCTGCCGTCACTGCCACGGCCACTTCGTCGAAGTCATCTTTCGTGACCTCCACGTCCTCCTCGGCAAAATCCTCTGCCGTCACTGCCACGGCCACTTCGTCGAAATCATCTTTCGTGACCTCCACATCCTCCTCGGCAAAATCCTCTGCCGTCACTGCCACGGCCACTTCGTCGAAGTCATCTTTCGTGACCTCCACATCCTCCTCGGCAAAATCCTCTGCCGTCACTGCCACGGCCACTTCGTCGAAGTCATCTTTCGTGAGCTCCACGTCCTCCTCGGCAAAATCCTCTGCCGTCACTGCCACGGCCACTTCGTCGAAATCATCTTTCGTGACCTCCACATCCTCCTCGGCAAAATCCTCTGCCGTCACTGCCACGGCCACTTCGTCGAAATCATCTTTCGTGACCTCCACATCCTCCTCGGCAAAATCCTCTGCCGTCACTGCCACGGCCACTTCGTCGAAGTCATCTTTCGTGACCTCCACGTCCTCCTCGGCAAAATCCTCTGCCGTCATTGCCACCGCCACCTCGTCGAAATCATCTTTCGTGACCTCCACGTCCTCCTCGGCAAAATCCTCTGCCGTCACTGCCACGGCCACTTCGTCGAAGTCATCTTTCGTGACCTCCACGTCCTCCTCGGCAAAATCCTCTGCCGTCATTGCCACCGCCACCTCGTCGAAATCATCTTTCGTGACCTCCACATCCTCCTCGGCAAAATCCTCTGCCGTCACTGCCACGGCCACTTCGTCGAAGTCATCTTTCGTGACCTCCACGTCCTCCTCGGCAAAATCCTCTGCCGTCACTGCCACGGCCACTTCGTCGAAGTCATCTTTCGTGACCTCCACGTCCTCCTCGGCAAAATCCTCTGCCGTCACTGCCACCGCCACCTCGTCGAAATCATCTTTCGTGACCTCCACGTCCTCCTCGGCAAAATCCTCTGCCGTCACTGCCACCGCCACTTCGGCGAAATCATCTTTCGTGACCTCCACATCCTCCTCGGCAAAATCCTCTGCCGTCACTGCCACGGCCACTTCGTCGAAGTCATCTTTCGTGACCTCCACGTCCTCCTCGGCAAAATCCTCTGCCGTCATTGCCACCGCCACCTCGTCGAAATCATCTTTCGTGACCTCCACGTCCTCGGCAAAATCCTCTGCCGTCACTGCCACCGCCACCTCGTCGAAATCATCTTTCGTGACCTCTACGTCCTTCTCGGCAAAATCCTCTGCCGTCACTGCCACCGCCACTTCGGCGAAATCATCTTTCGTGACCTCCACGTCCTCCTCGGCAAAATCCTCTGCCGTCACTGCCACCGCCACTTCGGCGAAATCATCTTTCGTGACCTCCACGTCCTCCTCGGCAAAATCCTCTGCCGTCACTGCCACCGCCACCTCGTCGAAATCATCTTTCGTGACCTCCACGTCCTCCTCGGCAAAATCCTCTGCCGTCACTGCCACCGCCACCTCGTCGAAATCATCTTTCGTGACCTCCACGTCCTCCTCGGCAAAATCCTCTGCCGTCACTGCCACCGCCACTTCGGCGAAATCATCTTTCGTGACCTCCACGTCCTCCTCGGCAAAATCCTCTGCCGTCACTGCCACTGCCACTTCGTCGAAATCATCTTTCGTGACCTCCACGTCCTCCTCGGCAAAATCCTCTGCCGTCACTGCCACCGCCACTTCGTCGAAATCATCTTTCGTGACCTCCACGTCCTCCTCGGCAAAATCCTCTGCCGTCACTGCCACCGCCACTTCGGCGAAATCATCTTTCGTGACCTCCACGTCCTCCTCGGCAAAATCCTCTGCCGTCACTGCCACTGCCACTTCGTCGAAATCATCTTTCGTGACCTCCACGTCCTCCTCGGCAAAATCCTCTGCCGTCACTGCCACTTCGTCGAAATCATCTTTCGTGACCTCCACGTCCTCCTCGGCAAAATCCTCTGCCGTCACTGCCACCGCCACCTCGTCGAAATCATCTTTCGTGACCTCCACGTCCTCCTCGGCAAAATCCTCTGCCGTCACTGCCACCGCCACTTCGGCGAAATCATCTTTCGTGACCTCCACGTCCTCCTCGGCAAAATCCTCTGCCGTCACTGCCACTGCCACTTCGTCGAAATCATCTTTCGTGACCTCCACGTCCTCCTCGGCAAAATCCTCTGCCGTCACTGCCACCGCCACTTCGTCGAAATCATCTTTCGTGACCTCCACGTCCTCCTCGGCAAAATCCTCTGCCGTCACTGCCACCGCCACTTCGTCGAAATCATCTTTCGTGACCTCCACGTCCTCCTCGGCAAAATCCTCTGCCGTCACTGCCACTGCCACTTCGTCGAAATCATCTTTCGTGACCTCCACGTCCTCCTCGGCAAAATCCTCTGCCGTCACTGCCACCGCCACCTCGTCGAAATCATCTTTCGTGACCTCCACGTCCTCCTCGGCAAAATCCTCTGCCCTCACTGCCACCGCCACTTCGTCGAAATCATCTTTCGTGACCTCCACATCCTCCTCGGCAAAATCCTCTGCCGTCACTGCCACCGCCACCTCGTCGAAATCATCTTTCGTGACCTCCACGTCCTCCTCGGCAAAATCCTCTGCCGTCACTGCCACCGCCACTTCATCGAAATCATCTTTCGTGACCTCCACGTCCTCCTCGGCAAAATCCTCTGCCGTCACTGCCACCGCCACTTCGTCGAAATCATCTTTCGTGACCTCCACGTCCTCCTCGGCAAAATCCTCTGCCGTCACTGCCACCGCCACCTCGTCGAAATTATCTTTCGTGACCTCCACGTCCTCCTCGGCAAAATCCTCTGCCGTCACTGCCACCGCCACTTCGTCGAAATCATCTTTCGTGACCTCCACGTCCTCCTCGGCAAAATCCTCTGCCGTCACTGCCACGGCCACTTTGTCGAAGTCATCTTTCGTGACCTCTACGTCCTCCTCGGCAAAATCCTCTGCCGTCACTGCCACCGCCACTTCGTCGAAATCATCTTTCGTGACCTCCATGTCCTCCTCGGCAAAATCCTCTGCCGTCACTGCCACCGCCACCTCGTCGAAATCATCTTTCGTGACCTCCACGTCCTCCTCGGCAAAATCCTCTGCCGTCACTGCCACCGCCACTTCGTCGAAATCATCTTTCGTGACCTCCACGTCCTCCTCGGCAAAATCCTCTGCCGTCACTGCCACCGCCACCTCGTCGAAATCATCTTTCGTGACCTCCATGTCCTCCTCGGCAAAATCCTCTGCCGTCACTGCCACCGCCACCTCGTCGAAATCATCTTTCGTGACCTCCATGTCCTCCTCGGCAAAATCCTCTGCCGTCACTGCCACCGCCACTTCGTCGAAATCATCTTTCGTGACCTCCACGTCCTCCTCGGCAAAATCCTCTGCCGTCACTGCCACCGCCACCTCGTCGAAATCATCTTTCGTGACCTCCACGTCCTCCTCGGCAAAATCCTCTGCCGTCACTGCCACCGCCACCTCGTCGAAATCATCTTTCGTGACCTCCATGTCCTCCTCGGCAAAATCCTCTGCCGTCACTGCCACCGCCACCTCGTCGAAATCATCTTTCGTGACCTCCATGTCCTCCTCGGCAAAATCCTCTGCCGTCACTGCCACCGCCACCTCGTCGAAATCATCTTTCGTGACCTCCATGTCCTCCTCGGCAAAATCCTCTGCCGTCACTGCCACCGCCACCTCGTCGAAATCATCTTTCGTGACCTCCATGTCCTCCTCGGCAAAATCCTCTGCCGTCACTGCCACCGCCACTTCGTCGAAATCATCTTTCGTGACCTCCACATCCTCCTCGGCAAAATCCTCTGCCGTCACTGCCACCGCCACCTCGTCGAAATCATCTTTCGTGACCTCCATGTCCTCCTCGGCAAAATCCTCTGCCGTCACTGCCACCGCCACCTCGTCGAAATCATCTTTCGTGACCTCCACGTCCTCCTCGGCAAAATCCTCTGCCGTCACTGCCACCGCCACTTCGTCGAAATCATCTTTCGTGACCTCCACATCCTCCTCGGCTCTTAAAGTTGTATAGCAGAGATAGAAAACCTTTTGGTATTAAATGACTATATTTTAAACAACTCTAGCTCTTTGCAAGTACATCTAAAATAACAGGATGTGTGTTTAATTTCTGTGAAACCGTGTCTGGAGTTTTTCACTTGTATTATTTAACAATTTTAAACTATAATCAATTTAATTGATTAATTCGCATCGCGAAATTATTGTGCCTACTGCCCCCCGAGTCGCGACAATTTAAAAAGAACAAATTCCCTTTCGTGCACAAGCGATGTCTTGTTAGATATATATATATATATATATATATATATATATATATATATATATATATATGTATGAATGAATTCCATTCGTCCAAACAATTATTTACAATGGACAGCCCCCACCGCACCTTCTCCTCTTTCTTTGTGGCTGTTACTCGTCGGCGCCCAAAAAGTTTTCAAGAGGCTGATTCATCGTTGATTTTCAACTTTGGTCGGATTCTTCCCCCGCTTCTGCATGGCGATGATTTTGGCTTTCATCCACTCGTCCGTGAAGTATTTTATTATTGCCTTTTGAAAAGGTCCTCAATCATTTTCCTGGAGCGCCGAGGCCACTTTTATTATTACTGCTGCTACTATTACTACTGCAACTAGTTCTGGTTGAACGCGTTTCCTGCGTCTGTAATTAATTTTATATTTTCGCTGTGGAGGCCGCAACAAGATTGTTAATTGTTGTTGGTGGATGTGTCGAAGGAATTGGAATAGGGCGACTGCAAATATTTCCAATCATAGGTTGCTAAAAGATCGGCGGTAGCACCCAGTTAACTAAGTAAATTTATATTTTGTCTTGAAATTAAATTTTATCTGCAATTTTAATTTGTGACGAGTGGCCATAATAATATCGCGACAGTTTACTATCGGGCGCGATATTTCTTTAAGAAAATAAAAGGTCAGGGATTCGCTTGACTGACATTTAACCATAGGCCTCTTATTGGAATGTCCGCACATTTTAATATGTATTTTTTCCCTTTTTTGCATTTCTAAAATTTCCTTGAAAGTCTATGTGTTGGGGTTGAACGTTGATCACCACCAATTGGTGTGTTATGATATGCGTTTTATATCTATTACATTTGTTCAATTTTTTTCTTCTGTGCTTAAGGTAAATGATGCCGTTCTGGAATTTATTATAAAGAACAATTAATGTTAATTTGCCTAACTCAACAAACGATTTAAAACACTTATTTGTCTCTAATCGCTAACTAATGAATGAATTACTCGGATTTCCCGACTAAGTAGGCGTCGGTTAGTAAAATCACAAGGCCGCGTAAAATTCGCTTCTGTAGAATCCTCAATGAACCCACCGATACAGACGCATTTGTCACGACGTGATCCCTCGCCTACGTTTCTTCGCTTTCATCCGTTGCCTCACCTGAAGCACTCGGAGCTTCTTCCCCCAGCTGTACCTGGTCAAATGCCTGGCACGAGGACTCCGAGATGGACGTCGACAACTAATTTATTTTTCTTTAAATGTCGTTTTATGAAAAATAGTTTCTGTTTGATGACATTTTCTTCTGTGGCGATCCTGGCGTGGTGGTGCAACTGGATCTTCTCGTGAAACGTAGTCGTAAAAATGTTTAGTCTTTTAAAGAATTAAGCAGTAATTGCAGACGATTTTTGTGTGTCATTAAATTTTTATATGTCTTTCTTTTTTTTTGTAAAACAGACGCTTTCCACCGTTCGGCTTGCGAAATCAATTCAGTTGAATTTACTGATTTGCCTGTATTAATAGACTAGTAACAGAGCATTTCTGCTACTTAATCTTAGGTGTTGAATTATATTTTATTTTATCATTGACCCATAATTATTGCTAAAACATAAATGATTAACATACATATCTTAGTACATGTGTGAATGAAAAATGCACTTTGCATACAATATTGCAGTTTCTCCATCAAGAAATTTCTATCTGATTTTATTACATTTTTGGATTACTATTTATTATAAAAAAATGTAAATGTGAATCGTGCTGCTTTTCCATATCTGTGTTTGGCTTCCTTCATTCTCAATACATTAATCATTCCTTCTGCTACTGTACTTATTCAGGAGTAAATTTCAAAATTATGTTCAATTTCACATCGCTGAAATCGAAACAAATATAAGTCAAATGATTGAAATGTATTAATCTGCATATGGATAACAAATATATATTCTTAACAATATTTACATTCTCGATGTCAATTTGCAAATACATGCTACGAGAATGCTTTCAATTGAAGAACAGAAAAACAATAGCACACTTAACCACAAACACTCTGCAACAAAGATAATACACATGGGGACGTATCATTTCCAGATAATTTCCCAAATAAAACGTAAACAATGAAGTTCCAGAAATTGCTTTGCATCGTTGGCGAACTTCAAATTGTAAGAGCATCTCCCGAACTTGAACAAGAGCGGGATCGTGAACGCCCCCCGTCCTTGTAACGCTGGGCTGAATGATTTTCTTTATGCTGTTTTTTGCAGACATTGGCCAGTACCTTTGTCCCAATGCTTCATCTTGGCCGCAATGCGAATTCTCAATGTGTTTCTTTAATAATCAATGTTGTTGATGTGTGGCGATTTGGTTCCTTTGTGACCCCATCAGCCATGGCGAGTCTTGTATCGGTTTTCATTTAGTTGCTGAGAGGTGATGGGCTGCATTTTGTTTATGGTATTTGCGTATTATTAACATTTATTGAGTGTCGCAAATTGCGCATTGCCGTCGGGAAGGTTTAGGTTGTCTATGTAGTTTTTGCCCGCACACAGGGACCTGCATGGAAAGTCATTGGTAGAATATTCAAGTGTTTATTGCACTAAATAGTTAAAATGTAATTAATTGAAAATCCTTTACTGTTAATCCAATTCTATTGAGTAACATAAACCTTCTTTACTTTCGTCGTTTATGTTACAAGCGTTTATGATTATTTTTACACCGTACATTTTCATTGTTCTGTTTATTTCTTGACGGAGGACGTCCATCTAATGGGCCCTGTTTTGTCCTCGAGTGTGAAGACACAAAATCAATTAAATGTTGAACATCACGCGATCGATGCAGTTTTCTGGTCGCGTATATCATTGTGATAACAAATATATTTCACTCGGTTGCAATTTTTAAATTGCTGCTAGAACATTATATTCACTCCACTGCCATCGGCGGCAGTACAGTCGCTCACACTTTTCGTTCCCAAAATTGTGATTGTTGAACGGATAACTTCCAGCAACAAGAAATGCGTCGCACTCATGCACATGCACTCTGCAATGTGCTAATAATAGCTTTTAGAGAAAGCAATTTTCGGCGCTTAAAATAAAGTTTGTCTGGATACAGCTGGAATGTCGATATAATTTTTGGAGACGGCGGCTCAACGAGATAATTAATTGTTTTTCGTATTGTGCATTTGCTGAAATTTTGCATCGCCCTGCCGATGGTCGCTGGATGTGCCATTGCTAATGCTATTACGACGGGTGTTACTATCTGGGCCTGAATGTTTTGCCGTTTCCTGCGAAAGTAATTAATTTCATATTTTCGCTGTGGAGACGGCGGCGCAACATGATTCTTTTTTGCTATTGTTTTCCATCATAGTTTTTTTTCTCATCTCGGTTCTATCAGTTCTACCAGACTCAGGTATTTTCGACTTCTAATTTGGAATGAAAATTTTGCGCCACAAAAGGCGGATAGAACAATGATGGCTAATTTAAAGAATGAACTTTCTAAATTAGCAAACATGAAATAGATTGAAAATAATGCCAATGCACAAAGCCGTTTGCTGCTTCTTCATTATTCATTTATGAAAATTAGCTAATAATGGAATGGTATAAAATATAAATGGCGGCGGTCATAATGAGTGAGGTTTTGTTGTCGGTTACTGAATTTAAACTTTGCTGTTTCTATTAAAATAGTTTATTAAGAAAACTCCATTTTCCTTTAGAGGGTAATATTTGTCACGTGTTTTCGCACTAGGCAGTTCTGAACAATGGAATGAGGATTACTTACTTCCCCTACAGGCAACGGATATATCTCATCTTTCTACTTTCTAATTTGTATTGCTATCTATCCACAATGAAAAAGGATGGTTCATTATATATTCTGTGCGAACAACTCGTTTACTCATTGAAAATAATTAGAACGAAAAGGATACTCCAGGTGAACACTTTTTATTCAAACTCAATAACAAAAAATCCTTTCCCCGAATATCATCTTCCTCGGAAGAGCGGCCCGTTCAAATTTCTTCCCGATATTCGGCACAATTTTCGCTCGTACTCGGTTGAACTTTCTTGCTCGTGCTTGCTACATCCTGAGGATGATTCAGTGATATCGTTGGTGATGACGGTCGAGATTCCATTGTAATTTTTTTTTCTTTTTCACTCTAAGTATTTCGTTCGCTGAGACATTCACTTCGTCGTGCATCGGTCGCTTATTGCATCATTAGCCACACGTTTGTCACTCATTTCACTGCACTTTATTGTTGCCAGAGCCTCAATGTTCGTTATCCTTCTTCCCATGTCAGTAGTTCGTTATTTCTCCATCCCAATATCTCATCGACATTGCCTTGTTCTTCAACAGGGCCATCTTGAGTTTCGTAATCAGTCCTTGATTCAAATGTGTCCTGTGAGATACACGAAAAAGATTTAAATGGTGACAATGATTCGCTTCAAATGATCACTTCTCCTTACATATAGCAATTTATTGACCTTTGCTACAACTTCGCGAAACCGTTGTAACAGCCGCACAATTGGAAGGCAATTACCGCAGATTACTTTTGACACGGAGTCCGTCACTTGAAGCTGAGAGGAAAAGAGAACATCATAGCTATAATTATATAATTTCTTTAACAACCTTCCACCCTTCAACGTTCAAATCAAATTTTGTGCCAGATAACAAAATTATGGGGCGTTGACGTTTGCAGTTCGTGCGAATCTTTCTTTTTTTTTAATCTTCCTGCATCTCACTTCTGCCAACGATGTTGTTGTTTTTACTATAATGAATAATTCTTTGTTTGGTCACTCATTGATTGTTTGCTACTAGAATGTCAGGCCCAGATATTTTCCATTGTTTTCGATCGGTATCCTACTTCTCGTCTTGCAGGAAATTTGCCTTTCGGTCGTCAAATATTATTTTTTAATGAATCAGACGGCGAACCGATCAACGGGGAGCCGAATCGCGTTCCTTGAAGATAGATCCGAGAATAGGATAAAATTTGATGGCTAACGTTCACAGGATGTAAAGTCCGCAAAACGATGGTAGAATTCAGCCGAAACAATCGCAACCGCTCGCAGAGATGAAATCATTGCTCACGGAATACGATTAGGTGGTGGAAGCGTTCGATCGTGCTTTAGGCCCGTGCACGTGCCCATTGAACGCGAACGCAATCGAAGGAGGATGCAGAAGAGTTTGCGGCGGCCTAACGACAATGGGAAACTATGCGACCGCTCCGAGTACTTCGACGTCGCAGAGGGCGAATGATGGCGGCGAAGAGGAGCGCGAATCCGCCGAATTTGATCCGCGTTTGGCGAAAACAACGCCTTGTCCGTTCGCCTCGACCGATGCGGGACCGCGTCTATTCGATTTGATGCGATCCATCGAGTATTGCGGTGACGCGACGTGCGAATACGCGCGATCTAATCTGCCGTGTCCGTTTGCGGCCGAATCGCAGTTTCCCGGATGCAGAGCGTGTTCTTCGCGCGAAAGGGGACCATCGAGGCGGATCCCAGTTCTTTGACCCGGCCGCAATTTGCCATCACTCCAATGCGACGAACCCGATTGTCCGTTATGATGGCCGGAGTGTCCGTTGGAAGGAAGAAGCAGAAGCGATTCGAGCGACGATCTAATGCCACCACGATGTCGCTGTCGAGCATGTTTAGAGCGCGAACAAGAATTTTGCCAAGAATGTTTTCTTTCGCGAGCAACAGCGCAAATATGTCGCGAGCAATTTATTTGTAAGTCTGCCAAGGAATGTCCCTCTGAGCGATGCGGCAGCGAACGAGGAGCCGCAAGCCAATAATTCGCTGGTTTATTGTTGATCGTGTCGATCGCTCTTGACTTTGGTCACTGGATCTCTAGCGATGTGCACTCGGGTAAATCACTGGCCGAAGCAGCCATTTACACTGATAAGTACAATGGAATTGTGGCTTTTTTAATTGGCGCAATTCAATGGTTACTACGATATCATTTGCCTTGTGATTGTTAGCATCTGCCAATGTGATGTTTTCTGGAATCTTGATCGCTTATTTGTTTAATAGGTAGTCATTTGGTGATTCGCTCAACTATTATGCAATTAAAATTTGCGTTGTCCTCCGCTGATACAATTTACTTTGCTTTCAGTAATTATTTTTATCGCTCAAGTGATGCCACTTAGCGATGCACTCGCTGGTGCCCTTTTTCATAATTTATTTGCAAATGATTTCTTAATTAGCGAATCCTCTGGATTCGCCTGTCGTCTCGAGGCGAATCACGAATTGGAGGTCTTCTTTGGGCATCCCCGTTTTCGTACTTTAATTACCGCTGCATTTGAACTCCATGTTCTGGTCCTGCGACGGCGATTAGTGCAGACGTATGCTGCATTCCTCTGGATTGGCTATCTCGTTAGAATTGGCTCCCCATCGTTGGAGTATGATGTATGGACTGTCCCTTTTTGGATAAAGTTTGGCGCTTTTCTTCTTGTCTCCTTGACTCAAGCGCTGGACTTGTACTAGTACCCGATACCTGGTTGATATTGTGGATCGGCACGTCCTCTTTTATATCCGGTTTCTTTTTGGTGTTCTTGCACTTCGTCGTGCGTTTCTCGCGCTTTGGCGAGAGTTAATGCCATCTGCTTTAAATGCGAAGTTATCTCTGGAGCGACCCCAAATTCCTTAAAAGTCAAGTAGGACGCCGAATAACCGCTGTTTTGACAAATCGCAGAATCAAGTGCAAATCTTAAACTTGCGATCGCTTCGTTCGTCTCCCCCTGGAGTAAAGCGGCGCTAAATGCGTACTGGCTGCCTTTTTGTTGGTTCGACTTCAAGAAACCTGCGCTCTTGTTTTGCCAGTAGTCCGATGCCAGGCGATGTCTATGTGAAGTAGATGCCTGATAACGTTCTATTGTTTTCAGCATCGGGTAGTATAATGAAGTTTGTACGGATCTTCCTGTCTCAACTTAACGATAACAATTGCCCGCAGCGTTTCATCTCTGGTGTCACTCCATCAGCTAGCGTAATACTATCATGTTGTTCTTTGAATTTGTGGCCTTTGCTTGCCAATGCCGACGAGTAAATTATATCAGCACGTTTAGAGCACTTAAAAGTGCGCTGCAACTTCTTGATTGTGACTTAAGACATTTATTTCTTTAATTGTAGCACTGCTGCATTGATTCAATGTTTCGATGTTCTCGTTGAAACTTGCTTCATTCACTTTCAAACTGGCAATTGTACCATTGAGAGTATTTATTGTTGATTTGAAAATCTGAATTCGGTGTTTTACGAAATAGCTGGATCTCTTTCTTGTCCTTATTCAGGGCATTTCTTTGTATCGTTGCCGAACTTTCAATGGTAACAGCATGTTTCACAATGTGATCGTGTATTTCACGTAATACCATTGTTTTTAATATATGAAGGGCAATTCCATTAATGTTTTTAAATGCTTCATAACAATCACACGTATGATGTGAAGTCTGTCTGTTAGTGTTATCAGTGGAGGATTGTAATTCTGAGACTCAATTTTTGATTCAGAACTTGGTAGTACAAAATGTGCCCCTTAGTACCGGACACAAATAAAAATAGTCCTCCACAACCGGACAAGCTTAAGATAATTTGCATATCGGCATGTAAGAGGCACAAAACGTAAATGGTTTCGACGTTTACCGCTTTTGGTAGAAACACTATTATTTATTTTTAATTTTTGCTTGTCTGTGATCAATTTATTTTCTATGTCGGCTTTTTGTGTGTTTATTTTCTTTTCGTTCTGTTGCGATTTATTTTTGTATGGTGTTGAGCTTTATTTTGTAGCATCAAGCTGAGTGGGGTGAACCAATAATCAATTGAAGTTTTGACTGTTAAAAAACGGATTAAGTAGGTAAATATTAAGACAAACATGTCTCTTCGGTCTCCAATCATCACAGAATGACAGTGTAAGTAAATATTTATACGTTGATGGAACGTTGGTATTATTAACGTTTCTTGAGTGTCGCACATGCGCTTTGCCTTCGGGAAGGTTTAGGTTGTCCATGCAGTTTTTGCCCGCACAGTGACCTGCATGGAAGACCAGTGGTAGAATTGCAATTACTAACTCGAGTAATTTTCCAATAAATAATAATGCAAACGTTTCTCTTCACATTTTTTCAACCAACGCTCCACTGCAAAGTGAATTTGACCACGTTTTCAATAACTTATGGAACGATTTCCGGGATCAGTTTATTTTCCTATCGGCGTTCTTTTTAACGCATTCTCAATTATCAACTTTCGTTGACCAAAACATGTATAATACAACAATTTTCTCAACTTTCCTCAACAATTCTGTGTAATCTGTTGTCAACAGTCAAATCCACTTGATTTGCTAATCGTCATGTACAATTGTTATCGATAATCACAAAGTATCCCTTTTTCTAAAGTCTTTTTTTTTTAAATGAATTACTGGCGGTAAAATCTGCTTAAATAATCGTGATCACTAGAGAATTATTTAGATCGTAGATTATGTGTAAACTTTTACTTCACGCCTGTTAGAATTTCTCATTTCCAAAAAAAAACGTTAGTCAATCAATTTAATAACGTAATGAAGTCATATCGCATATTCTACAATCGTTGTATTTGTCCACGAAAAACATTTCTTTGTTTTCTATCCGATAACTTGGCAACTAAAGTCAAGTCAGTGTAACCCATAGTAGGCCACGGGCTTTAACAGATTCCTCTGCATTCTATTCTTAAGAACTTGCGTTTCTTTCTTTATGTTGCTAATGTCGCTGTTGTACTTAATTTCTGCCGTCTTTACATCTTTCTTTCTGCCAATATCTGTTGCAAAACCAAGAATACATTTTCTTGTGCCTCATTGGCTTCTCTATCCGCTCTCGTAGTTTTCCTGTAGATTAACTAAAAGTGATTATTGCCGAAAGTATCACTTTCCAGGCTTTCGTCTAGTCCAAATAAATTTTAGTATCGCTTCTTTGTCAACAATTTAAGATCTTTGCAGACATAAGTCAAAAATCGTTCTCCGACCCTATCAACTCGCAGATAATTCTCTCAGCTAAACACTTTAAGGCTTCCCTTACAAAAATCATTACTGTTGCTACAACTTGAGCATCTACAACTTCTTAAACAGTAGCCTTAATAAGCCGTATTTGGATTGCAACATTCCTCCTCACAAATTCAACCTAATTTGTTTGAAGCATTAATATCGTGTTGAAATTTTCGTAAACAATAAAACAATCGAGAAGCACAACAGTGTTCGTACGTTTCGACCATATCTTCCTGTCGAATTTCGGCATACATTTCAATTCTTTAATAAGTCTCTCTATGTCAATCATTGAATGAACACAGTAAATGCATTAATGCGGTTAACATCTCTCAAAATTTCAGATTTTGAACTCTTCTACTGTTTTATAGTCTGTTACCTGGTAAACATGGCGATCTATTCCTTTCGGGTGGAATTTCCTGGACGCACCATCTTCACCTTCACCCCCCTTTATCCAAGGATAGATATTGCTTGAACCTAATAAAAATTGAACATTAATAACATTCGATGTACAACTAATCAAATTAACAACGAGTAAATATAATAATTTCAAAATAATTAAAAAAAAAAAGAAATTTCCTAATCATAAAAAAGAGAAAGCGGCTGCGACAATCTTTCCTCTCACAATTATTGGTGAAACTAATCCTAGTGGATCACATACGCTTGCTATAATTGACAAGGCAATCTCTTTTGTTACTGTCTCCGGTTTCAATGTGATCGAATTGTAATTAAGTGTGTCACGATTTGGATTCCAAACGGTTCCTAGTGTTTTTATTGTTTCATCAGATGACGACGCATTTATTGTTAAATGCTCTTGATCATTGGTGCTTATTAACCCTTCTAATAACGACACCTTATTTGATGCCCATTTGCGTAGATGAAATGAGCCCTTCCTTAATAATGCGAGCAATTGATTGCGAATTTCTAACGCTTCAAATTTGGTGTTGGCACCAGATATTAAGTCATCGAAGTAGAAGTCGCTACGTAGAATCTTAGATCCGATAGGATAATTTGATTCTTCCAATGAAGCTAGAAGATTTAAGCATTTTGTAGCTAGATAAGGAGCACATGCAGTGCCATAAGTGACGGTAGTTAGCTCAAATGGTTAAATTGGGTTGTACGTGTCTTCGCGCCATAAAATCTGCTGAAGATTGCATTGGTTGGGGTTAATTTGTATTTGCCTATCCATTTTACTAATGTAGGTTGTTAGGGCATATTTATGTGTGCGAAAACGAATTTAAATTGAAAACAATTCATCCTGGACTGTAGGGCCTACTAATAAAGCATTATTTAATGAGATGCCAGTGTCTGATTTTGTAGAGCCATCAAAAGCAACTCGAAGCTTAGTAGTTAAGCTGTCGCTGTTGATCACAGCATGGTGAGGAAGAAAGTAGTCGAGATAAATAATTTATGTTGGACTTGTCAACAAGACGATCCGCAAGTAGTCAATTCAGCGACAACTTCTCGGCTCTTCGTTCGCTGCCGCATCGCTCGGAGGGATATTCCCTGGCAGTATCTACAAATAAATTGCTCGCGACATTTTTGCGCTGTCGCTCGCGAAAACATTCCTGGCAAAATTCTTCTGCGCGCTCTAAACATGCTCGACAGCGACATCGTGGTGGCATTAGATCGTCGCTTGAATCGCTTTTGCTGCTTCCTTCCAACGAACACTCCGGTCTTCATAACGGACAATCGTATGGTATTGTAATCGTGATGGTATTGTTTTCGTAGCTCAGGCATTTTATTTAAGTTTCTTTCTAATGAATGGAATATCTTTAGTGCAGAACGTTTCGAATCACCTAACTAAGATAATTTATCGTTAGTTGGAAGAGTAACGATAAACCGACCATCGTCGTTTCTAGCTCCCGTTTCCGCGAAGTGTTTCTCACAGAATTGTTGCTCAACGGTTAGTACGGAATTGTCTTCGTGGCCTTCTGTCTGCCAGAAGCTTGGTATTAGTGAATCGAGGGTAGAGACATTACAAATTGAGTGATGCGGTTGTGCCTGTATGGGCCCGCTAAAAACCCAGCCGAATTTTGTTTTTTGTAACCGAAGTGTATTTGTCAACTTTATTTGACCAATCAACAGAAGAGAATAAAATATTTCGGCTCCTATCAATATATCCACCGGACATGAAATATTAAATTCCAAATCTGCCAGTTTCAAAGTTGGTGGAATACGTTCATCAACTGTGATGGAAAATTTGATGTTATTTTATTGATTACAAGAAAAGTTGTATTGAATGAATGATTACTAGTGTACGACTTTACTTTTGCTTGTACCGAGAATGAAATTGTAGAGGCATTATTTCCTATTCCAGTGATAGGAATGTTGACCGGATATTTCGTCAGCGGTAACCTTTGAGCGCACTCGATTGATATGTAATTGGACTGCGACCCACAGTCCAATAGAACGCGACAAGGTCAGCAATGTTGTTGGTGCCTGTAGCCTCTACTAACGCCGTTGACAACAGAAGTTCAGTATTTAACGTTGATAATAAGTTCACTGATGGACCATCTTTACTGAGTGACGATTGCTTTGATTCTGTTGCCATGTGAAACTCTGTGCTTATCACTGAAGCAATTTATGCACATGTTATTTGCCTTTACGAATTCAAAACGATTTTTCACTGTTAAATCAAGAAATTTCGCACATTTGTAGAGTTTCTTTCAAAGGCAACAGGGACCTTCCGAATTGTTCGTATCAGTGGAGACAAATGATTTTTTAACAAATGACTTGGGTCTTTCGTGTTTTAAAGATTTGTAGTCAATTGTGGCGTCTATAATGTGACACTTCATGGACACGTACTCCACAAATTGATTGTATGTTTGTTTTTCAAAATCCGCTGCGAATGTTTCCCATTCCTCCTTTAATTTATGATCGCATTTGTCAGAGAACAACTCTACTAAAATTGAGGCCCAGCTTCCAGCTGATTCGCCAATTGCCCCTAATGCGCGATAATGGGTGCTAGTTTCATCCAATGTGTCTCCTTATGTTTGTTTTAGAAATAGGATTCAATTTTAGAAGAGCTTTTGTGTGTTTTTTGATAATGTACTTGGGGTCGTTATATCTGGCCAATATGGTTTTCCAAGGATTTGTGTAGTTTATTTCGGCTAGAGGTATATTCTCAATGATACGAAGTGCTTCACCGGTGAGTGATATCTTCAAATAATGAAACTGTTCGATATTTGTTAAATTATTATTGTCATGAATCATCGAGACAAACATACCTCGAAACGCTGTCCAGTTTTCATAATTGCCGTTAAATGTTGGCATTGATATTTTCAGAAGATTTATATTGCACGGTTTTTCATGATCATTTTGCTGTTTCTCATTCTGAAGACTATTGTTGAGCGACAATGCAGCAAATTGTGTGTTGAAATCTCTCATTAAATTGAAATAAGGATCCTCAAATTTATTAAATGCCTCGTCATCAAGGGTCTCTGTTTCGACATCTATTTCAGATTGTACTCTATAGAACTCATCACGTAACAATGTAACACTAATTCGTAATTCTTTTAAGTAATTTAGGCCATCAACATTGTTACTGTATAATTTGATATAGCGTGTAAGACGACCTTTAATGCTAGTTCTCTTTTTCATGAGAGATTCGACAGACGTAGTAGTCATTTTCATTGATGGTGAATATTCGAAAATAAGACAAACTCTTCGACACAGAAGAGCGACGAAAAAGCGAAAATATTGGCCGAACTGTTTGACACAGATGTCATATTATCGTGTATATATGATGTCATATTGCAACTAACATACGCAAATATACGAATAAAGTTGCGCGACGAAATGCGAAATATCTACCGACGCCTATATGCAAATACACGTATTGAGCTAGAAGCGATATATTCGAAAGGATGCAGGAAGGATTGAGAACTCATCTCTGCTGATATAGCGATGCGACTGGGTGCTGGATCTGTTAATTCAGAATCTTCATATACGGCTCGTACGGACCAATGTTTTGTCGAAGGACGACCGTTTTTCAACGGACTTAAAAAATTTGTAAAAGTAATGTATTTATTTACACTATTTACAATTATTGATAAATTGCCGTAATGGCATTGCGATGTTACTGTTTCGTTGCTAAGATGAGAATGAGTTTATGTAAAAAATATGCTAACATTCCAGAAACGATTTTCTGGGTGGTGTGGAAACATAGAAAGTGACCTCGTGGCCCTATTGAGTGGTTTATAGAACAGAAGATAAGTTCTAAGAACTACCTGAAAATGACTAACAAGAAATAAGTCGTAAATTTAATTTAAGCAACGCGAGAGTACTAATTTTGGCAATTTGTTAGTTCGTTATGTTCTGTCACTTTGTTCGAAACGAATGTCTTCTGTGGATCACAGACAAATGCAATGAAAGTCAATTTCTAATGTGTTAATCTTTTTTTTTGGTGCTAATTTAGCTACAAAATGAGTCGCGAACAATTCGAGTATCGATATTGTTATAATCTTAAGTGGCGCTACGCGGGACTGCGCTGAGAAGATGCACTTCGCTCTTATTTTTTCGATCGGTTGATATCCAGTATGTTGTGATGCATCTGCAAACCCATGTACTTCAATGTCCTTTGCCTGTTTTAGTATCGCATGTCGTGGGATTCGAAGTTCACTAATAGATCCTAATAACATTTTGTATTTTGCACATTCCTTTTCTAAACTGTGCGATATTGGTTTGTCCCAGTCGAGGTTCTCCTTGCGCAATTTTTGGATTATTAACTTTCTGTGGCGTCGGTTGACGGCTGGATGCTTTTTCTCGAAGGACCACGTTTTTTATTAAAACGACGAATAACTTGATAGTTAATTAACTTTATAACAATTAACTTAACTAAAAGGCCAATAACAATTTTCTTGGTTTGCAAACTTGTTGTCTGTACCCCGTTACTTTTTCGAATGCTTAATTTTGAACTATTAAACATGATTTGTAATACGGTTTATGTTTAATTCGTTCCGTAACCTTGCTCGTATGTCAAATTGCTTGTATCTCAAAGCAATTTTCCCCTTTGAAATTAATTGAAATGCCATTAATTCGCCTTCGGATTTGCCCCCCACATAATTTGCAGATTTTATTTTAAAATCTTATGTGACTTAAAGGCTCTGGGATTTTTCGAATGATATACTAACAGAGGCTTGATGATGAGAGTCCGGCCTACCACCGGTAAAGTGCTCGGGAGGTACCCGGTCAAAGACCAAACCGACCCGCCCTCAACCCCGAAAGGAAGAGAACAGAGGCTTGATTTTGCAATCGCCACTCGCATTGGCGCAAAGTGCTAGAGTTAGTTTATCCTTCCTGGGCTTGTGACCTGGCATCGTCTTGTCCTCTGCCGTTATATAACTTCTATTCGGCATCTTTTTCCAGAAAAGCTCTGTGCCGTCACAGTTGGAGTCTTGCTGGGGGATGTATCCTTTGGCTTCTATCAGTTCGGAAAACGTTTTGATGTAAACCTCAGTTGCCTTCACATCCGAACTTGCTGCCTCACCATGCCTGACGACGGAGCGAATGCCGATCCTTTTCCTAAAGTAGTCAACCAACCCCGACTGGCTTTAAAGGAGTCTTCCGATTCCTCGTTTGTGGAAGTGTGTGGAATTTGCTTCAGCAAATCACCGTAAATCGCTCGTGCCTTCTCACATATGATGCTTTGTGTTAAGGTTCCTCCTTGAAGCGGCTTCTCTGTCACTCACACGAAATGGTCACCGACCAAGAACTCAACGAGGAAGAAGACACCTGTCTCCCACTACCCAGGAGGAATCTCAGGGCACTCTCAGGGCACTCTCTTATCTTCAAGACTACGACAGCAGTTTCCTTGCAATTGACATCGACGAACCAATGTCATACGACGAAGCGATGACGGGAGAGCACGGTAGTCAGTTGAAGTGCGCGATTGATCGTGAAATAGACGCGCTAATTGAAAACGATACATGGGAAAAATACCTCACGACTGTGAAGTGATCGACGGCAAATTTGTATTCAAAGTTAAGCGTGATCAACATGGTAAAGTGGCCCAATATAGGTGTCGGTTGGTCGCCAAAGGATTTCAACAGAGAAATGTATTCAACGATATTTACTCACCTATATTAAAAATATCCACCATACGTGTACTTTTTTGTGTAGCTGTAAATAATGGTTGGAAACTACACCGACTAGATGTTTGTAATGCTGTTTTACATGGAATACTTAATGAAGTTATATAAATGAAGTTGCAAAAAGGTCAGCGAAAGGCAAAGTCTGTAAATTGGTTAAAGCACTTTATGACTTAAAAAAGGCACCGCTATACTGGCACACTAGATGCGATAAATTTATGAAAGAAAAAGGCTTTGAAAAATCTTTGTCAGATTGCTGTTTATACAGATAATTGGGTCGATTATGCACGCCATGTTGGGAACACGACCAGATCTATGCTAACTATTTTGTTGACTTAATATTAAGTAGTTAGTAACCTCGATATTTGCGACAATCAACGAACAAACGAGAATCATGTGGAACTCGCATACTTCAATTGCCGGCTATGATTAAGGGAAGACAAAAAGATGTTGCCCCTTCAATGTCGGAATGTGGCATTTTGAAGACGTAATGGCAGCCATGCATTCCCTCATCTGCAGTTTGCCCAATTTCCCGCTCAACAAGGACACGAACGATGCGGAACATCACAACGCAATTGCTTCCAGATTTCTAGGTGGCAGTCATGTTGTTACCACCATCACGCTAAGCAGGAGATATGAAATCAGGTATGAACATTTGAGCAATCAAGGCGACTTGATATCTCGAGAGTATCAAGATCAACAGAAGTCGTTATCAAAGAGAAAAGTTTTTGATGAAAAAATTGCATGAATTTTCTTTGTCACATTAAAGGAAGGAATATAAATGAACTGAAAATCAGTGATGTCATCAATGGCTGATGACTACACCACGTTAACTAATTATATATTTATATTATTATCACATATAATAAATATTCTGATTGCTAATTTAAGCCATAAAGGAAAACTTTAAGCTAATATGTGTATGTGAATTATTAGAGTTTTAGCAATCATATTGACAACACATGGAAAATAATGCGTATATGATCCAGTGAGTAAAACAGTATGATCAGTCACATTGTCCTAATAATGCGGAGGAAACAGTTAATTGACCATTCTAGAATAAACTTAACTGTTTTTTAAAATTGTTCAATACGCAAATAGTCGGTTTACTTACGGGAGTGCCAGCGTGTTGATGCCCCCGAACAAATTAGTGTCTATGTGGACGTTCTCATCATATCCGCAGCGCATCCATACGAAAAAGCAAAGGAGAGTTCAAATTGGAAGGACTTGAGCTACGCCAATGGACCAATAACGGCCCATTGTTGATCAGGTATCTCGTAGATGGCAATGACCCTTGTGAGAGTGATGTTTGATAGGAATAGTAGAGTTAAAACTGTGCACATTTGCTGGCCTCCAGAAAATTAAAATGTCTCCTGCGATAGGACGAATACCGAAACAATAAGTAAACGTTCTTATGAAGTTGGTTGGTTGCACAAAATTCAATAGGGGATACGTTGCAAAAAACTATTGACAAATTGTCCGCTTGTTTTATAATTTTCAATCCAGCAGTTCTAACACTTGCATAATATTCTGACGGCAGGGTATCGTATAAAATTATGCAGCAACATAGTGTGAATGTAGATGGAAGTTGTACAATATTCTAACAAATGAATTAATTGCAATGGACAAACCAACAATGACCGCTGGACTAAATGGATTTGCTAATATGTATAATATTTGTGTCGCTTGATGGTGGTCTCTACGTTCAAGATCAGGAAGAAAGGCTTCGTAACGAAATATCTATGATATTCCTTCAGTTCAAGCCGAAACACGACGAAGCTACGCACGACATGGTTCTAAAAAACATTAAATTTCTCAATAATAGTGCAAGATAGCGCTATCCAACAGGAGTACCTTTTCGATTCATAAGACATGAGAGATCCTTATTATCCATTCCAAAGTGTCAAAACTCTGAAGACAAGAAAGTTTTGGCTTTTGGAAAGAAGTAGGCCATCGAGAACACCACTTTCCAGCAATTTTTCAGTTTGAAACATCGTCAAAAGAAGCTCCTTAATATGAAACTAAGATTCCCCAAAGCCCAAAAGAAAATATGCTTTCGTTTATTTTTTATGAATATAATTGTGATCTTGAAACCGATCTTTGACGGTCCATATCTCGAAGACCAAGCATTTTCGAGCCATGGCTCATATGAACATTTGTCTTATTTTAAGGAGAGGAATCACCCATTAAGCGCTGCCGGTGCTATTTCGAATCACCCTGTATATATTTTTAATTGCTAGTAAACTTTTGCAGTAAACACAATCCAATGAATTAATGTAAACATAATCCGTTTCGATGTGAGTGTCGTTAAATTCTATTTAGGAAATTGCAAAGTGAATATTGTTAATCGTACGTAGAATGATAAACTCAAATAATACTCAGAGGCAGATAATTATGCAAACATGGCTAATTGATATAATAAACATTGTCTATTGCACTTATTACGAAACGACAATATAAGAACCACGAACATCTTCTCCTTCCTCTGATTAGTGTTCGTATTTTCCTTTCAGAAACGAAAACTTATACATCCACCTCGAAGCTATGTTATCAGTGTACATAAGGATAAGGAAAGTTTGTATTATTTTATAAGATACGTCTCAGAGAAAACTATAAAAATGTATATAAAAAAATAAATAATAAATAGTGGCAATAATTTAAAGAAAATTGTTAAATTAATCGAAGTTGAAATTTATTAATTTCTGTTAGATCTTCACACTTCTAAGAAAAATATTTCTGAATTATTTCTGTTTTATTAGTTCCATTAACGGAGTAATAACATCTTAACATTTGCGAAAGGATTACTTTCGATAATCGTCTTAATTAAAAGCGAAACATTGGAAGGAAATGTCGTGCAATCACTTTTTTTACGGGACGAAGCAAATGAAAGTTTCAATATTTTTATTTTACGAATTAAACTATTTCTCGTACACGCAAAATTTCGCAAAATACACTGTACGTTTATAGCATGTAATCTCTTCATTATGCATTTATTTACAAAAAAAAAGTGGAAACGTTTTGCAAATAATCCGCCATATAAAAATGGCGGCGTAATTAAAATTGAATTGGCCGGTACAATGGATTAAGGAAATAAGTTAATTAATTAGATTTGTTTTTGATTAATTGCATTAAACTAGTTTTCGTGGTTTTCTATTACGTTTCATTTTCATCTCCACTTAACTAAATAGTTAAGTACAAATGTATGTATTAAATTAACTTCTTCGTCAGGGAGTAGGAGAATTGAATTTAAAATTAAATTCGACTTGTTTTCATATCAAATTTCAACAAAACTCCGTTTCTGCAAATTAGAAATTTGAACCATGCTTTTTAATTGTCTCAATAATCAAAAGTATTCTTTTTCTTTCATAACATTTGCAGAAACTTTACAGATATATTTGCGTATGAGGAATGGGTGAAAAAGAATGCACAGGATCAATTTACAGAATAATAATCAAGAAAGTGATATTTTTGATTTGCATCTTTTCATTACGTAATTTCTGCTTCGTCTAGGGCACAAATCTGTTCTTCTATTTTGCATTATTTTAACAGATATTATTATCAAATTCCATTAATCGCCACTTGGTAAATTGTGCTCTTACTAGTTTTAATAATTTTCTGCTAATGCGAAAAATTCAACCTCATCGTGGAAATTATTGCCTAGCGTGCATGTGTTTAGTATCTTTCTACGAAAGTTGTAATTTCTCGTGTTGAAGTGTCAGCGACACTTCAGTTACACGATAGTTCGCTGGTTGAAATGAAACTACATTCTTTTGCACCCTAATTTGACCTTTATTTGTTATTAGCTGATACTTTGTGCTTGTTGATCACTGGATGATCGTGTTCATTTAATTGTCATGCACTTCCTTGTTACGCGAATAGTTTCAGTTCGTCTAAACGTTTTGGTTATGCTCACTGTTTTCTCCAAGGTTCGGCTGAATTGTCTCGTATGAGAAAATGAAAATGGGGGAAGAAATGGAGGAAATAGTCGGTGACCCGTAAGAAAAGTTAACTCAGGGGAAAATCCGACAGGACCACTCATATGAATTAACTAGAATGTCTCCCATAACGAAATTTATAACCTAGAATGTAATTATGAACGTATAAATGAACGTATTTCATTTTATTTAATACTCCAAATAATAATTAAGGTTGTAAGTCCATTTATGATATGTATTTCCTCGTATTAATCCCTTAATACGATATCGTGACTTAAATATTTATGTTTCTCTCAGAGTTTAATGGTCTACCTACCCCCCTTTGGATGCTCGATTTTGCTGACCCACTCTGTTTTGTTGTATCTCGAAGAACCACCGTTCGACTAACTTTCGAACGGACGAATTAATTGCGCAATTGGTTGTGTTTTCTATTTGTAATTCAACTGCGACTTTATTTGATTCTATGTTAATAATTTAACATCGAAATTTGATCTTTGATGTGTTTATCATTCAACTGGTTATTTAGAACTGATGATTTTTACAATTTTCTTAATTTCTACGATTTATAATCGGGAGGGTGATCTTCAAATGCCCTTTTGAGTGGTAAAAAACCCGACAACGTCACCAACTTTACCTGCCTTATTATGTAGAAACATTGCAGTAAAATCCCAAACTTTCTAAACTTAAGGGCGGAAATTACCTGCAATAAACGTTTATGATTTTATACAAATTTACAAAATAATTACAACGATATTTTAATAGATTCGACAATCATAAGATTCCCCAATCATAAGGTGTGCCGGTGTCAAAGAGGAATAATCATTGGGGTCAGAGGATAGCGGGGTTAAAGGCCACGAATTTAATATCGCCTCTATCTGCACTAGTAGAGTGTATAATTCCTCGTATGTGAGTGACGCGTTCCCTATTGTTTTTGTTAATAATCCTTTGACTGATTTCACTCCAGCTTCCCATAATCCACCAAAATGTGGCGAACTTGGTGGAATAAAGTGCCAATTGATCATCTCACTCGATGTAGCATTTATTAATGCGTTCTGATTTGATTCCTTTTTGAAGAAATTGTACAATTGTGCCAACTCGTTTGCAGCGCCAACAAAATTCGTGCCGTTATCGGACCAAATATGCGAAACTTTACCTCGTCTTGCCATAAATCTTTTTAATGCTGCCAAAAATCCTTCTGTGGTTAGTGATGTAACGAGCTCAAGATGAATAGCTCGCGTTGCCACGCATATAAATAGTGCAATGTAAGTTTTTGCCTTTCGTTTAGATCTTACACTGCCTTCCTTTATGAATATTGGACCTGCGTAATCCACGCCACAATTTTTAAACGGACGCCCATTAGGTAACTACATGGTTTAGGCTTTGTTTTGTAACATGGGATGCAAGTTCGAAGAACACGACGAACCTCGTCCCTTCCATTTATGATCCAATATGAATCACGCAATAAAGCTAAAGTCTGGTTAATCCCAGTATGACAATGTGTTCTGTGTATGTGAGAGATGAATAACGTCGAGAATCTATGTCGTTTCGGAAGAATCGCTGGCTATTTAGTTTGAAATGTTAAATTTGAAAACTTAAGTCTTCCTCCAACTCTAATTATGCCTTGATCTAAGAAAGGATTTAATCGCGCAATGGGACTTCTTTGGCTAACGCAGTTTTGTGATCTTAAATCGTTTAACTCTGGTCGAAAATATTCTGCTTAAACTGTTTTTACTAAACATTGTTCGGTTGCTTCTAATTATGTGGGTGTAAGAGGTCCCCTTATATTGCGATCAAGAAGGCGTTGACAATAAGATATGCTTCGAATTAATCTCTGGTATGTGGAAAATCTATTGAAAATGTCTTCATTATTTGATGTCGTAACCAAACTGGTTGTGATTGTTTCGCTCATATCTATTGCTGTTTCGGAAACGTCCCTTGTTCATGGCCAGTGGCTTTTATCGGAAATTAACCAAGATGGACCATGCCCCATAATTTGTTGTTAACTAACAATTCTATTGATGTACCACGCGAAACAATATCCGCTGGGTTTTCCTTCGTATTTACATAGTGCCACTGAGATTTATGAGTTAACGATTGTATTTCCTTTACTCTGTTTGCAATAAACACCTTATATTTACTGGAATCTGATTTAATCCAGGCTAGTACAATAGTTGAATCTGACCAATACGAGATTTCCTTAAACCTTAATTTAATTGATTTTTGTACCTTGGTCATTAATTTCGCGAGTAATGCCGCGGCACATAGTTCGAGACGTGGAATAGTGAGTTGTTTTATTGGAGCCACTCGAGATTTGGATGCAATTAATTGTGAACAGACCCCAAATTTTGACAAAGAACGCAGATAGATCGCAGCTCCGTAAGCATACTTACTAGCACCGGAGAAATCGTGCAACTCTAACGAATTTTCATTAAACGAATCCATTAAAGAATAGCGAGAAATAGAAATTTTGTTTAACATGCGTAGGTCGGTTGAAAATTCCTGCCAGTCGATTAATAGATGATCCCAGTCCCAGTCTATATTTTCCTTCCAAAGATTTTGCATAAGCAGTTTGCCCATGACAACTATTGGGGAAATTAATCCCAATGGATCGAATACCATGGCGATATAAGATAATGCTGATCTTTTTGTGATCGTATCGTCCTTTAAATCAATGGGATTGAAATTAATATTATCTTCCACAGCGTTCCAATACGTGCCTAACGATTATATTGACTTGTCTACTTCTAAATTTATAGTTAAATGCTCTTGATCAGTACTCGAACTATTTAAATCGCTAAACAATGATGGATCATTTGAGGCCCATTTACGTAATTTAAATGAACCCTTGTTCAATATTGCGATTAACTGATCGCAAATGATGAGCGCTTCCTCCCGCGTGTTGGCGCCTGACAATAAATCATCGACATAGAAATCAGTTCGAAGAATTTGTGAACCTATTGGGTAGCTATCAGCTTTTAATTCAGCAAGATAACTAAGGCATTTGGTGGCTAAATAAGGAGCACTAGATGTCCCGTACGTAACCATTCTTAATTCATAAGTTTCTAATGCTTGATATTGATTTTCTCGCCATAAGATTTGCTGCAGTTTGTGTTGATCGGGAGTAACATTTATTTGCCGGTACATTTTTAGTAATGTCGGCAGTTAAAGCGCATTTATGTGTGCGAAACCGCAACAAAATAGAAACTAAGTCATCTTGAATGGTCGGGCCAACAAGGAGTATGTCATTTAGAGATTGACCATTGTCAGTTTTGGCTGATCCATCAAAAACGACTCTAAGTTTTGTAGTTAAACTGTCGCTTTTGCCACAGCGTGATGCGGTAGATAGTACCCATTATATTCAAGATCAAAACTATTGGCCATTCGCATGTGATTTAACTGTTTATATTCACTGATGAAGGCTACATATTGTTTACGAAGTTCAGGATTAAGAATTAACTTCCTTTCCAACGCATAAAAACGTTTCTGAGCCATTTTTCCAGATCCACCTAAGTTTTTCGAATTACCCTTTATTGGAAGTGTGACTATAAAACGATCACTTTCCACGCTTATAGTGTCATGCAAATGTTTCTCGGAAGAAACTTGTTCGTCCGTTAATTCGTTGTTGGTGTCGTGGCCCTCAATTTGCCAAAATGATTTCAGCAGTTCGTCTGTTTTCAACGATAAATTACAGACGGAAAATGGAGTAGTTGTTTGTATGGGACCGCAAACAATCCAACCAAATTTTGATTTTTGAAGGAACAGCGAATGATTTATTTTTATTCTGCCGATTAAATGTAGCGAGTAGAAAATCTCGGCGCCTATTAATAAATTAACAGGGCGCGATATGTTAAATTGTGAATCTGCTAACTTAACATTTGTGGGAAATGTTCCATCAATTTTTATTGTTGACGAAGGCAAATTTGTGGCGATATTTTTAAAGACAAGAAACGATAAATTCGATGAAAAAATCGTTGAAAGTGACTTTATATTTGCTCGAACGGATGTGTTTATTAGATAGGTTATTTCCTATACCAACGACGGGAACATTTACTGGCGTCCGTGGAATCTTTAATTTGTCCACTAAGTCATCCGTGAGGTAGTTCGATTGAGAACCGCAATCGAGAAGATCACGACATCTATGTGCAGCACCATCATCTGCAATTATTGGTACTAGGGCTGTTGATAGCAAAACTTCTGTACTTATGTTAGATAATAAGCTGACCGATTGTTCAGCACCAAAGGAAATTGTTGATTCTTCTGACGGAAAATGTAATAACGATTGATGTTTCTTTTTGCAGGTCTTGCAACCTCTTGACTGACAACTTTGATACCTTATGACCGCGCGAAAAGCAATTTATGCAGCGATCAGTGCTCTTTATAAATTCAAAACGTTCCTTTGTTGGCAATTCGACAAATTTCGTGCATTTATAAATGGTATGATTACCCTTGCAATAGAAACAATTACTTGGCTCTTGTTTATTATCTATCGAAATGAATGTTTTCTTTGCTGGTGGCTTAAATTTATCGCATCCTTCTTGTCTTCGAACACCTACTGCTTCAAATATTTGGCACATTTTTGTCATAAATTTGATAAAACAATCATATGATAAGGTGTCAATCGAGTGTGAAAAACTCTCCCAATCATCATTTAATTTGCTATCCAGTTTTTCCGAAAATATCTCTAACAACAGCGAGCTCCAACTTTCGGCGGGTTCTCCGGTCGCTTCAAGTGCACGATAATTCGTAGAAATAATATCAATGGTTTCTCTTATGTTCCCCTTTTGAATTGGGCTTAATTTTAGCAATGCCTTGATATACTTCTTAATTATGAATCTGGGATTATTATAGCGGTTAACTATGGTGTCCCACGCGATATGATAATTTGTGCCCGTCAGTAGCATATTTTCAATGACGCGACTTGCTTCACCACTTAACGCAGTTTTTAAGTAATGAAACCGTTCCACATTAGAAATCGAATTATTTTCGTGAAATAGTGACACAAATAGGTCGTGAAACGTGGTCCAAGATTCATAATTTCCGTTAAATGTGGACAGCGAGATTTTTGGCAGATTAACGTTGAACAATTTGCTTTGATTTGAGGATTGACCGTTAGCTATTTTTGATGGACTTAATTTATCAGTAATGTCCCCTATTAAGCGATAGTATGACTCTTCAAACATGTCGTATGCGTCATTGTCAACATCTCCAGAAAATTCATCTATTTGCGATTGAATTGAATAGAATTCATCGCGCAGTGATTTTGCATCGTCGTATAATTCTTTTGTACGCGACAAATTATCACTGTTTTTGGCAAAGATATTCGAAAATCGAGTGAGACAACCCTTGATTTCTGTGCGCTTCTTTATTAAAGCTTCTGGAGTCGTCATTTTTATTTATTAATTGGACGAGCCCAGAAATATAGACTTAAAAATTGTGGAAATAAGAACAAATAGTTAAAAATAGTTTAGAAAATAAAGAAAAATTAGAAAGTTTAGTGCCAAAAAGGAAGGCAGGTAATAGCTGTCCGTCCGAAGGGTTTTTGTATAAACCGACCGAGGGCGAGCCCATGTGGCAGCTATTACCCCTCCAAAAAATGTAATGTAAAATGTAATAGATTTAAGAAAAACGAAACACAGTTGACCAGAACATCTTACTCACTACACACTATTGTAAATATAATTGTTAATATTCGTTATCAATAAATAATTTAAAACAAACGAGGATCACGAATTAAGTTTACGGCTAATTTAACGTGACCCCACCATTTGGTCCATCGAAACGGATTAAGATCCGGAATTGGGAATTCGTGAAAGAAAAGAAAGAACAATACAGTCCACTAAAGAGATATTACAATTGGAGATATTGAAGACAGTAGTGTGAAATTAGTGAAAGGTGTGAAAGCAATCAATATTTCGTTGGAAATATTCGAGAATCGTTAAAGCAATCGATATTTCGTTGGAAATAGTCGTGAATCGTTGAAGCAATCGATATTTCGTTGGAAATAGTCGTGAATCGTTAAAGCAATCGATATTTCGTTGGAAATATTCGGGAAACGTGAAGGCAATCGATAATTCGTTGGAATTAGTCGGGAACCGAGATCAACGTTGAAGTCCGTTGGAGAATAATCCAGCAGCAAGGAAGTCAACGGCATCGGAGAATCGAGAGGAATCATCAACAAGACGAGAAAAACAACGCATCGGCAAATCAGTCAAAGTGAGTACCTTTATCCTCCTCATCCATTGTGAGTCGCAATACTTTGAATAAAGAAATTAAAAATGGCTACTGTAAAGCAGTTGAAAGATAAGCGTCGAGCCTTTGTTGCACAATTGACAGCGTTTGAAAATTTTATGACAACGTGTGATGCTAATACAAACACAGAGGTAAATTATCAAACAATAATTTCAAGAATGAAACAATTAAATGCGAAGGCTGAACAATTCGACGTGATTCAAACAGAAATCGAAACTCAAGTCGAAAATATTGACGAAGAATTAGAGTACAGAATTCGCAACGAAACAAGATTTCATGATTTAATTGCTGCGGCAAATGTTCAAATTAGTTGTTTTAAACAAAATAATTGCGAGACAAAGGTAGAATCCAGTTCTAAAATAGAAAATGTAAAATTGCCTGTTATTGAAATTCCACAATTCGACGGGGAACTGACAAAATGGCGTCAGTTCCATGACTCATTCTGTGCTTTGATCCACAATAATAAAACATTAACCGCTATTCAAAAATTCTGCTACTTAAAGTCGGCCCTGTCTGGAGAAGCTTTGAATTTAATTGTCGCGTTAGACACAACTTCGGAAAACTACGCTGTTGCATACGATTTGTTAAACAGCAGGTTCAATCATAAGCGAAGAATAATTTATAGTCACGCGAATGATCTGATCCATTTAAGATTTAATTCGATCAAAAATCTCGCGAACATTTTAGAGCAGTATTTAAGAAGCGTGGAAGCCTTAGGAATAATAACAAAAGACTGGAACGCGTTTCTAGTGCCTTATGTCGTTTCGAAATTAGAAAGTCGATTCATCCGCGAATGGGAATCGCACGTGAACAACAATTTTAAGAATGATGAATTGCCATCTTGTGCAACATTGATTTCGTTTCTTTTGGAAAAGGCGTATAGTTTGGATGCGCCAAAAGGGTATCAAGTGAATGTGCCTTTAAAACCTCCGCAGCGAATGAAGCAACAATCGCTTTATTTAAGCACGAGAGACAAGTGTTTCCAATGCAAAGGGGACCACAAATTATTTATGTGTAAGAAATTCATTGCGTTGAATCAGGAGGAGAGATTAAAGACGGCACGCAGCGCAAGAGTATGCCTTAATTGCTTAAAGGAAGGCCACATGTTCAAAAATTGCAAGGCCAGGCGATGTGAAGAATGCGGTCAGTCGCATCATAATTTGTTACATCGAAAAGAAAGCGTATCCGATTCAAAAGAAGAGTAACAACAAAAAACAACAGCGCTTTGTTCAGTATTGAAAATAAAGGGAGAAACTCTACTCAATACGGCGGAAATCATTGTGTCATCTAAAGACGGAAAGAGGCATATTGCGAGGGTCCTACTGGACTCCGGTTCGCAGTCGAATTTTATTACAGAGGATCTGTGCAAAAAACTGTCGTTGGACACGCACAGATACAATATGGCGGTATCAGGAGTATCGCAGAATCTATCGGAGATAAAAGCTTGCACCACAATAGAATTTTCTGCGAAGAATCATAATTATAAAAACGTCGTATCGTGTCTGATTCTAAAAAGAATTGCAGACAACTTGCCGCAGATTACGTTCCCTCAAGTCAATGCAAAAATTCCCGCTAACATTGATTTAGCAGACAAGAGATTTAATGAAAGCCGGCCAATAGATATGTTAATTGGCGCGACATTGTTTTGGTCGCTAGTAGAAGACGAAAGATTTGAGGTCAAAGGAACAAACCTGACATTGCACAAGTCACTACTAGGTTGGCTAGTAAGTGGATTCGTACCACTGTCGAACAAATCATTAAATAATGTCTCGTTGATATCGTTGGATAAACAGCTTGAAACCTTTTGGAAGCTTGAAGAGGTAAGCGAACAGGATATCCACTTAAGTCAAGAGGAGAAATTGTGTGAGTTACACTTCAAGGAAACGACTAGTCGAAACGAAAAAGGACAATTTATTGTAAATTTACCATTGAAGACGTCAATTGATCAATTGGGAGATTCCAGACAGAGAGCCATCGGTAGTTATTATTCGCTTGAAAGAAGATTACGAAGGAACAAAACCATAAAGAATTCGTATAATGAGTTTATGAATGAATATTTAAAGTTGGGCCATATGCAAGAAATATCCGATAGCAAAGAAGAATTAGAATACTTTCTGCCCCATCACGAGGTGATTCGCGAGCAAAGTTTGACCACCAAATTGAGAGTCGTATTTGACGGCTCTGCAAAGACAACGGCGAACAAATCCTTCAATGAAATGCAGTATATAGGAAGGATACCTCAGTCGGACTTGATTTCAATTCTTCTGAGATTTCGAAAACATTCGTTTATTGCCATAGCGGATATTGAGAAAATGTACCGACAAATCAGAATAGCTCCGGAACAACGATCACTGCAAAAAATAGTTTGGCCCGAAGAAGAATCGAATAAGCTTCGATATTTCCAACTTAACACGGTGACATACGGGACCGCAGCAGCACCGTATCTGGCGACACGATGCCTTCATCAGTTAGGTTTGGAGGCACAAGCAAACTATCCAGAAGCTGCGAAAATGATCATGAGTGACATGTATGTCGATGATTTAATTACAGGCGGAGATGATGTAAACCAGTTAGAAACAAACTTGCAAAGGGTAACGGAAATATTGAGCGCAGCGTCATTCAATTTACGCAAATGGAAGTTCAACACGAGAAATTTGAGAACGACTTTTGAAACCGCTGAATCTCATGAAGCGTTTCAATTTACTGATGATACAAACAATAGTTCCAAAACATTGGGCATAATGTACGAAAATGAAAGCGACACGCTCCAATTTGACCCGAAAAATGTCGTACACACGAAGTTATTAACGAAAAGAAAGGTTGTAAGCAATACAGCACAATTGTACGATCCGTTAGGGCTATTGAGTCCAATAACAATAATACCCAAATTGATAATACAAAAATTATGGAAAGAACACTTGGAATGGGATCAACGGATACCGCAAGCGATAGAAAGTGAATGGATTGAATACAATAAAATGCTACAATCTGTGAATAATCTACGCATTCCAAGGCAAGCTCTAGTGAAGAATGCAACGCACATAGAATTGCACGGCTTTGCAGATGCGTCACAACTTGCTTATGGGGCATGTATTTATCTTAAGTCGATAAATGAAAATGGAGAATGCGAAGTGCATCTTCTCACGGCAAAGTCTCGAGTAGCGCCCATAAAGGTAGTAACTATTCCACGACTAGAATTGTGCGCAGCGCATTTGTTTGCCAAATTGGTACAGAAAACAACCAAAACTTTAGAAATTACATTCAACAGAATCTGTTTATGGTCGGATTCTGAGATCGCACTCTCGTGGATAAGAGGTTCACCTGATAGATGGAAAACCTTTGTTTCCAATAGGGTTACGGAAATAATAGAGCTAACAGATACTGAGAATTGGTATCATGTAAGATCGGAGAGTAATCCTGCCGATTTGATATCAAGAGGCGTGTCAAAGCAATCCTTGGGAAATTGCAATCTATGGTGGCATGGGCCACATTGGCTAATTGACAAAATAACGTTGACACCTTTCGTTGAAACACCGCAAGAATTGCCCGAACAAAGGCAAATTGTAACACTTGCATTGGACAGTGACAATATCAATTTGATAAATAAGTATTCGCAAATAAGGACATTAATAAACGTGACTAGTTACATGTTAAGATTCGTTAACAACACACGAAAAAATACACGCAAATATGAAGGTTGTTTATCCGTTGACGAACGAGATAAAGCACTAAAAATGTTAATCAAAGCTGTACAAAGAGAATGCTTCTATACTGAATATAAACAATTGGAACGTGGCAAATCGATTGATACGACTTCAACAATCTTATCGCTTTCGCCTTTTTTAGACTCGGATGGGATAATAAGGGTTGGAGGCCGTTTGACAAATTCTGATTTGAGTTTTAATGAGAAACATCAAATACTACTACCGAGGCACACCCTCACTGAATTGATAGCAATGAACGAACACAGGAAATTACTACATTGTGGACAAAGACAGTTGCTAAACTCGCTGCGGCAGTCTTATTGGCCAATACGTGGGCAAAACCTGGCAAAATTAATTTCGTTTCGATGTTTAACTTGTTTCAAAGCGAACGCAAAACCATATATTCAGAAAATGGGAGATTTGCCCTCAGTCAGAGTTACGCCAGCCACCGTTTAGTTCGACTGGAATAGATTTTATAGGTCCGTTTAAGGGTAGAGAGAGGAGAGCGCGTGGCTACAAATTATTCAAATATTATATATCTTTGTTTGTATGCATGGCAACGAAGGCCATACATCTAGAGGTTGTGTCCGACTTGACTACCAATTCATTCTTAGCTGCATTTAGGCGTTTTACCGCGCGCAGAGGCAAACCAACAGTAGTGTATACAGATAATGCGACCAATTTTGTAGGAGCACGAAATGAGCTGATGGAACTGACAAAGAAAATCATTGCAGAATGTAAGGAACCTTTGTCGACTGAAGGAGTTGAAATAAAGTGGAAATTTATACCACCACGTTCACCGCATCATGGCGGACTGTGGGAATCGAGTGTTAAACTAGTTAAAAAGCATCTAATACGAACAACAGCCAATGCAATTTTGACTTGGGAGGAATTCGCAACGCTAGCAACACAAATAGAAAGTATTGTGAACTCGCGTCCCTTATCCCCGTTAAGTAACGATCCCAAAGACTTGAACCCGTTGACACCTTCTCACTTCTTGATTGGAAGACCGAGTACATCACTACCACAGAAGAATGTACGAGATATCAACACCAATAGGCTGGAGACATTTCAAAAGCTGCAGCAATTAGTGCAGGAATTCTGGAAACGATGGAAAGCAGAATATTTGCATACATTACAGCAACGTGAGAAATGGAAATCAGTAAATCAACAGCAAATAAGGGAGGGAGCACTGGTCATTCTAAAGGAGGAAAATGAACCACCAAATATGTGGCAAATGGCCAGGATAGTGAAACTATGGCCCGGACCTGATGGTCATGTAAGGGTTGTCAGTGTGCAAAGAAACAATAAAGTGTACAAACGTGCAGTTACCAAATTATGTGTACTACCAGTTGATTAACAATGATTGAAAAACTTTATTTTTCAACGGGGGCGGCATGGACGAGCCCAGAAATATAGACTTAAAAATTGTGGAAATAAGAACAAATAGTTAAAAATAGTTTAGAAAATAAAGAAAAATTAGAAAGTTTAGTGCCAAAAAGGAAGGCAGGTAATAGCTGTCCGTCCGAAGGGTTTTTGTATAAACCGACCGAGGGCGAGCCTATGTGGCAGCTATTACCCCTCCAAAAAATGTAATGTAAAATGTAATAGATTTAAGAAAAACGAAACACAGTTGACCAGAACATCTTACTCACTACACACTATTGTAAATATAATTGTTAATATTCGTTATCAATAAATAATTAAAAACAAACGAGAATCACGAATTAAGTTTACGGCTAATTTAACGTGACCCCACCATTAATAATAATAAAACACACTTGGCGCGTCGTGTCTGGTGCACGAGACATTTTCCGGTGCCTCTTTCTATTTTCTGAGGGCTCCTCGAGTCTCGCGTTCACGAATCCTCGCACAAAAGGGAATCGAAAAAGGACGCGAGTTGTGTGCGCGGAGCGACTTACTCGAAGGCGTCATCGGACCATTCTTCGGCCGTTCTTCTTCGCCTCAACTTAAAATACATGTAAGGGAATGTCGATGCGTGGTATCGCTCAAGAGTCTCGAATCGAGCAAAGAATCCCAAATGAGTGGGACAGCAAACGGAGCGATGCCGTGCGTGCGGTAAAGACTTCTGACGAAAATCGGCCATCCAAAGGGGTGCCACTTAGAAAATTTATGAAAAATTAAAACATTAGATAATGAATGTTTCTGGTAGGAAATTTTCCGCGCTTTACGATGGTGCCATTCAAACTTTTCTGACGCTTATAATTATGGAGATATTGGGGGAGAAATGAGGAGGATAATCGGCAGAAATTGATGGAATTATCAATGAAAATTGAGGAAATATGCGTGGAAATAAATGAAATTAGGGAAATATCGATGTAAATACTTAATTATTTCTGTTGTATGTTGGCCAAAAGTTTATTTTAAAGCAAGAGATGTGATAATTATTCATCTTAGTGACTTTTTCTTTTCGAAATAAATCATATGGGGGAGATAGTGATGCAAATAAATAACAATTTACGATATGTTTAAGGACATTTCGCAATATTAGACTAATTTCTTACGAAAACAATGATTTTTTATTGAATCTAATTTGCTCAGAATTATTATAATCGAGAGATCTTTGTTTCAAAGAATTCATTAATACTTCCAATTTGGGTGCGTCATTAGATACCATTGATCAGCAATTTTCAATTTTGCCATTCAAACTTAAATGGATGACAAAAACAATTAATTTATTAGAAATGAAAGTAACGATTAAGTCCGATAGAACAATCAATGAAATTTTCGAATAAAGTTGATGCAAAAATAATGCAAACATTTCAGGTACAAATCGACATTTTTCTAGCTTGAGGACGGAACGTGGCAAAATATTTGTTTAATCGGCGAGAATTTTGGTTTCTATTATATGGGCCATATAATAACCAAATAATATGTAATTTGAACAATAACTTGAATGAAGAAGATTTAGTGAAGTTCAATGCAGATTATTATACCACGCTTCCAAGTTGCACTATTTCTCAAAATTCACCAAAAAGTTCGTATAATTTTAAAACGATGTTGCACACAAAACAGATTCATGCAAAAATACGAATTTTTTCCTAACTATTTGAAATACAGACTGCATTTAAAATACAAATTGTGGTTATTGTTAAATAGGATATGTGAGAATCCTGAAGGGCTACATGAAGGACCCAAAAAGGGAATACTAATGCGAATTTCTTTTAGAAAATATCCAACTGCAGTAATCTGAGCCAATAACTTGAATGAAGAAGATTTAGTGAATATCGATGAAAATAATTATGCCGCGTTCCAAATTCCTCAAAATTCACCCCAAAAATGCGTAAAACGAGGTAGAACACAAAACAAGGATTCAGGCAAAAATGCGAATTTTTACCACGCTAACTTTGGGAAAATAATAAATATAATGTAAACATTTGAAGCACAAATCAATTATGTATTTTTAACTTGAGAACAAAACGTGGCAAAAATGATATTTTTATCGTAGTAAATGTTGGTTAGTGTTACAGAGGTTATATGAGATTGCAAAACGGCTGCATGAAAGTTGAAGGGAATGTTAGCGCAAATTTCTATACTAATATACTAATGAAAATAACCCATTATAAAGAAGTAACTTCAATGATTAAGGTTTAGTAGTAGTAAACCGATGGGGACTATTATGCAGCGCTTCCAATTGGCATTATTTCTCAAGATTCACCATAAAGTGCTTATAATTATAAATCGAGATTGAAGACAAAACAAAGCTTCATGGAAAAATGCGAATTTTTGCCACTTCAACTATTATCAATGAAATTTGGAAAAGAAGTTTATGCGAAAATCGTTTTTCCAAAATAGCGGTGATTTGCATACAATTGGGAGGCTAATAAAAATAAAGCAAACATTTTAGGTACAAATCGACTTTCTTTTTAACTTGAGACCGGAACGTGGCAAAAATGGTATTTTTATCGTAGTAAATGTTGATTCCTGTTGCAGAGGCCATATGTGATGGCAGAAGGACAATATGAAGGATGCAAAAAGGGAATATTCGCACAAATTTCTATCAATATCAATAGTAATTATCAATTGTCTATCAATATCAATGCCAATTATCAATTATTTGAGCAATAACTTTATGGATTAGCGGAAACCAATTCAGAAAATTATGCTGCGCCTCCTAATTACAACTTTTCTCAAGATTCACAAAAGAAATGCCTATAATTGTAAAACGAGGTTGATAACAAAACAAAGATTCATGCAAAAATGCGAATTTTTGCCACATCTACTAGTTTTATTAATAAACAAGCGAAAACGAACGAAAAAATGAACTAACGAAACGAGATGGAAACGACAACGAAGCTAGTGCAGAAACGAGACGAAATTGGGACAAGTAGAAGGGAATTGAAGACCAACCTTTATTGTTGAATCGCTCCGACAGATGATTTCTACGTTGTCCTGGATGCTGCTTCGCTGGCGGTTCCTGGTGCTGGCTACTGTTACTTCAGGTTCTGCATAACCGGTTCGATTTGGTCCAAATGTTTTGTTGTATCTCGAAGGACCACAGTTCGACTAACCTTCGAACGGACGAATTAATTGCGCAATTGCTTGTGTTTTCTATTTGTAATTCAACTGCGACTTTGTTTGGTTCTATGTTAATAATTTAACAACGAAATTTAATCTTTGATGTGTTGATCATTCAACTGTTTATTTAGAACTGATGATTTTTACAATTTTCTTAATTTCTACGATTTATAATTTACAATTTGGAAGGGGGTAAATTCGGCGCGATCATCGGAAGGGTGATCTTCAAATGCCCTTTTGAGTGGTGAAAAACCCGACAACGTCACCAACTTTACGTGCCTTACTTTATAGAGATATTGCAGTAGAATCCTAAACTTTGTAAACTAAGGGTGGAAATTACCTGCAATAAACGTTTACGATTTTATCCAAATTTACAAAATATTTACAACGATATTTTAATAGATTCGACATTAGGGTTGTAGCACACCTATTTAATTAAACTCAATGAACGATCTCTCAGGCATAAGTTTTAAAGTACGTAGTTTCTGTTGCATTAAGTCGTCGTCATTTAATGGTTTATTTGGATAATCCAATTCGAAATCGCTTGCCCCGCTCATGGAAAATAAATGCAATTTAAAATTCGATAATAAGATCATTATGTCATTTCATTTTTGTCATCCATTTAGCGGCTTCAAATACATTTTCTTCATCTCCATTCATCGTTCGATTGAACTTCTTTCTTGTTATTAACATTTATTTTATTCTAAGAATCGGTTACGCTTTTTCCTTCATTTATTAGAATAGTTTTAAAATCGTTCGACATGATAATCGCAAAAATGTTTCTCGTAAAAGTTCATTTTTCTTAACGAGCACTTTTCAACTATTCAAATATAATTTTAACGATTTCTTTCGATTTCTTTTTTGATCTATGAGTCCAATAATTATTACAAAATAATTCTATTTAACGGTTTGATCGCAAATAAAACCGAAATAAAAGTAAAATATTCAAATGCTGTTCTCTACTAGTAGGTGTTTTTAGATGCTGTTTCTATTGTCGTGTGCACGGGACAGTCACCTCGACGGCGTGCGTTAGCAGTTCTTACCGTAATGCAACACCGGATTCGAACCGGATCGAATAGAATCGACAAGCGACACCTTTACTGTCGTCCGGTTGAGAATTGCTGACGGACATCCCGTCTAGGTGATGAGCTCGTGTGAGCGACGCACTTCCCCGATCGGCGACATCAGCAAATATTGCCGAGTTCACGGACTTTCCCCCACAGTCCGAATTCGACAATATTTGCAATGTATAAAAGGAACCAATTCTGGATAAAAGGGAGTCAGTCGAGGCAGTCAAGGGGAAAAGTCAAGTTAATAGAATTAGTGCTAACCGCGGTTCGCGTCAGTGCCAAGAAAGAAATGAAGCCATCCAGAATTGGTTCAAGGTAGGTGGACTTTTATTTAAAAGACCATGTATATCAATGCCCTGTTGTCAATAAATTTGTTTCAAATTTTAATTGTATCGTGAAAATTATGTCCCGTACCGCCCCCGGGTCGCGACACTATTCCTTGTATGAATATAAAATAAATCCAAAGAAATAATAGAGAATGGAAAAGAAAAAGAATTTAAGAGTGCGTGTAATGGAACGAGATAAAAAATATGTTCCCATTGACATTGGAATTATCTGAAACGTTGATGATGACAATGATAATGATGACGATGATAGCGGAATGGGATGAAATCTTAGACCATCTCAGGTTGTTTCATGCAGTCTCGAATGGCCGTTTGCGCTCTTCAGTTATGCAGAAAATATTGCGTTTTACGTTTCGTTTTGATTATTTTGTTACATGATTTTCTCATTCATTTATTGCTATACCATAATCAAAATTATTATTTAAACACAACGACCTGAAATTGTGTTTATTTTGTATCGATTTTCAACCATAATCAAAATAACGAATCGGTTATAATAGTTTAGGGTGCGTTTGTGTAAAGCCGTTAAAGATTTGTACAGGTAATTACTATTAACGTAATTTATTAATAATTAATTTCATACAGGAACGATTGTTGTTGAAGAATTATGAATGAGTCTATCTCTTTATTTATATTATTGCCGTTAATGTGATTTTAAAATGTCTCCTAATGGAATTAAATATGATTTATGTGTTTTGCTAATTTAATTCGACTGTTAGAGGATGAAGCAAAAAAAGTTTTTTTAGGAAGTCCTTTGAAATTAAACCATTGGTTTAAAGTAAAGGGCGGTCGTAAAGTTATTTCTTCCGTATTTATCCATCCAATCCCTATCCATATGATACTAAACCAGGAAATTGTTTACCAGCAATATAATATACATCCCTAAGCATTTTGGGTTTTTGTTTAACTTTGAGCGCTCTTCTTAACGAAACTAACAACAAAATTATTCATGCAAATTTCGATTAGAATTTAGTAATGCAAATAATGAAGTATTTTCAGGAATTACTTGAACGAATTAGTGATATCCGATTCAGACAATTATGCTGCGTTTCCGAATTGCATCATTTCCCAAAATTCACACAAAAAGTGCGTATAATTGTAAAACGACGTTGAACACAAAACAAAGATTCACCCAAAAATGCGAATTTTTGGCGGTACAATTTCCTATAAAGCGCAATAATGTCGACATTAGGGAGAAATATCGTTTACTTTAACACATTAAAACGTGCCCGCTCGTTACTCGTCTAAAGTTTTATAAATTAACCTATTGAAGGGGACAGTTTTTGAGACCCCAACTCATTTAGAAACTCGCAAGGAGGTTGCGATTTCTTTTCTGCGTCGAATCTTAATTAGTTAGTTTAAGTAAATTAACCTTTTTCTTTGTACATTTCTCTTATTCTTCTTTTTAAATGGTATAAATGGTTCCCCGAATGTTCGATAATAAATTATTCGTGTGCAAAGGGTAACAATAATAGATTAATTTAAAAAAAAGTGTTTAATAGAAATGATAATGATTGCGAAAGCAACATTTGTTTAGCTTAAGTGCGAAGAATTATAAAGATGGCAAATTAATAATGCCATTAGAATATAGAGATGAAGAGAAAACTTTTTAAATTTCATATCATAATTGCTACGCGATCAAGTCGCAATCTTATAATTTGTTCATTTTCACAGCTTTCATTTATTTAAAAAAATTGCTTTTGAAAAGTTTTTTAAGGTTATTTTTTATGGAAATAAGAAATATATAACGAAAGTTAGTACGTAAACCGCAGTAAAATGAAAATTTCAGCTGACATAAGGTTAAGGAAATCGCTGACCTTACGACGTTTATGTAAAAAGAAAATATTGGAATGTAACTTTGCCGTCCCAAAGGATTTTCGCGTGTCCTTCATTTTTCTTCCTTAGCGAAAGTGATGATCAAAGAAGCAACAGAAAAGAAAACGATTAGTCCTGGAATTAAACGATACTGATAAATTTCGCTTTCCCTTTTCGACACTTTGAACGCTTCGATATTATCTAAGTTTTTCTCCCGATATCCGTAACTTTTGTCCTAGACGTCGAACATTTGGTAGTTAAAGATAAGAATTCATTTATTTTTGAACATCGTAAATCTAAATGCGGAGCAATTTACAAACTTGCACCGTTTAAAAATAACGCTTGACTGATAATAGTATTAATGAGTTTGAAGTTTATTTAAAAATAAGTTGAAAATAATTTCGTGTTAAAGGAAAGAAACATAATTCGTTTATGGAAGAGATTTTTGCCCTCATTAAAAAACCTGTTCCTTTTTCTCGATTCCAGCGCTCCCTTTATTATTTGATTTGCAATAAACAAAAGCCCGCATGAAGTTTTGTACGTATAAAGGATCGCTCTTACTTTTGGTTATTCCGATAGGACGATGACGACGAGTATTGGTATTTAATTAAAAAGATTTGCCAACGTTAATGATATTCATTGCATTTTAATCGACATCGTCCAAACACGACATAAATGGTAGATTAGAAGATTTTTTGTTCTTTCTATTAATACCTGCATGAGAGATTCTTCATTTCTTTCAGCTTTCCATTTGTTGATGTTACCAAATGGCACACGTATTCGTTTATTTAAATTGTTTTTAGATGCTGCGCGGCACATCCACCATAAACGTTTGTAGTTATAACACTTTTGCAAAAATTACACTTTACGATTTAAATATGCATTTTTTTTTAAATAACATCTCTTGTCGAATCTTCGCGACAACTAAATAAATCATCGAGAGATTATAATTATCTACGTGTACTTACTAAATTATTTTCTACGTCGATATCTTAACAGATTAATACTGGAGAATATTTGTTAAAAAGCATTACCTGAAGAGCAAATAAAATTAAACCAGGTTTCCACTAGATAAATTATGCTCTCTAGAATTACATTAACTCATTTATCTCTTAGACTGATTCTTACTCTAAGAAGACCTCTACATAATTAATTTTGTTGTTCCTCAAAATTAACGGCATCATTTGGTTTTAGATTCACTTTACCTAATTCTCGTTTTCTTATTTGCGTGAATATAGAGAAAACTTTTATGTGTTATGTGGACAAATATTTACTGATTAACATGGATTAAAATTAACATTGTGTTATTTTTAATGTGAGAATAAAAATGCGTCTCTTTTATCCTCTCTTTTAGGGAAGGATTTTAATTTTGACGTAGGTCCTCTAAGCTTTTGTTAAAGTGCTGTAATATTTTAAAAGAAATATGACGAATTCTAGTTTACAGTCGTAAACAGTGAAACAGTCATTAATTGTTATTATACTTTTAAACATCATTCTCTTTTGTTTTGTTTTTACGGTGCCCTTTGTGCTCCATATGATAGCTGGAAAATGAGCAAAAAAGTTTGAAAAATTAAAAATAAAAAGGCAAAATTGCTCATAATTTCTCTAATCATCGACACAATCATCTCCTCGTAGGAACGACATTTTAAAATCAGAAGCATTTCGATACAATAAAATATTATTTTAGTGAAAATATTTGTATAAAGACTCGGGAAAAAGCGAAAAGAGCCACTCTGTTTAAAACGTGTGTTACTTGAGATGTTCCAAACGCATTTTCCATTAAAATGAAAACTCTTTTTTTTCCGTAGAATAAAGCAGCAAGCGCCAAGGAAAACACTGGAAACGAAAACATTTCGTTGTTACTTTGTGCTTATTACTCGCTCTTTTTTTTAGGAAAAAAAAACAAAGTTCTAAAAGTATCAGACAGTTACTACTCTCAAGCATATACAGGATGATACATTTTAATATTAAATTAAAAATTGTCTTAACTTTCAAAGCGACTTCATTCATGATCTTACGAATTTCAATCGAAATTTCGAAATGATAAGTCCATCCTGAATTAACGAGACATAATAACGAGATGCTAATCCATAACAGACAAGTATTAATAAAGCTCTAAGACGGCCGGAGTATTAAATTATCAACGGTTTTAAATGGAAAACTAATCTCGACTAATCGTAATCGGTCTCGTAATTTACATTTGTACCTTGAATAATTTCCAATTGGCAGGCATCACAGAAAAGAAAAACACTTTTTCTTTCTTTCTTGTCAAAACTACTTCAGATTTTTGCTCTTTTTGTTCGCATTAACATTCATCCTGAGAGCGTGTGTCTTGTTTCTTTTGCTGCGTTTCCTTTTGGAACACTTAATATTTCTAACGGATTTGTGATGGCATTTTGCCATATCATATTCCATATGGATTATTCTACGTTATTTATATATAATAAAATTTAATAGATACAATTTTTAAGTTTTATTGTTAAATCATACTTGAAGATCGTTTTCAATGTAATTTACATTCGATATTGCCATCTCCATCAGTCGCTGGGCGGATTTAAAATAGAACTCTTATTTGTTTTTTTATTTAAACATTGCGGTCCAGTTTCACGCCCGCAGCATAATACACGTACATATGTACACATAGTTTTGGTAATAGGAATAATAGGAATTTGATCATGTCGAATCTCTTATTTAAACTAACAAAGATGAAAGTTAAATATCAATTTCATAATTATTTTTATATCTAATTAAGCATTGAAACGTTCGTTTAAATTAATACCTTTAAATCCAATGCAGATTGTTTAATTAAAAATGAAATATATTTTTCATGAATTGGTTTTTGCAACGACATTATTTCTCCATCGCATATTTGTTGAAAGATTAGGAAATATTTTATGGGATTCATTAATTGACCAGTCAACGGTGATATATACAAATTACACGTTAAAATCATAAATTGGAAAATGCTTTCTATGTAATTTATTAAAACACTTTATGAATCATCAATCGATTAAGCTTGATTATTGATTGAATAAATTTCAAAACTCTTACGTTTGATGGTTAAATTAAATTTTCAAAAAGGATTGCCAAAAAGCTACGAGTAGAAGTAAAGAAATATTAGGAAAATATTAAAACACTGAAATCCGTAAATTAATTACAAACGGTAAAGAGGAACATTTTCCGGAAGATACAGCAGATTTTCAATTATACTTGTTTATTCCTTTTTCTTTTTGTTCTGCGATAAAACGGAACTTCATGTTTTCTTTCTATTGAAACTATGATTCATTTCTTTATGGGTTTTATTTTTAGAAATAAAGAGGAAGTGAAACTGAAACTTTAAGCAAAATGAATCGCATTAAGCGTTTTCAATTTATTTCAATTGACTTGAATGTATAATTTTTACTTTAATAATCTTACTTTCCCTTCTAGGAATAAACATTTTTTCCTTTAGTCACTAATCTAAATTAACTAATTCATATTACTTTTATGTTCCAAGTAACGCAAGTTCGATAAATTAAATCGTGTATTTTTTAATTATGTGCATAAATATTTGGCGCGTCCGCTCTCTTCCCAAAGGTCATTTGTACATAGCGCGTCCGCTGTATAATTCTTTATTTATTGTTAATAAAATGTAAAACGAGGAATTGTAAATAAGGAGAAATTTCTTAAATCGGTTTATTGCAGTGGATGCGCCTACAATTGGTACGTGCCGTTTGCTGCAATAAACCGATACAAAGGAGGTGAAATCGGTTACGGTACGGATGTCCAAAAAACCAAACTTTCTCTTCCGAAAATAACCGCACCGATTTCGCCCCCCCAACACCAAAAAACCGAGGTGACCTTTTAAGCTAAATTGAAGAAGCAAGACAGAATCTCAATAACCACGAGCTAAAAACGTCACTTCGAATACGTGAAATTCAACAATCATTTAATTTAATATATTAGTTATTGTTTAAACGAAATCGTTTCATTCCGTAAAGTAACGGTGGTCCTTCGAACTAACAAGAGAGCGCCCAATTAGCGAGCGCCCCAACAATATTAATTTTTTTCAATAAAACCCTCTAATTGTGGTCTATTCCATTCCAAGGGTCAGATTAAAACGCAAAATACATCACCAATACAATGGTTATAATAATGTGGATTATGTATAAACAATTCGAAAACGAAAAATGTCTGAAATAAAAGAAAATCTGCCAACTAAAATGTTACCTCACATGGAATAGTAAAATTTGAATGAATATTAAATTCCACAATGAATAATTTCATTGGAACCCTATTAAAATCACCTATTTACGTGTAAAAGTAACTTTTCGGCTGCGATAAATACAATGAAAGCCCATTGAATACTGATAGATTTGAAAATGTAATATATTTCGTCTATACAGGGTATTAAATAAAAAGTGTCACAAACTTTAAGGGGTGGTAATATGGCCCAAGATAAACAAAAAAGTCTTAATGAACATGGGGCCGCAAATGTTTGCTAAGTGGTCGATTCCACGTGTACAAAAGAGCTAAAAATTTGCAACTTTACTTTCCCTTACATCGGTCACCAAGTAATTAATATATTTTATTTACTTGGTAACCGATATAAGGGCAATCATAGCTGCAGATTTTTAGCTCTTTTGCACGCGTGGAATTGGCCATCTAGCAAGCAAATGGGAGGCTGCAATTGAAATGAATGATAATTTGCACCTTTATTAATCAGTTGAGTGTGTTTACCCTAAATTTTTGTGTTGCGAACTGCCTTTCAAAAAACGGCGGATAATTATGCACCGATCTAACGAAGATATGCTACAAAAAAGTTCAATCCTCCGTATCTTCGAAACCGTCTGGACCCATATTCATTAAGACTTTTTTGCTTATCTTAGGCCATATTACCACCCCTTAAAGTTTGTAACACTTTTTTTAACACCCTGTATACGGTAATTTCCATGATACGAATATCTGTATTTACTTTAATAACCACATTTCCATTTAAGTAAATTCTATCTGCCGCAGTCGATCAGAAGGGAGCAGAAATGTGAATGAAAAAAATGTTTAAAACGAAGAAAAAGAATAAACAAAATAAGCCAAAGTAGATTCCTCTTTATTCCACATATCTTTTTTAGAACTTCATGAATATGAATTAATGGTGTCTTGAGGCGTATTATGCTGAAATAATATCAAAATAGTGGTTATATTTTTGTCTCAAATGTAAGACGACATTCGCATATGTTAATGTATTTAATTTTCAGTAATTAATTAATTAATTAACGAAAGGAATAATATTTTTAGGTAATTTTTTTTTCCTTTCTCCCCTTTTAGGGGATGGCTTTCCGACCGAGTCGGATAGCCAGACTCCAGTTGTGTGGTGTGTGTCGCTGTGTAGTGCTGTGCGTCACGGTTGAAAGGGTAAAGTTAGAAAGACTCTTCTCGCTCCGGGGTCCTGGCGAAGCATTCACAAAAACATACAGGGTGGTGGAAGAACCTCGGTAGAAAATAATTGTTAGTTAACACTTACAAACAAAGGAATTAAAGTCGGATATGATTTGAATTGATGAAGTTGAGTAGGATGTCAATAAGCTGGTCGGTAGGTTTATAAAGAAGGTTGGGTATATAGTGGGGAGCGGGGTAATGGTTTAGTATCAGTGATTTTATTAGATCTGAGTTTTGTTGGAAGTGTAATGGACATCCGAAAAGAACGTGGTGAATATCACCCTCGTCTCCACATTCGCAGAAGGGTGCATCGCGAACTCCTATGCGAAACGTATGGGTGGGCACCAAACAGTGGCCGGTTCGTAGTCGAATGATCGTGACGAGGTCTTTTCTGGTGCGGAATTTAATATTTTTGAACCAGAGACGGTTGAAATGTCCTTGTGTAGGGGCGCAACGTAGATACCAGGTACCTTTGTGGGTTCCCATTTCCGTCCATGAGGAGGAGATCCATTCATCTACCGTTAGGGTGATGATGAACTTGGATAGATCGCGGTGTGTAAGCGTGGGGAAAAACCTGGGGGTTGGGGTAGCGTCTCTCGCCAGAAAGTCGGCGACTTCGTTGCCTTGTATGCCGCGATGGGCAGGAATCCAAAGCAGACGTGTATGGAAGTGGCGGTAGTTGTCTAGGAGGTGTTGTTTAGCATTAATCACTAGCGTGGGGTCTTTGTTCATCGAAGTGGTACAGATTTTTGTGACCGCTGACAGTGAGTCACTACAGATTATTGCATTAGTTATGTGGTGTTCAGAAATGTAGAGTAAGGCCATGGTTATTGCATGCATCTCTGCGGTAAATATTGACGCAGTGCTTGGTAATGCGTGTCGACGTTGGATGTTTAGGGGGGAGTCGGCGTATATTGCCGATTGTACCGAAGTGGGCGCTTTAGATCCGTCTGTGAAGATGAGTGGTGGGGGGGTTATCGCCATGGTATTGATATAGTTTAAAAAGGCGGCATTGTTACTAGGATGAGTTTCTGGGAACGGCAGCTCTTCTTTGGGGAAAAAATAGCAACACTTTTCCGGGAGGGGGAGGGAAGTAGTGTAGGGTCGTTGGAAGATGGGAAGAGTATCAGTGGCTTTTATAAGGCGTAAATGAGGTCTTGAGATACGGAGAGCCGTGAGGAGTGGGGTGTTGTAAGGGTGTCCGAAACGTCTTACAGTAGCGGTGGTGGGCAGACGGTGTTCGAGACTAGTAAGTGTACGTGAGATGTCTTCGAGTATGGGTGAGTGTAATATGCGTGCTGCATTTAGGAGAAATCTTATCAAGAGAAGAATACGGCGAGTGGATAGTGGGAGTTCTGCTGCTTCCGAAAGTAGTGCGTTGATGGGTGTCGATCGCATACAGCCCAGGATGATACGAATGGCTGCGTATTGCAACCGGTCGAGTTTGGTTCCATATTTTTTGGAGTAATTTAGTATCGCGCCAGCATAATCGAAGTGTGTTCTGATGAGGGAGGTATAAAGGTGGTGTAGTGTCAATGGGTCCGCCCCGAACCATTTCGATGTTAAGGCTTTTAGAATAGATAATCGATCATTCACCAAATTGATTATGCGTTCCGCATGGTAGTTCCAGGAAAGTCTGGGGTCGATTAATACTCCTAGATATTTGAATTTGTTGGTGAAGGGGATTGTGGTATTTCTGTAGTGAATTTGAAGAGGTGGACCGGGGAGATTCCGGGTTAAATGTCGCGGTGTGGATTTGAATATCATGTATGAGCATTTGCTGGGGTTGACGTCCGGGCCGTGGTGAGTAAGCCACCAACTAATTTGGTCGAGAGCCTTCTGAATGCGCTGACGAGCGATTTCTAGAGAAGAGTGTGAAGTAAATATGCATATGTCATCTGCAAATTGTATGGTGGAGACGTTGGGATCCGTGATAGCCGCCGGGAGTGAGTGTGTGTAAATGTTGTATAGGAGTGGGCTTAGGGGGGATCCCTGAGGGATACCTTTGTTGGTGGATCTAGCGTGGCGTGTGGCGTCCCGAAACCTAATTGTACGGTTAGTCAGGATATTGCTGATTGTATTAATGATATATGGTTCAACTTCGAGTACCGTGATTTGGTGAATGAGTAATGGGATGATGACACCTTCATATGCCCCGGAGATGTCGAGAAATATCGCGATAGTGCATCGCTGTGCGGCATGATGCCTATGTATGTGCGAAATGAGGTAAGAGATAGCATCAAGCGTTCCTCGACCCGGGCGAAGGCCGAATTGGAGGGGGTCGAGTAAGTGCCGGGCTTCGATGTAATGATTTAATCGTTTGGCTAATATAGTCTCGAGTATCTTGCTTACAACTGAGGCTAAAATAATGGGGCGAAGTTCGGCGCGATTGTGTGGTTTGGGGATAGGGATGAGATAGTAGTGTTTCCAGGATGAAGGAAGGGCAGAAGATCCGGAAACGATGCGGGACATTATGTTGGCCAGATTGGAAATGCCCACCGGTGGGAGGTGCTGGAGCATTGATATAGAAATGTTGTCGGGGCCCACGGCTCGGTCTCTGCGGTTGGAGAGGATAGATGTAATCTCTCGTGTATCTATGGGGGTACTGTTGAAGGAGGTGTAGTTATAGAAGGGGTTCAATACATTCGGCGGTAGGCTGCATGCATCCGGGCACAGTTTTTGTAGTAGGTCGTCGAGTTTGTCAGTAGAGGGGTGTTGACGGAGGGGGGCTTGAGAGAAGCCATATCTAAATCTTTTGATGTTGTGCCAGATTGTCGTAGTATCGGAGCAACGGTTGAATGCTTTGCAGAAGGTCTGGAAGGATGTTCTACGTTTTTCCCGAAGGTGTTTGCGAGCAATAGCACAGCTTCGTTTAGCGGCTATATAGTTGGTAGTGGTGGGGGTTAAGAAATATGTGTGCAAAGTTCTTTTGCGGTCCGTTATTACCTTAGTGCAGGAGTCCTCCCACCATGGTAGGGGTCCTGTGTTAAAGGTGCCCGGACGTCCCATGTGGGGCCTTTGGTATTGTTTAACTAGAGGGATATGGGCGTCAGCTGCATTATGAACATGGTAAATGAACTCGTCATACTCAAGGTCGGTACGATCGCAGAGGTTTGATTAGATTTGAGCCGTAAACGCATTCCAGTTTGCACGTTTGAAAGAGTACCTACTAAATGTTTTGTCGATATTTGAATATTGCTGGGGGTTAGTCGGGGTTGGGTGTAAAACGTAGTAGGGGGAAATGGTCGCTGCCGTGGGGGTCGGGAATGCGTTCTCACGTGGAAGAAATAAAAATATCTGCAGTTATTAGTGATAGGTCCAGAACATGAATATGTTGGTTGTGGTGGAATCGGGTAGAGATCGCTTCATTTAATACGATGATATTCGAGTCTCTTATAATCTGAGCTAGTTCGGTACCGAGTCTGTTGGTATTAGAGCTGCCAAAATAGGGGTGTAGTGCATTGAAGTCACCGAAGAATGCGCTTTTGATAGAGAAAGTTTCGAAAAGGTTCAGCCATGATTGTGTGGGGGGAGTCGAAGAGGGGGGGGGGGGGATATACATATTAAAAATGTTGATGTTGTTGCAGTCAATACCAAGAATTTGTTGGTTCGTGTCAGAAAAGTTGTTTAAATCAATAGTGGAGTAGGGGATACTATGGCGGACGCAGATGGCTAGGCCTCCACGACCGTCGTCCCGGTCACTCCGGGTCACGTCGAAACCGGGGATATTGAGAGTTAAATTTGGTGAGAGCCACGTTTCGCATAGTAGCATGATGTCGATATTGTAAGTGTGAGTAAGGAGGCGTAGTTCTATTCTGCGAGCACTGGAACTGCGACAGTTCCATTGTAGTATTCTTAATGTGGAGGAGAGAGCGATATCGTTTTTGTGTGGATTTGTGTGGAAGCGTGATCGGGGAGGGGAGGGAGTTACGAAGACTCCTCCCCCAACCCTTCCGCCAATGTATTGTCTAAATAATCTGTGTTCGATGTTGAAGTGTGAGGGATGGCTAACTCAGCCAGGGCGAGAACAATCTTGGTGTAAAGTGTTTGGTCAATAAGTTCCGGTGTGTGTAGAACTCGATCGAATGATTGTAGAAGGGTGGAGGTGGAAATGGAAACTTCATTGGACGGGTGGTCGTAGACAGGGCTGGAGGGTTCAATGGTTAGAGGGTTGGGGGAGTGATTCCTTTGTCTAAATATAGGTTTGGGAGAGGGAAGGTTCTAGGTTTAGCTGGTGTGGGTCTGTAAGGTCGTTGAGGAGGGGAAGATATAGCTTGTGAGTACCTGCGTGAGGGAATGTTGGGGGTAGAGCAATTGAGTGACTCTAATGTGTTGAGAGTCTGGAAGCGGTTAGAGTTATTGTGTGGTGGTGATTGGGGTTGTAATTTGGGGAAGTGTTGGCGGCGCAGGGGTTGAATGTTGCTTACTGTCGATGTTGAATTATTTTTTGGCGTAAGTTGGTCGGCGTCGAACAAGGAGATGTTGAAGTGAGCCATTTTCTCTCTGATGTCTCTTTGTCTGGTGTGTTCTGGACAATTTCGATCTGTTGATGGGTGGTTGCCGTTGCAGAATATGCATTTAGGATGTGATTTGTTAGTGCATTCCCGAGAATCGTGTGATTCTTGACAGTAAGCACATCTGGTTTTGCTTTTACATATATTGCTGGAGTGTCCAAAACGTATGCAGTTGAAACACATTATTACAGGTTGTATGTAGGTCAAGGTGTCGAAGATTAGGTAATCGATCGAGACTCTCGGGGGAGTCAAGGTGATACAAACTGTTCCTGTTGGAATGAATGGCTGGGTATCTCTTGTAGACAGATCTTTATTGCGTCTATTAAAGCGTCTTACTTGTAAGACCTTAGAATCTGAAGTGATTGTGTTTAGAATGTCTTCTTCTGTGTACTCCGTGCTCACACCTCTTATTATTGCTTGTGATGTTATTTTAAAGCGTGGAATGTAACTAGTTAAATCATGTGTCGAGCAGATTTTGTTGTCAAGGAAGGAGTTTGCTGCTTCCGGGGTGGAAAAATCGATTCCGACCCGGTTGCGGCCTCGTTTGGCCACGCATATAATATTGGAGATGTTGGCGAGTCGTAACATTTTTCCAATTTGCATAGGGTGGAGATTGCGTTGGGTAATCGTGTTAGAGTTGTTTGTGTTTGTCTGTACCGTTGGTTCCACAAAGATGGTGTAAGGTGTGCTGTGTTTATGTGAATAACGTAAATTTTGAAGAATGTTCTTCTTGTTTTGGGTTGGTGATGTTTGGGGTTGTGTGTTACCTTCGCTGTTTGATGATGTTAACTGAGCATCGACCGTATTCTTAGTTATATCCATTGCGCTAGATTCAGATTGAATCTGTGTTTCATTTTTATCCGACAAAGAGATTCTAGAATTTTGGTTTTCGATTATTCTAACTTTGTTTAAATTCTCCTCTGGCTGCGATAATTCACGTTTAACGGGGGGAACACGCCCCCCGGATATTTCGGACATGTGCTACTTATAGGTTATGTCCACGTGCTTCGTATGTAATATGAGATAAATGGGTAAAAATAGTTAGGAAAGGGGTATTTAATAAGAATTAAGGGATTTTAGGGATCACTTACCGTGACGCACCTCACACACTATTTGAAAAACCACTCTTTTTGGTATAATTCTATCGCAAAGTTGGAATACGTATTATCTTCTCAACACTCGTGACAGAACCTCATTTTTAGGTTATAGGTAACATAATAACGTTACAACGTCGTTTACATATTAGGTGTACAACTTTGCTCCCGCCGTTTTTTTTTCCAAAATTTAAGGCTTTATTGTATAAAACTGGTTGTGCATTTATGTTTCAAAGTATTGTACATCGCTGGCCACTACTTTCGCCCATCTTTCGGGCAATGTGTGAATCCCGTGTTGGAAAAACTTGTCATCTTTTGATGCGATCCACGAATCGATCCATTTTTTCACTTCTTCATACTTCTGGATGTGCTGGTCAGCCAGGCCGTGTCTGATTGATCGGAACAAGTGATAGTCAGAGGGAGTAACGTCTTAAGAATCTAGCGGGTGGGATAGGACCTCTTATTTCAACGTTTCCAAGTATGTTTGGACCACTTTAGCTACAGGAGGTCGAGCTGCAAAATCACTTTATCGTGTCTCTCGTTGTATTGCGGCGGTTTGTCTTCTAATGCTCGGCTCAAATGCATTAATTGTGTTCGATAACGATCCCCTGTGATTGTTTCAGCCGGTTAATAACAGCTGATAATACACTACACCGAGCTGGTCCTACCAAATACAGAGCATGACTTTGGAACCATGAATATTCGGTTTGGCCGTCGACATTAAAGCATAATCAGGTTATTCCCAAGATTTTTTGCGCTTGGAGTTATTGTGATGAACCCATTTTTCATCGCCACTCACAATATGATGCAGAAATCCCTTCCGTCTTAGTCTTTTAAGCAACTGTTCACAAGCAAACAATCGCCGTTCAACATCACTCGATTACAACTTATACGGCAGCCAATTTCGTTGCTTCTGAATCATTCCCAAGCCTTTGAGGCGTTATGAAATTGCTTATTGAATCACTACCAGTGATCGTGCCAATGCTTCTTAAAATTGACACGAGTCTTCATCAAGTAATGATACCAATTCTGCATTTTCTCGCTTCCACCGCTATGTCGGTCTTTGACGTGAATATCACCATTCCTGATGGGTTGAAAGCAATCGCAACACGATCATTCGCTAATAGTGACCTCAACATAAGTACTTGAGAGCATTTGATGAGCCGCGGCCGCAGATTTCTTCATATTGAAGAGGAAAATTAAAACTTCCCGCAAATGACCAGAATTTGACTCGTAAGCTGACATTTTCAATTGAGAATAACTTTGTAATAAAGATAGATAGATTCCGGCCTACCACCGGTAAAGTGCTCGGGAGGTACCCAGTCAAATGACCAAACCGACCCGCCCTCAACCCCGAAAGGAAGAGGGAACGCACCGAGCCCATCGGCTCCGACCTCTATTAGGTGGGTCAACCCCGTTCCATACATGTTAAACAGGAGGCTACCCCGCATAAGGCGCCCCCCCCCCCCCCCGGTACAAACTTTGTAATAAAGACACAAATCGACCAATATGTTTATGGGGTTATGTTGTCAGAAGCCCAAAGTTACTGCATGATGTGTACGATCTATTCATCTCGACCGCTGCTTCCCGCTAAAACCATTTGTAGGAAAACGGCGGGAGCAAAGTTGTACACCTAATATAATTCATAATTAAACCGGGATAATTACTTATAAACAAAGTCCTCATTAATTTGTAAATGTACGCTTCAAGATAAATTATTATATATTAAAAGAGAGGAAATAAATACAAATTTGGCAAATTAATGACCGATCTGATCTTCTTTCGACGTTTATTTTCATCGCTATATAACACTATTAAATACGTTCCATATTCAACACTTCTGTTATGACGTTTGTACAAGCAAAAGTTGTTAAATTTGCAAGATTTTTACCTCTCGACTTCATTCGGTTTTTCTTTCCTCTTCTTTGTTTTCACGTGGATAAACATTAAGCTATTATTTCGCCTATTTTTATAGTTTCATATAATCCTGCTTACGAATTGACGTGTAACTGATTTTATTTGCTCGATTGTTCGTTTTAGAATTACATACCCGAGAAAATTTACAACTTTGTAATATAAAAGAAAAAAAAATCAAGAAACAAACGCTAAAATTTATTTCGGTATTAATAAGAACACTAGAGGTGGTTTTAGACCATTTATTTGTGTTATCAAAAAGAAAGTAATAATACAATAGACTTCATAAATGTTTCCGTCTAGAGAACGGGATCCCTCCCTTTTGGAAGTAGGTTTATGATTGTAATAAGAAAACCCTTCAAGGAACGTACCAAATTGACTGTAATTAAAATTTCTAACGAATAATTGTAAGATGCTCGTTATTTGGATTGTAATTTTTATGTGGACATTTTCTATTGTGAAAGAAACGATGGTAAAAGTGAGAAGGCAAAATGACGAAATCTGGAATTGCACTTTTAGTGTGCCGCTTTATCCAACATATGTTGTAATTAATTTTTTTTGGTATATAGTTTTCCTTTCCTATACAATCCAATTGATTTAGTTGGTGCAACATCCTGCATCATATTTGCCACACGAAAACTTTCGTTTTGAAACCAAATTGGCAAATTACTATACAAATGCTATTTCTTTTGTTTGGAGCAATTGCCAACCAAAAATAAATCAAGAATTATTTTCCAATCTGTCAAGCTTCTGCTTATTTTTATTTCATCTTAATCAAAGTACAGACATGTATAATGTGCAAGTTTTCCGAAAGAAACTCCGTCATAGAAATGTTTTCAGTTCGAATTTGTATGCCTTTTCATATGCAACAAGTAAAATATTTATTTGGAACGACAAAGAAAAGGAAATTTTACTTTAGCATTAACGTGTATTGTAAAAAAATCTTATGCAATTCGATGTATCTGAGTATCCAATCAAATGTATTGTTTGATGTGTTTATTATTGAAACAAGTGCAAGTATTGCATTGCATTCGAAAATACTTAGCCAGCAAACAAGAATATATTTCGAAGAGAGTTTAAAATATAAGAGAGAGCGGGAAGGTAGAGTTTGCTGACGTAGTTAAATGCTTATAATTCCGAAGCTTCTTCGCTCTTACCGCATTTAAGACCTTGATATTAAACAGACGATAAAATATGAACCAAGTCAGTTACGAGTGCGAAACTTGGTTGCACGTTATAATAATGTAGGAGATTAATTAATGGGTGAATTTAATATAAATATTCAACAAACATATTTATTAAATAAGCTGCAGTGCGACCTCTTTCACTGATTTCAATGTTACAAAAGATTCGCTTTCAGCAAATTATAGCCACCGAATTAAATATTAATCGCGGGTAAATGCGAAGGTTAATGTGAAGGGATTTTTGTTCGTTTTCATTTTAATGGAAACACATTTTTGCCACGATCGTTCTTAATTTGCATATAATTCATTTACCTTAAAGATGCATTTATTATATTTGCCCACTTTTTATTCATGCACGCGAAACATTGTCAAAAATCGTGCATAAATATTCATTATTTTCATTCGAATGGATTTAATAAACACAATTGTTAATTTAGAATTCAAATTGAATAGAGAGAGAGAGAGAGAGAAGAGATCTAATATAATTAACATTTGATACAATTGGAAATTTATTAACTAGTCCATTAAGTAATGGTAACTTTTAATTCACCCACTTCTTCCATTTTTTTTTTATAAAAGCGGTGAATTAATTTAATCATTGCGTAAGAAATTTAAATGATAACGAATTAATAATTGTTGGCTATTTGATTAAATTGCATTATATTTCAAAATAAATTTAATGAATGTAAATCAATAAATAGATAAAAATGAGGAAAGGATAATCTTTAGTTGCGTGTAGGCAACGGAAAAGAATAGAAATCAAAGGGATGATATTACTTTTTATATTTGATCTTTCTACGTTATAGAAAAATATATAGTTATTTCTAATCTACCATATATCATTCCGATTATATCCTATCCTCTTCCACACACCTTTTCTATTCATTCTATTATTTCATTTATTCTTTTATTTATTTGTTTGGTATGAAATATTTGCGTATTCGTTTACGTTCTTATGTGCGATACTGCCGAGTGCCAGTTATTTTCCATACGTATTGCACATATAAATTTAAATATGTTTCTTTGGTGGACATGGATATCAGAATTGAATAATATACCAATCAAGATTTTTTCATCTATGCGAAAACTATACACTATTTTTTATTTAAAAGAAAATCCAAAATCCTACAAGTAATTGCTGCGGAATATTGAATACTTTACAATGGTAAAAATTGAAAGAAAAAGAAACTTTATATCCAACTGAAATAGTTATAAATAATAGAATAGGTTATATATGTTTAAAGGAAATTTTCTGAAAAATCCAAATAAAGTACTTGTTGCATGACAAGTTTTACACGACGCAAAATAAACCGGACCAAATGGAATGTCAATATTGATTAGAAGCCATTTCAGTTTCAACCAAATCTGTTTCGCTTTTCGTTGGCCGTTTCTTTTTCTTTCTTATTCTTATAATGTTAATAGTAATATTAAATCATTTGTGACATATGGGATACAATCTATTTAGCTGAAAAAAAGTAATTTCGTTCAGTCTTCCGCTTAATAATCCTCCGGGAAAAGGAATAGGAACAGACGGGCGCCGGAAAGCAAATTCTCGACATAGAAATATCCCCTTTTTATCCCATACCATTATATATATTATAGGCAACTTCCATTTCTTATGTGTATGTCCACAAGTCAATACTTTTGCATTCCATAGGTGCGGTGACACTCAGTTATATGATAAGGATAAAACCTATGGGCAGTGCTTTAAAGGTGCGGTTCAAAACTACATTTCCAAGATGAGCATTAAAGGAGAAAAAAGTAACAAAAAGGAAAATTTCAAATAAGCTTTTCCATAAAGAGACGAAAGAAAAAACTTCAACTTTTTATTTTGCAATTAAACTATATGAAATAAATAATATTTATTAAAAACATATTCGAATTCATGACACCAAGATTTCATCTTTTGATGTCATTTCAATTTTTCTTCGCCCTTTTTATCGATTCAGTTCCTCTGCTATTTGCAAAATTAATTTCTCTCCCAAATTAAATGGTCTTATCTGAAAAAAAAAAGAGGTTGAAATAATTCTTTTTAATTCAATATTGCTGTAATCAAAAAAGGAGACGAAAAAGTTAAAATTGTGTTTGAAGGAAAAAATGTTCATTTTTGAATAAAATCTAACAACAAAATTATTTATTCAACTCTGACAAGAGACATGAGAAAATATTTACACCCGAACCGAACAAATTTTACGTGTTCGACTTCATTTTCATTCATTTATTGCTTCTATATGGTTACAAAATTGAAAAACAATTGTTACTCTATTAATTAAACAAAAAGGCGGATGGCAAAAAGTACGAATTCGCTCATTTTTTCTTTTGCGCCCGGTTTCAACTTCCTTTTTGTCCTCTCGCTCTATTATTTTCCATATTTAATTTTTATTTACTCTTTTCTTAAGAGCGAATGCACTTTATTGTGTGGACAACATCAATGACACGTGTTGCGCGGGTGTGCTATCAGCGTGCTGAATAATATTCATCATTACTTGATAAATTGTCGAAAAACTAATGAAAATAGCAATAGTAGAACTAAAGTGAGCAATCGCTATATACAATTTGTGTTGATAAAGACAATAGTGCAATCGTTCAGTGAATGGGCCACCTAGTGCAACAGTAGGTTAGGAACCAACCACGCGCAGCATTTGGCGCCAAGCCGAAAGGTCAGAGTATCAAATTTATTCCCGACTTTCTCAAGTCGGGAAGATAGTAGATTGGCTTTGTGCACGTGTTTCAGCACACAGTCTCCAATCCTCAATTTATAGTAATATAGATTAAAATTAAAAAAAATTAGAAAACAAAAACAATGAGAGAACGAAAGGGACAGAGTCCCCCCGACATTCCTCCCACAACCAACAAAAAACAACCAGTCCACGACACCCCGACTAAACCACGGCCAGGACCGTCAACGAGGCAGTCGGCATCTGAAAGGAAAACATTGACAACACCATCCTGTCCGGAAAATAGGCCACCAACACCCACAATACCGACCATAAATTCATACGAATGTCTCAGCGATGCTGGGGACATGGACGACATCCGCTCCTGCTACTCATCAAGACCGTCCTCGCCAACCAGTGGCTCCATAAAGCCTCGTCCGCCACCAGTAATGTACGTCCGATACCCCAACTCTGCCCAACTCATAACCATAGCAAACAACGCATCCAAAACTCGAGTAACTGCTCAAATCAGCGGGCAGTTCATCATACTGAAAACCCTAAATGACGAATCCCATACCAACGTTGTGAATGCGCTAAAGGCACGCAAAATCGAGTACTTCACCTACTCTGCCCACAAAGACCGTCGGATTACGGTACTTCTCCGCGGAGTTCCCAAAGATTGGGAACTCGATTCTATCGAGCTGGAGCTGCGCGAACGTGGTCTACCGTTCGTCAGCCTCGCTTTCCTGACAAAAATCAATCCTGCCACAAACAAGAGAGAGCGAATTCCGATCGTACTCGCCAATGTTCCTCAAGAAGTAGTAGGAGATTACTACCAGCTTAACCACATATCCAATTTCAAAATTGAATGTGTCCCTTACACCTCAAACGGCCTTGCACAGTGTTACAACTGTCAAGGCTTTAACCACTCATCAGCAAACTGCCACCTAAAACCGCGCTGCGTGAAATGTGGCGAAAACCATGCAACAAAGGCTTGCACAAAGTCAATCACCACTGCCGCCACCTGCGCTAACTGCAGCCATCCTCATACCGCAAACTATCGCGAATGCGCCCTCTACAAGGCCGTCTTGGCCAAAAAAAAAAACCCGCCGTCAGAACAACTCCCAAGCAATTACCAAGTAAGCCGTCCGACAAGCCCCCCACACCCTAGACCCAGCAAGCTTCCCCGCCCTGCCACCAAATATTAATCCATGGACAGTACGTTCCTTTGCCCCCACTGAAAATATTGTTTCCGAGGCAGAGCCAACGACGCCCGCACCTCAGCCACTAATACCTCAACAAATTCCACGACTCCGCGCCACACCAGGCGAAAATGTTCCGCAATCTGGCACCGGACTCAGCGAAATTGGTTCTCTTTTTGCTGAAATTAAATCATTTTTTGCCTCTTTCAACATCTCCAACATTATAAATGTCCTTCGTAACACCTCCGAAAAACTGAAAAGTGTCCAATCGCCTATTGACAAAATAAGCGTCATCATAGACGCGGCCACCCAACTTTTCGGTTGAAATGAACCCACCCGAAAACCTTATCCTCGTAACACTCAACTGCAACACTGTCCGCTCCCAAAAATCAGAATTAATCCAATTCCTCCATGACAATCATGTAGATATCCTCCTACTGCAGGAAACCTTCCTCAAGCCGTCAATCAAGTTCAACATTCCTAATTATAAGTCCGTTCGTGCCGACCGCACCGCTGCTGGCGGCGGTACTGCCATATTCGTAAAGAGATCCATTTCTTTTTCCCCACTCCACCTGCAGCTCAGGAACCTTGAGGGCTGTGGGGTCAGCATCAAAACCCATAACACGAACCTTCATATTTATTCAATATATCGTCCCCAAAGTGCCCCCCCCCCAAACTCCGAGCTTGATCAACTCTTCTCCCACACCCACCCTACTATCCTAGGCGGCGACCTCAACGTCAAACACACCTCCTGGGGTTGCAATGCCACCAATCCTGCCGGCCAACACCTCCAACGTTACTGTTCCAGCCACAATCAAATCTCACTCCATGCTCCCACCTCACCCACTCACTACGCCTCAAGCTACAACTCGTGGGACATCCTAGATCTATTCCTTAGCAAAAACCTTACAAACCCGCATTCTATTACCCCATTAATGGCCTTAGCATCCGACCATTTGCCGGTAAAATAATCCTTCCTCTTCGCAGCCAAAAGGTCCCACGCAATATCATCCGCAAAAGCGATATCGACTGGCCCCTATTTCAGTCATCTCTGTCTTACAACATCCAACACGCAAATCCAACTATCATTGACACAGACGCCATAGATGACCAAGTCTCTTCCCTCGCCAAAAACATAATCAATTCTCTCGAAACTTCTAACAAAAAGAAGCATTGCCTCACTCCAACCTACTTCAAACCGCTCCCACCACATGTCCTTTCCCACATCCGTGAAAAAATCGCATCCGAAAAACCTTCCAACGTACCCGATTTCCGCCCCACAAAACACTTCTTAACCAAATCACCACCAAAATTAAAACCGCCATCAAAATACACCAAGAATCCTCTTGGAACGCACGCGTTGAAGAACTAGACGATGATCCATGGTCCCTCCCTACCAAACTCACCCGCCCCCATTTAATTCTTCCCGCTCTGCAAACCAACTACCCCAACACACCGCCAACCTTCAGCACCACCAACCAAGAAATAGGAAATACCCTCGCCGAGACGTACGCCAAACAATTCACGCCAAATAAACTACCCTATCGGACGATACAAAAAATCAAATATAACATCCGCCTCCACAAAATGCCGTATCCATTCCCGCCACCCCAATCGGCCATAGTAACTCCCATCGAGATCCGCGAACACATAAAATCCTTAAATAGCAAATCTGCACCTGGATTCGACAAAATCCCAAATTTCGCACTAAAATCACTTCCCAACAAAGCCATCGTCCTTATCATCAAAATATTCAACGCCTGCCTTCAGCAAAATTACTTCCCCACGAAATGGAAATTTGCGGTCGTCATCGCCATCCACAAACCTAGGAAACTCGCACACATTCCTTCCTCTTACCGTCCGATATCCCTATTACCAACATTAGGCAACCTTTATGAGGCTTGCTTAATGACCCGAATACGCGAAGCCACACTACATGCCCTACCAAATGAGCAATTTGGATTTCGACATCCTTAATCCAAGAAGGGCGCAGTAAGGGAAGGCACGTGATGGCCAGTTTGTTGGACCTCGAAAAGGCCTTCGACAAAGTCAAACCAAAGTCAACCCTCCTCTATAAGCTCTCCGTCCTCCGTGTTCCACTATATCTGCAAAAATCCGTCCGCTCCTACCTCCAAAACCGCACCTTCGCCTGCAAAGTTGAAGATTCGCTATCTGAAATCCAGCCAATTCATTCCCGAGTTCCACAAGGTTCCAAAATCGGCCCACTTCTCTTCATCATCTACACATATGACATCCCAATTCGCAACTGCTACCACAAAGACACGTTCACATTCCTCTTTGCAGATGACAAGGCAATAATCTCGCGAGGAAAAATCGCGGAATCAACTCGCAATAAACTACAGTACCATACCAATGCCGTAGTGAAATACTACAAATCCTGGGGGCTGCATGTAAATCCCACCAAAACCCAAGCAATCCATATGCCTCCAGGCAGAAAGCGTCCGGTTCCGGAATACCGGATCCATGTCAACGACCATCCTGTCCCGTGGACTAACAAAATCTTTTACTTAGGAATCAATATCGACAAACACCTAACATTTCGCCCACATATCGACTCCCTTCTCAGAAAAGCTACCATCCAATCACGCAACCTTTTCCCCATCCTAAAATCAAATGGACTCCAACCAAAAACAGGCATTAAAATCCTAAATGCCTACATCTGCCCCATCCTCACTTGCGGATCAGCCATCTGGTCAACCGCCGCCACCCACCTACAAAGAAGAATCCACTCCCGTTACAACCGCTACGTTCGAACCATCTCCCGAGAACGCTACCTCATCTCAAATCAAACTATCCAAAACCTCCTCTCAATCATTCCAATAAAAAGTCACATCACCAAACTGAACGATAAATTCCTCCAGAACCTGGCACTGCATGACAATCCTCTACTACGCTCCCTTCATATTACCACCAGCATAACAAACTCTCCGGCACTGATGTGCGAAAATCACACTGGCCCTTCAGGCAATCCAAGTCCTGGTTAAATAATAACAAGTCATGAAAACAAATAAAATTCAAACCGGAGTAAGGAGCGCCTCACGCTCGAAACTCTAAGAAAAATTCAAGTAAGAAAACACATTGCTAAAATTTATCTTAAAAATCTTATGTTTTTTTGTTTTTTGTGAACTTAATTTTTCAAAAATTACATGTTGCAAATGCAAAATTGTATGACTTACACTCGCAATAAAACTTATTGAAATTAATCGGAGCTTGGAATCCTTCTGATAGGATTGGACTTTGCTAAAGCTTCTGTAACGTATTGCGATCATTGCTCGCTTTGTTTATTGTTGTTTTTCCTACTCTCACATAATATTCGATTTAAATCTAACAAAATATAAAATGAATAACAGTGCGTTACATCAAAGTGTAATATGATATGAATGCGAAGTAAACGGAATGCTTAAACGTAATCAGGATTTAATTATTGCCCTTACACTTGATCGATCGCTCGAATTATTATTAATCTTGTAGAGGGTTCCAGGGTGGTGGAGAACGAAAACGTGTCCAGCGGTCTCTAAACGTATTTATTTACAGAACACTTACTCCTAAGCTATACAATTATAATCTCAATCGAGCTCTTAAGAATCCCAAGACGTCTGGAAGTTCAAAAGATATCTGCTTTCCTCTTCGTTTGCGTGGGCTTTTATACTCCTTAGCCCTTTGTTAAGGTTCCTTGGGTGGAAGGGTTGTTTTGGTAGGAGGGTGCGCAGGGTGTTGCGCACTGGGGTGAGGTGCCTCGTAGTGCTGTCCGGTGGGGGTTTAATTGTACTACTCTGTTGCAGTCTCCCCCTCTGGATTCGATTTACGTCTCGTTGAGAATCCAGCATCTTGGTTTTTCCGTGGACGTCCCCGTCGTCGTAGCGGTACAATTGGGCTTAACGGTTTAGTTTCTGGGTTTACTATAGCCGTTAGTGCTGATGTATGACAGAGTCCGAGTGACGTCGTTGGGTCTTCGGGTTTTGCTATCTCGTACGAATTTGCTCCTTTTCGTTGTAGAATTATATAAGGTCCGTCTCTTTTTGGATGAAATTGTGCGGTTTTCCGGTTCGCCGCATTACTCACGGCTTGAGTTGTTACCCAGACGCGATCACCAGGATTATACTGGGGATCCGTTCGTCGGCCGCGGTCTGCGTACATCTTTCGTTGGTACTGTGCCTTTTCTTGTGATTCTCGTGCAGTAGCGAGTGTCATGGCCATATTCTTTAAAAATGGCGTAATCTCTGGTTTCTCTTCTGTTCCCTCCCCCTGGAGTAGGGCTGCTCCTAGCGCGTATTGACTAGCATCTGTCCGAATCGTAAACGGTTTTCCTAGATCAGCTTGCCTCAATATCGGTGCAGTGGACAGTAATTCCTTCAGTTTCTTATATGCCTCGTTTTGTTGTGTTGTCCATTCCCATTTTGCTGTCTTCTTTGTAAGCTTGGTCAGTGGTAGTGCTATTTCTGAGAATTTTTCTATGTATTTTCTGTACCAAGAGCACATCTGTATGAATGACTGCAATTGTTTAAGGTTCGTCGGAACTGAACGATTTATGATTGCGTCTATCTTTCCGGGATTTGTTTTAATACCCTCTTTGGTTATTATGTGCCCTAAATATCGTACTTCGGCACAACACATGGCACATTTTCGTCGATTTACTCGTAGAGAGAATTGTCGTAGTTGGTTAAATACGTCCTCTATATCTTGCTTATGTTTCTCGAATGTTTCCGATAGAATTATAATATCGTCCATGTATGCAAGTATGTTAACTTTTTCCACTTTAGTTCGAAATTTGTCGATTAGCTTCTGAAATGTGCTTGGCGCATTCCTCAGTCCGAATGGCATGCGAAGAAATCTGTATGTGCCGAAAGGACAAACGAATGCAGTCTTGTCTTGGTGTTGTCGATGCACTTTAATTTGCCAATATCCGCTTTGCAGATCCAGTGTGGACATATAACTTGTCTGTTTTGCGGCGTGTAAGAGGTCGTCTATTCGTGGTAACGGATATGTGCTAGGCGTAGTGATTGCGTTTAAGCGCCTGTAATCGACACACATCCTTATTGACCCATCTGGTTTTGGCACTAAAACCACTGGTGCACTCCAAGGGCTTTCGCATTCTTCGATGATTTGCCTTTCTAGCAATTTGTCGATTTCCTTTTTTAATAAGTCCCGCTTTTGAGGTGTCATCCTGTATGGCGGCACTGCTATAGGAGCGTAATCTCCTGTTTCAATATGGTGTTCCGCGTATTCTGTTGGAGGTCCCTCTTCTGCGAAAACGTGCTCGTGGCGTTTTAGGATCTCGGTCATCTCTTCCTTTTGCCTGTTCTCGAGATGTGTCCCTTCTTCCTCTCTCAGCTCTATGTCGATTGAGCCTAGGTGGATGTCTTTTGGCAGAAGTGGCCAATTATCCGGATATCCCATTTTGTTTAAGTCCTGCACTGCGTTGAAATATAGTGTTTCCATAGGAATATTTTGCCACCGTTCTTCTGATGTCTCTATAGGTTCATCGGGAATGGGTGACACTGGCGGTGGTACTTTGTAATATTCCTTCGGAATGACTTCTTTTATGGTTTCTTCAGCATCCTGTTTTTCAAATGATTCTCCGCGTTCCCCTTCCTTTTGTTCGGCTCGTCTTCGAAGAACCATTTGTTGGCTTTGACTAATAGTCCTATGCCTGCTTTCTGCATGAAGTCGACGCCTAACAAGGTTCTATTGTTTCTTGCGTCTGGTAGGATTATAAACTCTGTTTCGATCGCTCTACCTTCTAATTCGAGTTTGACGCACGTTCTTAACACCTTCTGCGTCTTCGCACTTCCATCGGCCAGGATGATCGTGCTTTGTTGTGTCTTGAAGTTGCATCCTTCTCGTTTCAGGATTTGGTATAACCCATGACTTGCTACGGATAGCCTTGCTCCTGAGTCAAAAAACACAAGTCCCTTGTTCGATGCTATCCTAATGATTACAGCCGGACGGTTTTGCGGTGCCTGGAAGTTGATTGCTCCGAAACTTATTTCTTCTCTTTTCTTCGCGTTGCACGTTGTACAATTTCAGCGCAACACACCCGGAGTGTTACAGCCGTAACAGGAAAATTCTGCTTTCACTTCTTTTTCTTCCAGTTTCTTTCTCTTTCTGCACTCTTGTGCAGTGTGTCCTGGGTTTTTGCAGTAGTTGCACCGGGTTTTCATCTTCGGTCGGTCACATTCCTCTGCTTTTTCTTTTTCCAGTTCTTCCACTTTTTTCGACCTGGTAATTAGTTCGTCGAACGTCTTGATGTACTCGCGGGGAATCTTCTCCCTTATGTTTTTTAACAGTCCTCCATATAAGAAGTCTATTTGGACGTCTTCAGTTAACAATTGATTTGGCAGTAATTGGCTTATCAATGCTCTTTTCCTGGTTACGAAGTCTGCCGTTGTCATCTTCTCCTCCTGATTGTCCGCAAATATCTCCCGATATACTTGGTATGCCTTCTTTTTTGGTGCAAAGAATGACCTTGTTAAGTCGAGAGCGTTCTGCCATGTTTCGACGCGGTGTTTGATTCCCGCCCACCATGTTGCTGCGGTTCCTTCGAACAACATCGGGAATCCTTCTATCGCGCTTTCATCGCTTACGCCTTCGCTGTTTTTGAAACTTTGTACCGTACGTAGAAAATTTTCTACGGTTTCTCTGTTGGTTGATCCTGCGAACCGTGCGGTACACGTTGCGAGAGTTTTTCTACTGCCGTTCGATTTGGTTATAGCTTCGGTTAACTTCTCCAGAAGTTCGGCTAGTGCTTCTGTTGTCGTCATTGCTGGGTTTAGTCGTGGACTTCTTCGTAGGCCCCACGTTGGGCGCCAGTTGTAGAGGGTTCCAGGGCGGTGGTGAACGAAAACGTGTCCAGCGGTCTCTAAACGTATTTATTTACAGAACCCTTACTCCTAAGCTATACAATTATAATCTCAATCGAGCTCTTAAGAATCCCAAGACGTCTGGAAGTTCAAAAGATATCTGCTTTCCTCTTCGTTTGCGTGGGCTTTTATACTCCTTAGCCCTTTGTTAAGGTTCCTTGGGTGGAAGGATTGTTTTGGTAGGAGGGTGCGCAGGGTGTTGCGCACTGGGGTGAGGTGCCTCGTAGTGCTGTCCGGTGGGGGTTTAATTGTACTACTCCGTTACAATCTCACGTAAGCCGGCCAATAGTGAGCGACACCTGAAACGATGCAATATAGATTTTAATCATTTAAAGTACAAATTGCAATCGAATAAAATTATATTTGTGACATATTAGATGGAAGAGATTTTGCATAAATTGCATTTATACAGGATGGTAAACGGAATGAAGCTTTCGAAGAATTATGTACAGAATCAAACTATATATCGTATATGCAGAGTGAACGATTTTAATTGAATTTACCAAATTTCATTGTTATGAGGGAGCCTTTGGTATATGATTCGTGTGAGAAACGTGAGAAATAATTATACTCGTGGGATAATTAATGCGTGTAAATATTAAATGAGGTTTTATGAGGTAATGCAAAGTTAGGAGTAAACATTATAAAATAAACAGAGTATAAAGTTACATCAAGTATCGATGTAAATTAGTTGAAAACGTCAGCATTTTAATATCAAGCGACGACACAAAGGGAATTTTTATCCTTTCACATTCATCTTGCATCCGATGTAAATATTTGTGCAAGTGATTGGATAAAATTCATCCCTTTGATATCTTCTTGTTTGATTTTTATGCAAATAGAAAATGTCATCAACGTACACGTAAAAGACATCTTTTCCTTTGGACAACTATTTAATTTCCAAATGAAAACGAATAGAGGAAAATGTAATTAAAAATAAGACAAGAAACCAAGCAAAACTTTCTTGAGCTGTAAATGACGGTTTCTGAGATATGTAATTACTTTTATAACGTTTTATTTTTCAGTTATTTTATTTGTATTAAAATTCCGCTCAGTTACATTCTTCGGCGGCTTCAAAATTGAGTTTAGAATTAAGAAAATTGTAATGACTTGTTCGGACTATTAATAAGTATGAGCACCCGAAACCTCCTAAAACACGAAACTGTAAGAGCTGGGGCATTGTAACAATTTATTTATGTAACAAAATAAACTACATATTCTTTATCATCATCATATCGTATATAACGTTATTATGTAATGCCTGATAGAGTTGACCTTTCGAACATTTTCAAATCAGAGGCAACTCTAAGCGATCCTTATTAATTAATTACATTATTCCTTCTCCATTGATAACATTTGTGTAGGCGTCTTAAAAATTGTGTGCAACTAACACAAAAGGTGCGCGGACTCACTGTAGGTTGCTGTTAAGCAATGGCCTTCCGTTTAATTTAAACTGCAATTGAACGAGTTACCAACCTGATATTAAACAAAAGAAACAGACAATCTAATCAATAAACATTACTTTGATTCTTACTGTTTCTCTTTTTTTGTTGTTGCCAAAAGGCCCCTAAAATTTATTTTTCTGTTCGTTTTGTTTTATAGCCATCCTTCGAATACACAATACACATATTTAAAAGAATTGGACAGCCAATTTCGGATCTTGATAGGGCCATATAAACCATGGTGATTTACAGTTAGGAGCAACAAATTAAATTGAATCCGCATTAGACTACATTTTTCGTATGGAGGAAATGGAACGAAATTACCTTTCTGTCTTTCGTTCGACAAAGAATATTATCGGGAAATTTTCTTTGATAAAAATCTTGCAGCAAATATAACTCGATTTTGAATAATAACTTTAATTTAAAGGTCGCTTTTTCGCATTTTCTTTTGCGTCCGCTGTATAATAGTTATTGAATTCGAAAGGAAAGAAGAGGGACGATAAGAGCAAAAGAACTGAAACTCTTATTAGTCAGGCTGGGTTCCATTTGAAAGTTTACGATGACATTATGGCGTCATGTGTTGGTGTATAAAATAGCCATTTTATTTTCGCCAGATTTCCCGACAATTAATTTTTGGTAAAAGTCGTTTCTTTTGATAACATCCTGTGCTAGATAGCCCAATACTACGACATATAAATTACACGGTACCTAATAAACGTGCGACCTATTTCGATGTTTGGTGCGAAAGCAATTAACGGAAAATCGTAAACAATGGAAGAGCGTCGACGATCCCTTTCTCTCTCCCTCTCTGTTTTATTTGTATCCAACATCAGCCATAAACTCTCAATGATAATATTTTTTTTTTCATATATATTATATGAAAATTTACCTAATTACTTCTTTTAATTTTCCGTTGAAAATGACAAAGAAAAAGTTCCCAAAACAATAAATAATGATTGATAATTTAATCAAGTCGATTCCTTTTTTTTCTGGCGTAACGAAATATAGGAAGCGAGTGAAACGTAACCGAAGGAAAAAGAAATAAAAACCTTTTGTTTTCAACTAAATTAAACTTTTATATATGTATGCAGAGGAGATTCTTTTTTCTAAATGTCGACCGTAAACCTAAACAGGTTTAAGATGTGTGCCGACTGCGTGCATGACATTCTAAATATTTGACAATAGAGAGACCTTTATTTTTCGTTTTTATTTTATTATACGTATAATAATAAGAATAATTTTCTTAGGAAAGTAAAAAGTTTGTGGCTCGTCGTTTAAAGTTGCTATTACGTTTTATGGTGAAGTTCCCATTTTTTATAAAACTAAATGGTATTTAAGATAAAAAAAATACGAGAACGAAACTCTTGTAATAATTTAAACAAATTAAATAGTGTCTGCAAGTTCCCTTTAACTTTTGCAATAAAACAAAATAAAATAATAAGACTAATTTAGTGGAAGCAATTGCGTTGAATCTGAAAAGCCTCATTTCGTTTGTCGTCTCGCGAAAACGTCGAAGAACATAATGCAAAGAAAACGATGAAAACAAAATTAATACAGGAATCTCTTAATGTGGAAGCCAATCATATCTTGTATCAATGTTCTTTTCTCGCTCTCTCTAACGTTTTAAAATTATTTTATTAATCGTAAAATCATTAGCATCTGTCGATTATATTCTCATTAACTCGAATAGAATTAATTTCGAAATAAGTTTGTTGTTTATGGAAGTAATCGCACTCAATATAAATCGCGTATGAAGTAAAAGATCAAATGATTCGTGTTTGCATCTTGTCTAAAACTTTCACTTATATTACATAGTTAAATTTTAGGGCACAATAGATGATCTTGTGACCGTTTCCTGAATTGGTGTAAAAACTGCCTCTAAAATTACAGTTATTATTCATCGCAAAAACATCGTCATAGAAAGATGTTACCAGCAATTCACCCCCCAAAAGTTTACTTTTTATAAACAAAACACAGTTTTAATCAGTTGCTAAAAAAACCTCATACAGTCCACTACCTTCAACAATTGTACATATTTTAAATAAAGTTACATTAACTTCGACTTGTTACAATTTCATTCTTAAACCAGCTTCTAAGAAGTGTTAACGTGAACCATCAATTATATTTATATAAAGTTCCTCGAGTGTGTTCGGTAATTTACATCTCGTTCCATTTTAAACATTTACAAACTAAATTTCTTCTTAATCTAATATTTGCCATTTTTTTAAGCAGCAAGGTACAAGAGAATGTTTTCAGCCACCCGAACCGTTCCTAAATGACAGCTTACTCGGATAAAATGTTAATTGCTTACGAGCACAAGTATTATTATTATTCGTAACACTGTGTCCCATATATATTATTATAATTTTATATAGGTTTAAATGCCATTGCCTCAATTCTTATGGGTTCTTCTATGGCTGTATAAAATATTAAATTCGATTCAACGCTCCCCAACGTTGTATAACGTTAAGTTCAGCGTGACAAGTTGAGGGGGGAAAAGTTTGTTATCCTTTTGTTGGTATTCATTCACAATATATTATCATAGTGTTTCTAACACTTTTCTCCATTGTTAACGGTAAATGTTAACTTACAATCGTCGGTTGGAAAAATCGTATGATGAATGCTATAATTTTACTGGTTGTTACGCAATTTTTGTTTAACTTAATCCACTAATTATGATATTACGGACAAACTAAACAGATTTTATAAATTTAAAATTTAGTTTTTCTTGTTCTTTTAAGTCTTTGACTCTAATACGAATTAATGTTAATTATAAAAAGTGGTAAAGTGAATATTTCACGGTAGAATAAATCGCATCGTTTTTAATTTCAAATCTACTTTGTATTAAGACAAATTAAGTTAACGGGCATAAATTTACGTGCCGATATCGTTGTGAAATTTATCAAGTTTTCTATCTAAAAGAACGAATATTATTAGATCGGTGCATAATTATCCGCAGTTCGTATCACAAAAATTTATCGTAAACACCATAAACTCATTAATTAAGGCGCAAATTATCATGCATTTTTGCTACAGCCTCCTATTTACTTGCTAAATGGCCAATTCCACGTGTAGAAAAGTGCTAAAAGATTGCATCTTTGCATTGTCCTTACATCGGTCACTGAGTCAATAAAATTTTCCCATAGACCATCATATAAATCGTTCGTTGAAAAACTGGTAGTATACTTGGTCGCTGTTACATAGGCCATCGAACATTGCAAAAGGGATACATGAAGATCGCAAAAGAGGAATATTCGTGCAAATTTCAATTACAACACACCAATGCAAATAATCGTACTCAGACAATTATGCCTCGCTTCCAAATTGCATTATTTCCTAAAATTCACCCCAAAAATGCATACAATTGTAAAACAATGTTGAATACAAAACAAGGATTCATGCAAAAATGCAAATTTTTGCCATATCATCTAGTTTATTTTATTTTATTGTTATAACTTATTGGATTCCTTATTATCATCGGCATAAGGAAGTAAAGAGGTCATTAACGTTTCTAAGGTCCAACACAGGAAATACACTTATATGGTGTAACCTTCGAGAAAAACACGATTACATTTGGTCTTCTATTTGAAGCAGACACTTATCTATTCATAAACGCAACATTGTCCACATAAACGCAGTTATTACTGAAACAGTTAACAATAAATAACGTTTGCAGAACATTTTTCCTTTTCTTGCCGCAAATGTGCAATATTTTAATGAGTCGTAAATTAATTATAATTTAATTGTCCTACATTTTAAATGAGCGCCTGGATTGTCTTCCATAAACAGTGCGAGTAATTTCAAATTGGATTATGCGAATAAAGCATTCAATAACGACGCCTTAAAGCAGCGAAAACGGCATTCTTTGTAAAATTAAATTAGTTAAATGAACTTGAGGGTATTTTGCATATATGCCATTAAGATAAATTGGAGATCAGTACGGACAAAAGTTATTAATTAATTCAAAGTTTTATTTCGTCAAAAAGCAAAACATTTAATGGATCCATTCACGTAACATGTTAGATAAAATTAATTTCTTTCTATTCGGATACAAAAAAAATGACTCTATTTCGGTTATGGCACAAAAGCTTTCAAATCTTTTTCTTTTTTATCTCTATCTCTTTTACAGATGAATCGCCGATATTCGTTGAAATTCGTCTAGAAAGAGGCGAGCGCTATTGGAAATATCGAGAACCGGAATTAAATTTGTATTCAACCGTGACTGTTACATTTAATTGAATTAATTGCAATATTCTGCTTTCAAAAGCGTTGCAATTGTTAACAGATAACAGATAATCTGCAGGAGATTATGCGAAAATGAATCATTTCAAACGTACCAAACTCTGTATGTTAACTAGTTTCGTAAACACGTATCATTTTGCCTATCGAACAATGAGGCTCATATCGAATTAAGTTGAGTGACGAATTTTCCGAGCTTGTCAAGGAGCGGAAGTGAAACTTGCACATGAATTTTTAACGAAGTAAAAGGCTTGAAAATCGTTAAATAAATTAAACCCTCCTTTATTAAAAGTGATGATCTTTTAGAAATTGTCTTTACACTTTCAACTATGGACTAAAGAAAAGCATTCCCTATTGTTTCGTATTTTAAAATTGTGACGCACTCAGGACAAGATCTTAATGTAATTTATATGTTTTAAGCGAAATGGAAAAAGAAATTAAGGGAATGGGCTTAATTTTCTATGCTGTTCTTCTTCAGTCTCCAATGTACTTTTATTTGCGTTGTTGTCTTTTCTCCTTGTGATATATTATTTGTTTTAGATTGTCTTCATATAATAAAGCGAACTGTTGGAAAATGCCATATGTAACATTTTTAGTAATCCTCTTTCATAACAATAAAAATTATTGCCAACTAAAGTTGTATTTTTTGTTAGGGATTGCTACGGGAAATTTTATTTGAAAAAAAAAGGATATGAAAAGTATTATTATTAATTAATAGCCCTGTTAAGAAACATATTGTTGACTTGTACAATAAATAGATTCCGTTAAGAAAAATGGTTAGCCTTGTAAAATAAATAGTTCAGAAAGTATTGCTAAGAAAAATATTGTTAGACTTGTACAATGAATAGTTTAAAAAGTTATGCTAAGAAAAATATTGTTAGGCCTGTACAATGAATAGTTTTCGACAAAAAGTAATTTCTAAGCGTAACGAAACGATTCGATTTAGTACCGAAAAATTTTTCTGTTAATTTTATTATTATGAATTCTAAGAAATGCGAAGGTGGGCCTTTTAGGTTTTGACCATGACCCATCACGTCAACCAATCGGCACATCTTTGCATTCCACCCCCTACCCCATCAGGGAGAAAATGTAATTAACTTTTAGGCAAAATAGACAAGAAAAGTTCAGTTCCGTCAAAATCATCGAACTATTAACAACTCGAAATACGTAAATAAATAAGTTAAAATAAAGACAATCATTCTTTATTTCTCAACCAGTCGGGCACCATAATTGAGCGACACAGGGCAAGCTCCAGCATTTAATGGTCCTTCGGAAGCCGAATAAAATAAAGAAACGTTCGAATAAAAACACAAACTCAGCGGCCACGAGACAAGCAGATCCACCAGGAATCGACAGCATCTTCGAGGCTCGATGAACAGAGAAAGAAAAAGGGGTAAGTCTCCAATATTTTCCCTTCTTTATCTCTCCACAAATCATGAATTCGCTTCAATCTTTATCGCCCTTAATTAAACTAAATTACACAAATAAATCATGTCGGTTCGCGAAATGCAAGAATCGAAAACAAAAAGAACGGCGATAAAAGCAAAATTGACACGCCTAAGCTCAAAAATTGATGAAGAGACGGACTCAGACACATTAAAATAAATCCTAAAAAGAATAGAGCCACTGCTAGATGATTACGAAAAATCACAGCTGGAAATCGATCTTCTTTCTGAATCGCCTTCAGAAGAAGACGAGCAACAATGATCTTTATTTGAGGAAAATTACCTCAAATTAATTTCTAAAGTAAAGAAATTAATCAGTATCACGGCGATCGAATCACCTGGCAATGAATCTAGCTCTTCAGCACATGGCACAAGTACCAGTTTTCAAATAAATTTGCCAAAAATGGCACTACCTAAATTCTCTGGTGCCTATAATGAATGGATGGTCTTTCGTGACCTTTTTGTTTCACTCGTGCACAATAAAACCGAGCTGACAAACATTCAGAAATTTCATTATTTGAAATGCAGTTTGGAGGGTGAAGCGGCAAAAACAATCGAAGCAATACACTTGTCAAATGAAATCGCGTGGGAATTGCTAAAAGAAACATATGACAGAAATCGCTTCATAATTGAGTCGTACATAAAGTCGTTAATTAATTTAGCACACATCACGGAAACTAATATCAGATATGGCCTATGGATGAAATTTCGAAAACGATAAGCGACAGCGGGTGATACCTTGTTAATCCAGTTGTCCTTGAATAAATTTCACAATAGCATACGTGAAGAATGGCACGAGTTTTCATTAGAGAAAGATTTACCGAAGCTTAATCAACTGTTGGACTTTTTAAAGAAGAAATGTAATATTTTCGAATCCATTCAAAATGATAACCAACAAATAAATAATTCTCCCATCAATAATAATAAAAAGCAAACGCTTTTGCAAAATGCAAAATCATTTTCGTGTTTACTATGTAAAGCAAATAACCACACCACATTTAATGGCAGAAAACTATTGAATGCAAACATAAAAGAGAGAATAAACATGATAAGATCGTCCAAATTATGCTTGAATTGTTTCAAGGACAATCATTCCACCAATTCTTGCAACGCTTGTGGTTGTAAAAAATGCCAGCTAAAGCACAATGCGCTGCTTCACCTAGAAAAGGAAAATAGAACAAACGAACCAAGCACAAGCGAGACACAAAAGACGACGTGTCTCTGCAATACAACCATCAAAACGGTTCTCCTAGCCACCGCAGTGGTGAAAATAAAAACGAGCTCAAATGAATGGCTGAAAAGCAAGATGGTCTTGGATTCTGGATCCCAATTAAATTTTATAACCACAGATTTAGCGGAAAAATTGCAACAACCGCAGAAAACAGCAAATATTTCAATTGTCGGCATCAACAGCAAACAAAGAAAATTATGTCACCGAGTCCATGAACGCGACAATTAAATCTATGCACAACAATTTCGAATGCAATCTAGATCTATTCATTCTACCGCAAATTTCACAAAACTTGCCATCGAATTTAATTGACAGGTCAGCGATAAACATCCCAAAAAAATATCAAACTCGCTGATCCAACGTTCCATAGACCCAGCGCAATAAATTTGCTTATCGGTGCAGAATTCTTTTATAATCTTTTGTCGGTCGGCCAAATTAAATTAGAGCAGGGAACAGTAGTACAAAAAACACCCTAGCCGTGTTTTTTGGATCATTTCTGGCAAACATTGTACAATGGCCAGTGTTACAGAACATGTTTGCAACCTAACCACGCAAAATCAACTAGATCATTTAGTCACTAAATTTTGGGAATTAAACGACCATACGGAAATTCCATCCTTAAGGAAGAGGAACAAGATTCCGAAACGCACTTCAAGAATACCTACAAAAGAGACAATGAAGGTCGATTCATTGTAGAACTACTGTTTAAAAATGAGAACATGTTAATAGGGGATTGAAAATACATTGCCACGAAACGATTTCAATCGTTAGAGCGTCAATTTCGCAAACGCCCATAATTTAAAGAAAAGTATTGCGAGTTCATAAAAGAATATATCAAGCTGGGCCACATGAAACTTTGCACAAAGCAAGATCCACTAAATTCTGTCGTATTTTACCTACCGCATCATGTATTTTTAAATGAAAAGAGTCCTACGACGAAACTTCGGGTGGTATTTGATGGATCGTGCAAGTCGTCAAACGGAAGATCATTAAATGATTATTTACTTAGGGGTCCGAAATTACAAGATGATCTAATAGAAATTATCATGAGATTTAGAACTCACAAATACGTTCTAATGGCGGACATCGAGAAAATGTTCCGTCAGATATGGCTAGATGAATCAACAAAAGATCTAGATAGAATTCTCTGGAGGTCGGACGAACGAAAGCAGATACAAACGTATGCGCTCCAGACGGTGACATACGGTACTACATCGGCTTCGTATCTAGTTATTCGATGCGTAAGAGAACTAGCCACATTAGAAAGGAACAAATATCCGTTAGGTTCAGAAATGGTGCTCAGAGACTTCTATGTAGACGATCTTTTAACAAGCGCAAATAACATAGAACAGGTCCTAACAATACGCGATGAAGTCACAAAATTATTGGCACGCGGCGGATTTCTGTTACACAAATGGGCCTCAAGTAACCCAAGATTAATAAATGAATCAAAGTCCTCCGATAATAGCGTTAAAACATTAAACTTCGGCAGCGATACCATCAAAACATTGGGACTACAATGGAATCACGTTGAGGACTCATTATAATATCACGTACTATCCTTTAAAAGTGTTGCACGCACAACAAAACAAACCATAATGTCGGACTCAACGATCGTATTGCACTGGATTAATTCCACATCAAAACAATTTAAACAATTTGTTGGAAATCGTATTGGAGAAATACAGTCCAATACAAATATTAAGGATTGGGGGCATGTTCCAACAGCCGAAAATACAGCTGACCTTCTGTCGCGGGGGTGTTCTCCGCTAGATCTCGAAAACAACAAATTATGGTGGCACGGGCCAACCTGGCTACAAAAAAGTAAAGAAAATTGACCGGAACAAAGCGTTATCAATTCAAAAATTCATTTGCCGGAACACAAAACAGTATCGTTATTATGCACCAAAAAAATCGATTTGAACCTGTTCAATAAAAACGTGTATTCAAGCCTAAATAAGTTGGTACGCGTAGTAGCGTATTGTCTTCGGTTTCCAAAACTTTTACAGAAACTTCCTATATCCGGATCAATAAGAAAAGAGAAATACGAAGCCACTTTAAACAAGCTAATAAGAATCGCGCAAGCTTAATCATTTCCAACAGAAATAAAAAACATAAAGGAGAACAAGCCACTATCAAAATCAAGCAAATTATTATCGTTATACGTTTTCCTTGACGACAAAAATATACTACGGGTGGGTGGTCGACTGAAGAACGCCAGCATTTCATACGAACAAAAACATCAAATAGTTTTGTCGCATCACCATCCACTAACAAGACTTTTAGCCATTAATGAACTTATACAATTGGATCACGCAGGTACATTGAACACATTGTACAATTTAAGACACAAATATTGGCCCACCAGAGGCAAAAACTTGATAAAAGAAATAACTCGTACTTGTGTCACCTGTTGCAAAATCAAACCCGTGTTCTATAAACACATAATGGGGAATTTACCCAAACACAGAGTCCAAGCAGCACGTCCTTTCGTCAATTGTGGGGTCGATTATTATGGACCGTTCACAATCAAAGCTACAACGCGGAGTAATATTACAAGCAAGGCATACGTAGCGGTATTCGTGTGTTTTTCGACGAAAGCCGTACATATTGAAATTGTAACGAACCTCACGTCAGAAGCCTTTATAAATTGTCTAAAAAGATTTACATCACGAAGAGATCTTGTTTCTAATATTTATCCGGATAATCCAATAACATTTGTAGGGGCGAATAAAGAATTAAAAAACATATACGAATTTCTAAGAAACAATAAAGACAACATAGTATCAAACTTAGCTGTTGAAAGGATTGCATGGCATTTTATACCGGCACGCTCGCCGCAGTTTTGCGGTTTATGGGAGGTGGCCGTAAAATCCTTAAAATATCACATTAAGCGAATAACAAATCAAAAAGAATTCACGTATGAGGATGCTTTAGTAATAAGGAATGAAGCGATTCTCAATTCCCGCCCCATTAGTTCTCTGAGCTCCGACCCAAACAACATTTCCGCATTGAGTCCCAGTCACTTCCTTATTGGAGGCCCTCCTACATCGATAATAGAAGAAAATCTAGAACATGTTCCTGCAAATCGGTTATCTCGTTGGCAACAAATACAGCAGATGACACAGGACCTGCGGAGAAGATGGCAAAAAGACTATCTGAACGAGCTTCAACAGAGGCATAAATGGAAAGCCCAAGGCGAGGCTACAATTCAAATCGCAGACCTGGTCATCATCAAGGAGGAGAACCTGGCAACCCAAAGATGGCCACTAGGTAGAATCATCGACCTCCACCCAGGCAAGGATGGAATTGTCCGAGCAGTCAGCATAAGAACACAAAGGGGCACCATACAACGTGCAGTGAGAAATATATGCAAGTTGCCCCCAATCAAATAAGACACCAGGTTGAAAGAACAACAGTTCTTCAAGGGGGGCGGCTTATGTTAAGAAACATATTGTCGACTTGTAGAGTAAATACATTCCGTTAAGAAAAATGGTTAGGCTTGTAAAATGAATAGTTTAGAAAGTATTGCTATAAGAAAAATATTGTTAGACTTGTACAATTAATAGTTTAAAAAGTTATGCTAAGAAAAATATTGTTAGGCCTGTACAATAAATAGTTTTCGACAAAAAGTAATTTCTAAGCGTAACGAAACGATTCGATTTAGTACCGAAACATTTTTCTGTTAATTTTATTATTATGAATTGTAAGAGTAAGTTCAGTTCCGTCGAAATCATCGAACTATTAACAACTCGAAATACGTAAATAAATAAGTTAAAATAAAGACAATCATTCTTTATTTGTCAACCAGTCGAGCACCATAATTGCGCGACACATGACAAATTCCAACAAGCCTTTTGTGTAATACGTATGCGTATATAAAAAAAAACAAAAATAAGGGAGAGTCAGGGTAGAATGGAAAATTGCCCCCTTTTCTTTCTACTTTTTAAATATTTTTATTTTATAAAATTGTCCTTGTTGTTTCCTACTTGACGAAAAGCTTATTCATTCAACGCGAACCTCTTTCCTCGAGGTTGATATTTGAGAAGGGAGAATTTTCTACAAATAATTAGAGATATTTTTGTTCGGTAAAATAGAAAAGAAAATTTGATTATTAATCCTAGACTTGATTCAATAATGCGATCGTTTCTTTATTATTTTTTTATAACCTGTCCACATACCTAGTTGCTTGTTCTTTGCTGTGGTTATTAACTTGGTCCGCTTATTTGTCCATTTAAAAGGTATTTTTCATGAATCAATTTTAAATTTTAAATTTTGTTTATTACTATTGAAGTGATGTATAAGGGAAGTTGATTAGGTGAAGATATTTCAAGTATTAAACTTTAATTTTGCAGAAATCTGCTCGTCGGGAATAGAAAATTATTATTTGATGTAGGAGAGAAAATATTTCTAACAACAACAATGATGACGATAATGGCACTGAAAATTGAAATAAGATAATATTTATTTTCATCTTTAAGATATGATATCTACATTTCGGTCCATCTATCACTCTGGCACTTCTTCTTTTTTTCTTTCTCCTCTTCTAATTTCAATATAACATTACAATATAACAAAGGCGTTGGATTTGATTGAAAAGTTACAAATCGAGACACTGTAGATCGTTTCGGATTGCGTCAGTACTTTGAGCAATTCCTTTTGACGATGATGCGTGAATGCTTCTGGTTGGTTAATTGAAAAATTCGCACTTGTTGAACTATTATTATAACTTTATTTACTTACATCTAATTACAAATACGAGAAGTTAATTATATGTTTTCTTTGCGTTGGCTATTGCAAGAATGTTATTTTTTTGTTGTTAGGGAGAGTCTATTACATTTTTGGGGGTGAATTTCGTTCGTTGATTGGTCCGTAAAGAGAAAGTTTTCCTTTGTCCAGGATACGACCTAAATGTGCCACATGTTTAGATCTTACACTAGGAACTATTTGTATTCTTCAAACTTGTACATGCTCCGGGCCTTCAAAAACTAAAGTTTTTTAATTTTGTTCGTTTGTCTCTATTGGAAGTGGACACACAGTTCTTATATTACGCTTAAATTCTTTGTCCCTAACACGCACTGTCACTACTCTGATTAGACCATCCTTGGCTGGCCATGTCTTTGTGATGCGTGCCAATGTCCATTTGCACGGCGGATCGTTCGGTTCCACTAATAAAACTACCATGTTTTCCGTTATATTAGGACTTTCTTGGCGCCATTTCGATTTTTGTTGTAATTGATGAACATATTCCGTTTTCCATCGTTGCCAGAATTGTTGTGCGCGTTGCTGAATCCTTTGATAATGATTCATTCTGTTTTCTGGGACGTCAGTTAGATTTTCTTCCGGTGCAGCGATAATACTTTTCCCAATTAAGAAATGAGCCGGTGTGATAGGTAACGGGTCTAACGGATCGTCACTAAGGGATGATAATGGACGCGAGTTGACAATTGCTTCTATTCTTGTTAATAGCGTGTAAAGTTCATCAAATTGCATATTCTGTTGCGTAACCTTGTACAAATGTTTCTTCACGAGCTTGATGTGAGCCTCCCACAGCCCTCCAAAATTAGGACTTCGTGGTGGAATGAATTTCCACTCGAGCACGTAATCATTTCTGACGAGCCATTCGTGGATTTCTTTCTGGTTTGTTCTTAATAACTGATATAGCCGTTTCAATTCTGTATTAGCACCGACAAAGTTTGTCCCATTGTCGGAATACATCATGCGTGGGATACCTCTTCGTGATATGAACCTATGTAATGTAGCGAGAAAACCTTCAGTTGATAAATCATTTGCCACTTCAAGATGTATAGCCTTTGTTACCATACAAATAAATAGACAAATGTAAGCCTTATGCGTTTTACATCCACGAGCTCTTCTTTCAATGATATTAATGGGACCAGCAAAGTCTACGCCACACTGCGAAAATGGAGTCGTAGGTGTTATACGACATGCAGGTAGATCGCCCATTATTTGTTTCATTGGCCTTGCATTTTGTTTAAAACATGTGATACATTTGTGTACTATATGCTTCGCCAAATTTTTTCCTGCAATCGGCCAGTATTTCTGCCTTATGATGTATAACAATTGATTCGCACTACAATGTAGATTAATTTTATGATAAAATTCCGCGATTAGTTTCGTTAAAGTATGATGCTGAGGTAGTAAAGTCTGGTGCTTCTGCTCATATCTCAATTGTGATTCGGACAAGCGTCCTCCTACTCTCACAATACCATTTTTATCAATAAACGGGCTGAGAGGAAGAATTTTCGAATCGTTATGCAAATGTTTGTTAGCACGAAGACGCGTTATATCTTCATTAAATGCTTCGGCTTGTGCTATTCTAATTAATGTTTCTAATGAATTGTTCCGCTCATGCATCGATAACGGTCCTGTACGTGATTTGTTCCTTCTAGAATTTGCAATGTATCTCAAACAATATGCGACCACGTTAATTAGTTTGTTTAGGTTGGAGTAACTTGTAAAAATACTATTTTCTGTCGTTACCGATAGCGACATTGTCTTTGATCTTTGCTCAGGTATGCTGTCCGATTGGATTTCTTTGTTTATTATCGGTAGATAATATGGTTCTGTCAACCATTTTGGTCCTTGCCACCAAAAATTTAAATCTTGAATTTGTCGTGGTTCTACACCCCTCGAAATTAAGTCCGCGGGATTGTCAGCTGACGGAACATAATGCCATTCGCATGAATTACTCACTCTTTGAATTTCTGCAACACGGTTCGAGACAAATGTTTTTAGCGTGGATGGTTCGTGTTTTAGCCATGCTAAACCTATTTGCGAATCTGAATAGTAGAAAGTTTGCTGGATATGTATCGTAAGTATTGATTTAATTTTGTCCATTAATTGCGCTAGAACTACGGCAGCGCATAATTCAAGCCGTGGCAGTGTGATTGTTTTCAATGGAGAGATCCGTGATTTTGCGGTTAACAACTTGCTTATGATCTTCCCACTTTCCACAAAAGTTTTCACGTATATGCACGCTCCATAGGCACGCTCAGACGCATCTGAGAAGCCATGCAACTCTATCTTTGTCTTATTGTCATGTAATATTCTACGTGGTATTGTTATCTTGTCAATCTCAGCAAGTTGTTTCTTAAATTTGCGCCAATTCGACTCAATCTGAGATGGAACCTTGTCATCCCATCCCAGCTTTTCTTTCCAAACAGCTTGTAAGATTATCTTTGGGATGATTGTCACCGGAGTAAGCAGCCCTAACGGATCAAACACCTTCGCCATTGAGCTTAAGATTCTGCGTTTCGTAACAATATTCGAAGATGAACTATTAATATCGAAAGTGTACTCGAATGTATCATTTGCTGCTGAAAACTGAACTCCTAACGTTTTCGACGAGTCCTTGATAATTTGCAATGGTTCATTACATTGGTTTTTGATTGTTAACAAATTTGTGTTGCTGCGCCATTTTCTTATGGGGAACCCTGCTTCTTGGAGAATCTGTGATAAATTGTTACATCGGGTATTTAATTCGTCTATATCATCTGTGCCTGTAATCAGATCGTCAACATAAATGTCCGTTTTTATTATGTTTGACTCTGTCGGATGTGTAGATTCTGTCCTATTCGCAATCTCATGCACGCATCTGATTGCCAAAAATGGTGCTGACGCGGTACCATAAGTCACGGTGTTCAACTGGTATGTTGTCAACGGCAAACTTGGATCGCTTCTCCATATAATCTGTTGGTATTTTCGTTGTGACGGTTGTATTAATATTTGGCGGTACATCTTCTCGATGTCCGCCGTGACTACGTACTTGTGTTGTCTGAAACGGATTAATATGTCGAAAATATCAGCTTGTATGGCAGGACCTGTATACTGAACGTCGTTGAGTGATAAGCCGGTCGTTGTTTTATACGAACCGTCGAATACGACTCGTAATTTCGTGGTGACGCTTGATTCTTTCATCACGTTATGATGAGGCAAGTAAAAATTGGAGTTTTCTTCAGAATTCACCATGGTCATATGCCCCATATCTTCATATTCACTCATGAATTGACGGTATTGGTTTCTTATGTCAGGTTGTGTCTGCAGACGTCGTTCTAATGCGTAAAATCGCTGAGTTGCTCCTTTCCTTGAGTCACCTAACATAGCTATGCTCTCCTTGAATGGTATTGTAGCTATGAATCGCCCTGTGTCGTCCCTTGTGATCGTGCTCTTGAATTTATTCTCGCAATCTATGTCCTCATTGCTTAGAATCTTTCCGTTGTAGGCAAATTCTTCCACCTGCCAAAATTTCTCGATATTTTCGTTTAGTGACAGACATGATAATTGTTTTTGTGTGGTTTGATTACGAATAACTTGACCAGCGATGACCCAGCCAAGCCTAGTTCTTCTCAGAGAGACTTGCTTCATGTTTAGTTCTCTTTTTTCGTCTTCTAAGACTTCCCAAAATACCTTTGAGCCTAAGAGGACATCAATTTCGCTGGACTTGTTCCAATTGTTATCCGCTAATTCTATGCCATCCGGTAATGATATGAGCGTTTTATCAATAGATAACTGCGGAACATTCTCTGTGATTCTTTCTAATGCTAAAAAAGACTCATTTGAATTGTAACTTCCATCCTTCGATGCGATGGTCATTTTGGTGCATTTCCTCACACTCGATACTCCGTGATTTATTCCAACGATTTTCATTGATGTGTTGTGTGTTTTTAGCATCAATTTTTTTATTAATCTGGCGGAAATGAAATTGGACTGACTTCCTGAGTCCAATAACGCACGTACACAGTGGCTTTTACCAACGCTATCCTTGACCATTACCTCTGCTGTGGGCAGTAATGCTTGTGAAAACAAGGCAATTTGTGTTGCGCAATTGCTGGCTAGCGTTTCCTCATGTGGTTTATGTTGACTGTTCCTCCTGAAATTTGCTTGTGCATGTAGGAGCGTATTATGCGCTTCGTGACAATGTTTGCATTTTGATGACTTGCACTCTCTTGCAAAGTGTCCCTTTCTTAAGCAATTTATGCATAATTTTAGTGTTTTTACTGTTTCTTTCCTCTCGTCAATTTCCTTGTCGAGGAATTCCTTGCAAGAAAATATGAAGTGCTCCTTGTTACATAATAAGCAATGACGAGAATCGCTTGATTTTGTTGCTGTGGCAAATGATTTTGTTTGTGGCTTATATCTGACTTCATTCGTTGTTTTCAACGAATCAAAACTATCAGAGCGTTGATAAAGAAACGTAAATAAATCTTTGTATTGTGGAATGACATCTCTATTCATCGTTACATTGTTGTGATTTTCCCAATCACGATTGATTTTCAGGTCAATTTTGGATAATATTATAGGTACTAAAATAGCATCCCAGCTGCTGATGTCTACGCTCAATGAGATTAAACTTTGAAAATGCTGTTCTAAAGTATTGCACAATGTTTTTAATGACTGAAATTTTGAATTTAAAATGCAATTAATATGGCTATATACGGTTCTACGATGGTTATCGAACCTATTTTTGACCAAGTTCCATGCAATATCGTAGTTCGCTTCGGTCGTATCTAGTGCCAGAATAATGCTTAATGCATCGCCCTTTAATGATGACCTGAGATAACACAGTTTCTGAACTTTTGATAGTGCTTGGTTTTTGTCGATTAACGCCATAAAAGAATCCTCGAATGATCGCCATTTTGTAAAATTACCGTCGCAAGATGGTAACTCAATGGTCGGCAATTGTACGAAACTTGTTTTGTTTGTTTCTCTCTTTGTATCACCTGATGATTGATTTTTTGCTTCGTATGATTTTAATAAAGATAGCGCATTAGCCTTTTGTTTGTCATGCTCGCTTTCAATTTCTGTACGAATGTTTAATTGAATTTCAACTGCTTCTTCGTCTGACTTGTCTTCAATCAATTCTTGTATTAATTCGTAATCTGCATATTTTTTGTCGACGCGTTTTAATTGTAGCTGTAGCTCTTCAAACTCTATTTGAGACATTTGTACGTTACGCAACGATTCAAGATAATTACTGAGTGCTGTGATTGAACTACGAAACGCAGAACGTTTGCTGATCAATTGTCTTACGCTTAATGACTCCATTCTGAAGCAATTGTCAATTACGGACAACGGATACAAAGAAAAAGTGCAAAATATGAGGAAAGGTAAATGGATTACTCACTTTGAGCTGAGAAATGCTGCTGCTATCTGCGACCACTTGGTGGTTTTACGGCTTTGTTCTTGATGCTGATGTCCTTTCTGTGTAACGCTTCTTGCTGTAGAAGATGGCTTCCTTCTTTGTTGATTCTTACTCTTCGTCTTGTGTTTTTGAAGTTATGGACTTCAATTGCTTCTTTGCGATTGTTTCTCGAAGATGCGGGCTTCGATTATGCGGCTTCCTTTGTATTTATATAGATGAAGTTTTTCTTTATGTTACGTTAGTTAACGCTATTTTTTCAATCCGTCGTTCGAAGGACCAAATGTAGATCGTTTCGGATTGCGTCAGTACTTTGAGCAATTCCTTTTGACGATGATGCGTGAATGCTTCTGGTTGGTTAATTGAAAAATTCGCACTTGTTGAACTATTATTATAACTTTATTTACTTACATCTAATTACAAATACGAGAAGTTAATTATATGTTTTCTTTGCGTTGGCTATTGCAAGAATGTTATTTTTTTGTTGTTAGGGAGAGTCTATTACATTTTTGGGGGTGAATTTCGTTCGTTGATTGGTCCGTAAAGAGAAAGTTTTTCTTTGTCCAGGATACGACCTAAATGTGCCACATGTTTAGATCTTACACTAGGAACTATTTGTATTCTTCAAACTTGTACAAGAATTACACGCAGTTTTTGGCAAATATTGAGGAATTTGGAAGCGCGGCATAAAAATCTTCGCCGATCTTCTTCATTCAAGTTATTAGGTACTCAATACTTGATTATTTGCTTTGGATATGTTCTAATAGCAATTCGCATTAGTATTTCCTTTTTTAAAACTTCATATAATCCTTTTGGAATCTCAAGTAGCCTACGTAACAGCCGTCAACGTGCTCTACGATTAAAAAAAAATAATTGCCACGTTCCTTTCTCAAGATAGAAAAAATTTATTTGTGCCTCAATCGTTTGCATTATTTTCGTTAGTTTCGCAATTGTACATATGCATAGAAATGCATTTTTGGAAAAGCGATTATTGCATGAACTTTTTTCCAAATTTTCATTGATAATTCCATCAATTTAATTTACTTTTATATAATGAGAGAATTAATTAGGGGATCGTACATACTTCGCCATCTGTCATGTGATTTGGTTTTTGCTTTTGCTTCATTCAAATCTCTGTTTGATATCGATAACAAAGATTTAATAGTTTTAAAAGTGAGCTGACGAATGTAATTACGTGCTTAATCGTATTGTTCGATGTCAATCACTTGCTGCGACGGAGAGTGCAAAAAACCATCTCTCTCTTCTTCGGGACCACGCGGTTGGCTTTTAAACAGAGGGATTTTTAGAACGCCGTTTATTATAGTTCCTTAATTAAATGGAAGGATCTCCATTTTAAATAACAAATTATTGCGAACCAATGGTATCTAATGGCGCACCCAAATTCAAAGTAATAATAAATTCTTTGAAACAAAAATGCCTCCAATTTAGTAATTCTGACCGAATTATATTGAATAAAAAATCATTGTTTTCGTAAGAAATTAATCTCATATTGCGAAATATCCCTAAACATATCGTAAATAATTCATTATTCGCATCACTATTTCCCCAATATGATTAATTTCCAAAACCTTCCATTCGCATAATTCGTGAAATACTTTTCGATCTTTCGTACGCCGGCGAACCGACCGGCAAACGAGAGCTCTAACGGCACCTCAAACACCGAAGAACGTCGACCAAACACTAAATTAATGCGGCCTAGAGGAAGGACTTCGAAGCAGCGGCATCATCGTCGGATGCTCGAAGAAAAATCTCCGAGCGCACACGTTCTAATAACGGGCGCAATCGTCAATCCGATGAACTACCGCGTTTCATTCAAACACTGCGTACTTGTTAAAAGGCAATAAATCATTTTATGCTATTGTATCTTGACGATAAACATAATTGTACTTTGCGTACTTGTTAAACGAGAATTGGCCAGGCTTATTCCATTAACAGAAGAAATTGCAACTTAAACTGTTCTACGATTTGATAGGATCCAAGAGTGAATTTTTGTTATAGTACATAATTATAAAAACTTAAGTGATTTAAACTATAATTTTAGTGATTATATATAGTAGTTAGTATAATTTAGTTAATAATTTTTTTAATTTATGTTATTTTAGTTTTATTTCGAATGTTTGTTGCCTGCGCCCTCTTTGAAGGACCAGCTTTTGTTCAAATTTGAAAAATTCTTACTAGCGAAGAAAAAAGAGCGAATAATGAAAGAAATTATTTATGCCAATTTAATAGATTTATAGTGCCAAAAACTGCGAAACCGTTCGAACGATTGGGCCCTAATTCTGGCACGAATTAGGTTTCATCTGTCCCTACAAACGATGCGAGTTTCTTCTGGGATATGAAGGAAAATGCGAAAAATCACAAATGTCCAAAAGTGCAAAATACAGCAAAAATATACTTTTTCTAAATCGAGTGGAATTGAATCAGGATCGATGGGAGCAAGTTAAAAACACCGAAATATAAGCAAAAAAAAGATGCGAATATAAGAGATTAAAAGTGCGATAACTTTAAAATCGCTGGACCAATTGGGCTGTAGTTTGCACGCGAATTAGCTTTCATCTGTCCGCTTGCTCCGTTATCTTAAACTTTAAAAGAAAAATAAAACGATAGAAGAAAAATAAATAAGGTCCAATTTAATAATCAGCGAATAAAAAAAAACGATGGTGATTTAACTTCGCAAGTACGAAGGACAAACCCACGTGTTATTATTGTTTATGTTTACATATTACGGGCTATTTTTGCTCTCAAGCGTTTCAGTTGAGTCTTATGGGATTTTGAAGGTGTCTTCCTGGTTGCATTTGAGGTACTGTCCCCTCCTAATACTTACTGCAACATATGGAATCTTATTTTAAAAAGAAAGCTCTGTAATATTGGTAAAACGATAAGTAAAACAAATGCTTATATATCTACATTATTATATTACAAGAGAATGTTAATGAACAAAAAGAATATGGAACTTTTTACATGGAAATACTGCAATGAAATATTTGAAAAGTCAATTTACAAATCACAACTTAGAAGTTTTATCACATTCACAAATTTACATATTAATAACCATCGATAAACAAAAATTCAATACTTGTAATTAATTTGAAAAAGACTAATTTTTTAATTTCCAAAAGGAAAAGCAAATAAACAAAATTATCTGAATGTTGATGACCCTGGCGAGCCTTCTTGGCGTTGCTTTGAATTTCGTTTTAAGTCATCTAAATATGTTTTGCCCGATTCTCCAAGTATCTGGGCCATGATTCCATCGTCCCAATCCTGGTCGTCTAAAAGGAAACAAGCATATTCAATGACGAAAGTTAAATACATAATCATCTTAATTACTCATCATATCAGATGGTATCTCACTTTGTTCCATCTTACTCGCACCGTTTGATTCACCAGGTTTTGTTAATGTGTGTTTTATATTACCAACCGATTCGATGCCGTCGTAAACATCGTGGAACTTTTGATAAATCGCTTAAAAACCGGAATCGCTAAACGATTGAGAATTCGACGACTGATTCGAATTGTGATCGGGGAATAATGGCTCATTCATTGACGCTTCGTAATCGTTACACGTACATTTATTCGGTAGCGCATCGCATCGGTAGCGTGAAGTTGCTGAAACGCTAAAACTTTGATTCGATTGAAATATAAATGCGTTGGATTAATTACTGCTACCTGGAGAATAGCCAGAATCTTTAGGCGACAAACTTCCGTTAGGCGATAAAGAGCCACGTCTTCATGCACACGATGTAGCACATACCTACAGTTGATGTAATGCTCGAGCTACTGCTCGACGATGAATGCCCTTGCGGCTTCAGTCTCTGCTCTGCGGCACGAAAGTATTGAACATTCGATTTTCTAGCAACTTCATCTTCTAACGCTTCGTTAGTCGCTTCCCAATCGGTTGCCTTCAATTTATCCTCTGCTATCGTCTAAAACAAACATTGGTCTGTAGGTTACAATGCAGTGAACGAAAATTAAATGACACCTACTTGTTCGATGAGTAATTCTGCGCTGGCTCTTACAGCATCGACCATTATTCTTCTATTCAGATCAATCGTATGATATGCTGCAGTCCTAAACCAACAAGCACTGATGGATTGTTTGGATTACTGATTGAATTATTCACATCGCATTCTGTGACATGACAATCTAATTGGCTCATCTGTGCTTATTCGGTTTCCATTATATATTTTTATTTGTTTTAAAGATGTAAATTTTTCTATTAATATATTAAATAATTTCTTGATGCAACAATTCCAAAGCAATAGACTTCGATGGTCCTGTTGTACATTTCACTCAATGCTTGTATTTCTTGTTCATTACCAAGAACATTCCATCTTCTTTTCCTTGCAACATATTTGTCAAGTGTTCGGTGACATAAGAGGCGAAAAAATCCTTGTTTTTCACCTAAAATAGAATTTCAGCAACATTTGCATATACATTATAGTGATAAGAAAATTTTTGCCATATCGATTATAAAACATTTACTATGTAGTCCGTGCCAGGGCTTCTGACCATGAAATGCAACTCTTGATCGGCATCAATTTGACCCGCAATCACCATCTTCATGCATTTGCATCTAGCAAACAGTGAATCTCTCTAAAATGAAAAAAGAAATAGAGATTACAATCATTTATTAAAACAAGTTACCAATCTTCATTCCTCTTCAGTTAAGCTCCGATCTTTAAGAGGGCGTAGTTTGATATCCGAAACGAATTTAGAAAATGTATCACTTTATTCTTAAAGTTGGCCATCGTTGTCCCAGTAAAGGAGCATAATTTCTTTACTAACAAATGAATTCATTGCAATTGATAAACCAAGCATGACGGCTGGACTTTCGAAATTTCATGTTGTTCAACATCTGAGAAGAGCGCGCTTCTGATTCAAGGATCCCGGAACGGTGAAGCGATGAAGAAGACCGCAGCTGGACTATCTCTGTTGACTAATTGGCTGGAAAAATGCCGTTTTCCAGTCAACGAGAAGAAAACAAATGATTGTTGGACCGCGAGGGCAAACCGAAAGGCAAATTTCCTGCAAGACGAGAAGCAGGATTCCGATTGAAAACAATGGAAAATATCTGGGCATGACATTCCAGTAGCAAACAATCGATGAATGACCAATCAAAGAATTATCCATTATAGTAAAAACAAACGTTGCGACACGTTGAACTGTGTGGAGAGAGGCCGACATACAAAATAAATTGATAACAAACAAGCAAAAAATGTGTTACTATAAACGAGGAGTAGAAATAAATGAAAAGCCAATGATAAAAACGTATTTGAGCGGGAAATAGGCACCAACTGCAGATGGCATCGTGTCCACAGATTGGAATCAAGTTATCAAAGGTCTGAGCCTCTAAACGACCTCGATCCATTGCGAAACTTTGAATGGCTAAAATCTGCGACTTCTTCCATTGTCATTTGCAAAAATGCGAATAGAGTGCCACCATATGAATCGTCAGCGAACAAATAACAACATCGACGTGGTTTCCAAATCGTACGAATCGAAATCAAATAACTCGTGCAACAAGTACAACCAGAAAACATTTGAATGTAAATCGGGGAACGAGAAAAAGATGCTTCTTAGTGATAAATGAAACGTTCTTTATAATAAATGAGTCATTAAAGTGGAAAGAGAGAATTTCATTCGCACTATATAATCCCTGTTTAAAACTGGCGACCCACTTGAAGGACGCCCAATGGCCCGTTGTTCAGCACCAGCGGATCGCTGAAGAACAGATTTCCTGCACCTAATTAACCACACACACACGATAACAAACAGCTGCAAACATAAATGTTGCATGTGCGTTGCGCAATTCGCTAGAACGCAATTAAGCGTGATTCCCAATGGATTGCACGCTTCATAAATGTGAAGAGAAACGTTTGCATTATTATTTAATTGGAAAATTACTTGAGTTAGTAATTGCAATTCTACCACTGGTCTTCCATGCGGGTCCCTGTGCGGGCAAACACAACATAGACAACCTAAACCTTCCCGATGGCAAAGCGCATTTGCGACACTCAAGAACCGTTAATAATGCCAACGTTCTATCAACGAATAAGTATTTCCTTACACTGTCATTCTGTGATGATTGGAGCTGATAAGACAAAATCACACGTTTGTCTTAGTATTTACCTACTGTCGCTACGCGATTACTTTATTGTAGATTTTACTTTATATTACTTGTTATTTATATTTTAGTTTATTAGCCCTTAAGTCATAAATCCTTCGTAGAATTGTAAGTTTTAGGTAAATTATTAGGGTATTTAGAAAGCGTTTATTGCTGAGGCGAAGACAAAGGCCAGGAATTTCCAAGTGAACGGGGATGGTCATTGGTCAAAAAGATCATCACCCCTCCAAACAGAGTTGTAATTTTAAGCAAATTGACAATTTATAATCAAGTTTCGAATTAACCATCAAGCAGTCAACAGTATTAAGGTCGCAGTGCCGACCTAATTGTATATATTTCTGTAAATAAATAGATAAGGTACAATTTCGTGTAGTTTTTACTACTGGTCCTTCGAGAAGAAGATTCGCGTCCAAACATTGGTCCAGTCGAGCCGGATGAAGCTGAATTAACAGCATCGTGTCGAGAAGAAGCCAGTTATTGAAGCAACGGTGAGTCCTTTTATCCTAATCCTTATCTATTTGATTTGCGTTAATCTTGTAAGAATTGAGTGGAAAAATGGCCACAAAGAACATCGAAACCGAAATTAGTAAAGCGTTATTACGCAAAAGAAATCAAGCCAAAGCGCAATTAGCTCGTCTTGAAAAATCAATTATAAAAAATGAGAATAAAGTCGAATACCTGCAATAGATGTTTGCACCATTAAAGGAATGTTACAATAAATTTAAAGAAATTCAAGAAGAGATTGATGAATGTTTAGATACCATCGAAGAAGATGAACATGAATCATTTGAGGAAGGCTATTTAGAGCTTGTGACCAAATTAAATTCGTTATTAAAAGTATCAGGAAAAGGAGATACATATGTCGATAGAAACAATAAATTGGGTACAGAACGATTGCGTAATATAAGTTTGCCAAAAATCTCTTTGCCGTGTCTTGACGGAGATTACGAAAAGTGGCTGCCATTTAAGGATACATTCATGTCTCTTATCCATAACAATGTTTCGTTGAGTTTAATAGAGAAATTTCATTATTTGAAAGCATCGGTAATAGGAGAAGCAGCAAAATTGATCGACAACATTCAGTTAACAGAAGCTTATTACTCATTAGCATGGCAAGCAATTATAGACAGGTTCGATAACAAAAAACATATTATAAAGAGCCATACGCGTGCCTTATTAAATTTACCGTCGGTCGGGAAGAAAAATATTCGCGAATTTGTTGATGAGTTACAAAAAAATATACGCGCTCTTGAAGCGTGCGAACAACCCGTGCAACAATGGGGAACTTTATTAATTGCAATTGCAACCAATAAATTCGAATATAGATTAAATGAGGAATGGGAGTCACATACAACAGACAGTGATTTGCCCACATTTGAGCAACTTGTAGAATTTTTAACGCGAAAATCTAAAATATTCGAAGCAATTAATGAAGGCACTCAGAATGCATCGAGGAAGTTTGAAAAATACAAATCGGAGAAAATTAATAATAAATCATTCTTCGCGCGGAGCAACGTAATTGAAATTAAATGCGAATTATGTTCGAAACGACACAATTTGAGTGACTGTTATAAATTTTCAAAAATGTCGGTGAATGGACGATTTGAATTTACGAAATCAAGGGGAATGTGTATAAATTGTTTGCACCAAGGGCACAGAGTAGCTCAATGCACGGCATCATCGAGTTGTCAATCGTGTGGATTAAAACATCATTCATTGCTCCATTTTGAGCGGAAATCGACACCAAAATCGCCAGAAGAAATAAAAGAACCCAAAGAAACAATGGAGAGCAATGAAGCCGTCGTCGCGACCACGTTGCATGCGTCCATAGAAGCGCAGGTATTTTTAGCCACCGCGGTAGTAAGGGTTGTTGACGACTCAGGTAAAAAATATACCTGCAGAGCGGTGCTCGATTCTGGCTCACAAAGCAACTTTTTAACGGAGCGATTTTCGAATAAATTATGGTCGTCAAGAAGGTCGATAGAGGCGCCTATTGTTGGCGTTGCAAACGAAACAAAGACAATAACTTCAGCTGTTGATATTACGGTCGAATCACAAGTGACTAATTACAATTTTAAATCAAATTTCTTAATTATCGAAAAAATATCAGGCAAGTTACCGTCTATATCTGTCAACAGAAACTTGTTTAAAATACCAATCGGGTATCAGTTAGCCGATCCACAATTTAATAAATGCGATTCGGTGGATATGTTAATTGGCGCGGACACCTTTTATGAAATAATGTTGACGGAACAATTGCGTTTTCCCGACCAACCCACCTTGCAAAAAACCGAGTTAGGATGGATCATCTCAGGTCCATTTATGTCGAAATCGAACGAGTTACAACCCAAAATATGTAAAATGGCTACATTAGAGAGACAAATCGAAAAATTCTGGACGGTAGAAGACGCAAAAGAGTCGACTAATGATACTTTGAACGAAATTTACATTGAAGACCATTTTGTTAAAAACCATTCGAGGTTGCCAAATGGAAGATTCGTCGTTAAACTTCCAATTAAAACGTCCACAAATGAATTAGGAGAATCGAAAAAGATGGCCTATAAGCGACTATATGCAATGGAGGGCAAATTTGCAAAAGATTATGTTTTACATACAACGTACAAAGAATTTATGGAAGAATACGTGGCACTTGGCCACATGGAATTAATAAAGGAAGACAGCAAGGTCGTAAGAAATTTTCTGCCGCACCATGCAGTCATAAAAGATAATAGTCTAACAACGAAGTTGCGCGTTGTGTTCGACGCTTCCGCCAAAACGTCAAATGGAAGATCACTTAATGACATTTTATTGATTGGCCCACCGCTGCAACAAGATTTGTTTGCCTTGTTGACAAGATTTCGTACGTATCAATATGCAATGATAGCCGATATTGAAAAAATGTACCGGCAAGTACTAGTGGCAGAAGACCAACGCGATTTGCAATGTGTTTTATGGCGATCGTCGGCCGGGGAAGGTGCTCAAGCATATAAATTGAAAACGTTGACATACGGAACCGCGAGCGCCCCGTATCTCGCGACGCGGTGTTTAAGGCAATTATCGGTAGAAGAAAAAGACAAGTTCCCGATCGGTAGCGAAGTTGTTGGCCGCGACTTTTACATGGACGACTTAATTACTGGCGCCAACACGAAAGAAGAAGCGGCAATACTAAGAAATGAAACAATTGAAGTCGTAAAACGTGGTTCCTTTCAATTGCGCAAATGGGTTAGCAATGATTCAAGCTTGCTACCAATGGACGGCGATAGCCACATAAAACACGTGGTAGTTAAATTTGAAGAAACGAACAGTATTAAGACATTGGGTATCAATTGGGATCCGAAGGAAGATTCATTCGCGTTTTCAGGGACAGGCGAAGTATCGGACAAATTGGTCACAAAACGAATAATATTGTCAACAATCGCATCGATATTTGACCCGTTAGGTTTAATTACGCCAATCGTGATAAACGGGAAATTGTTGATGCAGGAGATGTGGAAGGAGAAATTGGGATGGGATAACCCAGTAAATGCGGAATTGCAAAAGACTTGGAATAATTATCAACATGAATTGAATCAGATAGATAAAATTCACGTGCCGAGAAAAGTGATTCCGTCACATACTGAGGATATTCGAATCGAATTGCACGGTTTCTGTAATGCGTCTGACAAAGGGTACGGAGCATGTATTTACATAAAAAGTGCACATAAAAATGGAGAAAATAATTCAAATTTATTGTGCGCGAAGTCACGAGTAGCGCCGATGAACAAATTAACGACACCGCGTCTAGAACTCTGCGGTGCACTATTATTAGCGGAGCTAACTAATCGTATTTTAAAAACTATTAATATTAAGTTCAACGCAGTACATTATTGGTCCGACTCATCTATTGTTCTTGCTTGGATCAGGTCAGATCCAGGAAACTTTAAAACTTTTGTTGGTAATAGAATATTAAAAATACAGACACTGACGGACAAAACACGGTGGTGCCATGTAAGAACGCACGAGAATCCCGCCGATATTATATCGCGTGGATCAACCGTGAACAATATTGCAGAAAACGGTTTATGGTGGCACGGTCCTCAATGGTTGTGGGATAAGAATAACATTGTACCAAATGAAAATAATCCAATAGTAGTGGACATTCCTGAAATAAAGACGCAAACATTAACGACAACAGTCACCAGCACAAGAAACATCTTTTTTGAAAAATATTCCAACTGGAGTAAATTAGTTAGAATATATGCGTATTGTAAAAGATTCCTAAAAAATTGTCGGACAGTGGCGTCGGACCGAAAAAGATCGCATTTGAAGTCGATGAATTACAAGAAGCAAGATTCAATCTAAGTAAATTAGCACAAAAACAATTTTTGCGCAAGACATAGCCGATTTGAAAAAAGAAGGAATGGTCAAAGTTAATAGTAAACTCCTTTGTTTAAATCCATTCTTAGACGAAGATATAATCAGAGTAGGGGGAAGATTAAAAAACTCAAATTTGACGTTCGCTCAAAAATATCCGGTGTTGATTCCCGCAGTGCATATTATAGCAAATCTAATTATTGAAGAAATACACCAAACGCATTTTCACTCGGGTATACAGCAAACAATCTCTATTGCGCGAGAAAAATACTGGATCCTAAATGTAAAAAATAAGGTAAAGCGCGTAATACACAATTGCGTGATGTGTTTCCGAATGAAACCAAAGGATATTAATTACCAAATGGGAAACCTGCCGGAATATAGAGTCACTCAAAGCAGGCCGTTTCTTAATTGTGGTCTTGATTATGCAGGCCCAATAATAGTAAGAGAAGGGGGTCGAAGAAGTAAGAAGACGCAAAAGGCGTACATTGCTTTATTTATATGTATGGCTACTAAGGCCATTCATTTAGAATTAGTATCGGATTTAACATCAGAAGCATTTATCGCCGCCTTCAAAAGATTCATGGCTCGTAGAAGAAAAGTTAAAAACATGTATTCCGATAATGGGAAAACATTTGTTGGGGCAGACAAAGAGTTGAGGAATTTGCACAAGTTCTATACATGTGAACAGACAAAGGCAGAACTAGTTGACTTTGGTACAACGCAAAATATTCAATGGCACTTTATTCCGCCACGAGCACCTCATTTCGGGGGAGTTTGGGAGGCAGGGGTGAAATCGGTTAAGAACCACATGAAACGAGTTATTGGGAACACCTTGTTAAACTTCGAAGAATTGTATACAATATTAACGCAAATTGAGGCCCTATTAAATTCACGCCCCTTAATTCCCTTATCGAACGACCCAAACGATCCAATAGCCCTAACATCAGCTCACCTCTTAATTGGCGACACATTGCTGACTAACGAAGAGCCGATTATAACAAATATAAGGGAGAATAAACTCTCACGCTGGCAGTTATTAGAAAAAATACGCCAACATTTTTGGCAACGCTGGCACAAGGAATATTTAACCACGTTGCAATCAAGGACAAAATGGGCCAAAAAGGACAACCAAGGAGTAAACATTGGCGATCTCGTCCTAATAAGAGACGACAATTCACCACCACTTCATTGGCCGATGGGACGAGTATTATCCGTCCACCCAGGAACCGATGGCATCGTGAGTGCAGCCACCGTCAAGACGCGGAATGGAATCTTCAAGCGTCCAGCAAAGAAGTTGTGTTTGATACCGAATCAGTTCAATTAGGGTTGAAAGCCAGCTTCCAACGGGGCCGGCATGTCGCTACGCGATTACTTTATTGTAGATTTTACTTTATATTACTTGTTATTTATATTTTAGTTTATTAGCCCTTAAGTCATAAATCATTCGTAGAATTGTAAGTTTTAGGTAAATTATTAGGGTATTTAGAAAGCGTTTATTGCTGAGGCGAAGACAAAGGCCAGGAATTTCCAAGTGAACGGGGATGGTCATTGGTCAAAAAGATCATCACCCCTCCAAACAGAGTTGTAATTTTAAGCAAATTGACAATTTATAATCAAGTTTCGAATTAACCATCAAGCAGTCAACAGTATTAAGGTCGCAGTGCCGACCTAATTGTATATATTTCTGTAAATAAATAGATAAGGTACAATTTCGTGTAGTTTTTACTACTGGTCCTTCGAGAAGAAGATTCGCGTCCAAACATCGTTTGATGGACAATTATTGATAAATTTACATGAGAATGGCACAATTATAATAGATTGGTATATTGCACTTGGTCTTCAACGTAAACGTAATATTTCGAGAGATTTCTTTCGCAGAAAGTAAACTCAATATTACCATAAACAATTGTTGTAAATGTACGCGAATTAATTGCGTGCCGTTTCACGAACTGAATGTTGATTCTCGTAGTAAATTGCTCAAACTTTTAATGAAGAAGTGATTCGATTTGATTGCATTAAAAAATGGTTTTCGTTAATAAAGGTTTCAGAATGAATGAAACACGCTGAAAGAATAGTTTTTCGTACAAATGTCGGAACGTTTTGCAGAATGTCTTCTATTTTTGCTAGGTCTATGTTTACATATAGGAATATATGAAGTGGTTATAATGCAAGTTGATGTCAGTAATTCATCATCACAACAAATGCATAAAGAAAATATGCGGTGGGAACATATTACAAGCCTTTTGGAGCGGTGAAGTGATTTCAAGATAACCAATTTCAATGAAGTCGTTACGAATACAACGAATGATAAAATTCTCGCGATTTTACGTTTTTGTGATCATGAGAGGGGTGGAAATAACTTTGCGAGATAAGCTAAGATGTCGCTACTGTAATGCGTATGGTTTTCCCACGTCGAGTTTCTCTTAAATGTTTTCTAATAAATGATTCTCTCTCTTTCTACATCTTCTTCTCTTTATTTGCTCAAATCAAATGATTCAAGCTGAAATAATATTTCTCAGTATAAATCCCCTTTTAGTGCCTGTGGACTTGTTTCTTTTACGAATCTGAATTTGAAATCATATTTTTCCGAGAAATAAGATTTCACGAGTTATTATCGTAAACGCGAAGAAAAAGAAATGTCATTAAGTGGCTTTATAAGAAATCCTTAATTTTCGAGTACATACATAAAAGAAAAATTTCGAAAATCGCGGAAAAGCCAAGAATTAATGGAAGAGTATCACCACGATGAAGAAGTAATATCGCGGTTGGTTTTAAATTCGAAACTGACAGGATCGCGTTTGATTAAAAGTGAAAAGGAAATAAGTGAGATTCAGGGCGAAAGTGTTTCAGTTTTTTTCTTCGTAATAGCGTGAATTTTATTTAGGGTCACGCAATTTATGGAACTGCGTGACAAACGAAAGTCAACGTTTAGAGAAGGAAACGAATTGAATTCGTTACAATTTGCAACCCTAAATGATCGCCTTTAAAAGTGAGTTTACTTAATCGACCTCGAGAATACGTGTTTCCCTCTACGTCTAAATTCTTTTCGAAATAACTTTAATAAATTTACTTATTAAAACATAATTTCAAACTTTGTTTAAAGCGGTTAGAAAGAGGCGCAATTTTAAGGGTTACGTGGCGCCTTTAGGGCATTCAAAATGGTGGGTGGTGTAGCTATATAAGTATCAAAAGCTAATCAACTGATTCTTAAGTGGTTGCACCTCATTAAATTTTATAAAGTTAACGCGGAGAATCTAATTCGGTTTTATGTTAGTCTTTAACCTAATACGACCTTCGCAGCGCATAGCTCTGACACGCCCGATTAAAGCGATTAATCGCAATCAATTAATGCCCTTTCCAGGTAAATTTTGACTTATTTTTACACGTATTAACCATCGGAAAAAAAAATTAATTTCGCCTCTGTTCAACGAAAAAAAAAAGAGATCGATATTATCCACGTCTTTGTCGGCTATTTTCGATTTTGATAATCGTTTAACTTTAAACTGACAAAGGGAGTGCACAACATGGTACCAACCGATTCCATTGAAATTTTAGTATGTTGTAGGGTATATGTGCCTAATCAATATTGCAAAATACTAAAACACAATTTGCTTTCGCTTTTGAGAAAAATCAATTCAAAGTTTTGAATTGTTCACGTATATAGTTGCGTCATCAAAATAGCAGTGGCGTTTCCTACTGGTCGTGCGCTCGGCTAGTAACCGTGCGGTCGGCGGTTCGTATCCGTACGACTAACACTCTTTTTTCTTCATTTTCTTCTCAATAAGTAATTAATATGAGATGATTGTGAAGTATAATTAAAAGGTCATTGAAAAAAGACAAGAATTATATAGGAATAATGATATTTTTTAAGAATTATTGCATTTTACGTTATAACTTTGGTTTTGCTGCCAAATGTTTTATGTGCCTTCTGTAATTTGGACAAAACGAAAGTCACGACAATTTGTGCCCTTTAATTGAATAATTTAAGTACATTCGAAATATTTAAATAATTGTGATTCAGCAGGTAGATTTATCAAAAAACAATGTTTATGGAAGATATAAAGAAAGCGGTAATACTTTAACAATTATTATTACCGAATGTACTTAAATTATTCAATTAAAGAGCACAAATTGTCGTGGTTTTCGTACTGTCCAAATTACAGAAGTTGCCACATAAAACATTTGGCAGCAAAACCAAAGTTATTCCTGCATAATTAATGTATCTTTTCAATGATCTTTGAATTATATTGCATAATCATTTCATATTATTTACTTATTGCGACGAAAAATTAAAAAAAAAAAAAGTGTTCGTCGTACTGATTCGAGCCGCCGACCACACGGTAAACAAGGCTAGCGCACGACCATTAGGATACGCCACTGCCATTGTAAAAATGCAAGCATGACGTCACAAACATGATAAAATTCAAAACTTTGAATTGATTTTTCTCAAAAACGAAAGCAAATTGCGTTTTAGTATTTTGCAATATTAATCAGGGGCATTTACCCTACAACATACTAAAATTTCAATGGAATCGGTTGGTACCATGTTGTGCATTCCCCTTGTGAATTAAACAATTCGTTAGTTTTATGTTGACGGTGGAATTTTTTATGAAAGTTCGAAGTGACATTGTTGAGAAGGAAATCTCTCGTCTAGTAAATTATTCATCGTCGCTGTTATTTAATTTGTAATTTAAATATTCCATTACTGAACTATCTCTCTATGTTGCAGACTATATTCACTCAGGATTCATATAAAATTTTACATATTTTCGCTCGGAATTTCGTATTTTATGCGCTTTATTTTTAAATTTCGAAAAGACCGAATAGAGCTTTTTAGAACTTTTAAAGAAATGTCATAATAAAGAGAAACCATTTTGATTGACTATATATTATAATTTTTCTTTGATTGAATTACTCATTTCATTTATTGAATTAAGATTGTCTACGAAATAAAGTTCACTTTAAATAAGTGTATTTAAGTGGAGAACAAGCCAAATCATTTAAAATTTAAGCCATTATAAATTGGTGTCTGTACAAGTTTGAAGAATACAAATAGTTCCTAGTGTAAGATCTAAACATGTGGCACATTTAGGTCGTATCCTGGACAAAGAAAAACTTTCTCTTTACGGACCAATCAACGAACGAAATTCACCCCCAAAAATGTAATAGACTCTCCCTAACAACAAAAAAATAACATTCTTGCAATAGCCAACGCAAAGAAAACATATAATTAACTTCTCGTATTTGTAATTAGATGTAAGTAAATAAAGTTATAATAATAGTTCAACAAGTGCGAATTTTTCAATTAACCAACCAGAAGCATTCACGCATCATCGTCAAAAGGAATTGCTCAAAGTACTGACGCAATCCGAAACGATCTACATTTGGTCCTTCGAACGACGGATTGAAAAAATAGCGTTAACTAACGTAACATAAAGAAAAACTTCATCTATATAAATACAAAGGAAGCCGCATAATCGAAGCCCGCATCTTCGAGAAACAATCGCAAAGAAGCAATTGAAGTCCATAACTTCAAAAACACAAGACGAAGAGTAAGAATCAACAAAGAAGGAAGCCATCTTCTACAGCAAGAAGCGTTACACAGAAAGGACATCAGCATCAAGAACAAAGCCGTAAAACCACCAAGTGGTCGCAGATAGCAGCAGCATTTCTCAGCTCAAAGTGAGTAATCCATTTACCTTTCCTCATATTTTGCACTTTTTCTTTGTATCCGTTGTCCGTAATTGACAATTGCTTCAGAATGGAGTCATTAAGCGTAAGACAATTGATCAGCAAACGTTCTGCGTTTCGTAGTTCAATCACAGCACTCAGTAATTATCTTGAATCGTTGCGTAACGTACAAATGTCTCAAATAGAGTTTGAAGAGCTACAGCTACAATTAAAACGCGTCGACAAAAAATATGCAGATTACGAATTAATACAAGAATTGATTGAAGACAAGTCAGACGAAGAAGCAGTTGAAATTCAATTAAACATTCGTACAGAAATTGAAAGCGAGCATGACAAACAAAAGGCTAATGCGCTATCTTTATTAAAATCATACGAAGCAAAAAATCAATCATCAGGTGATACAAAGAGAGAAACAAACAAAACAAGTTTCGTACAATTGCCGACCATTGAGTTACCATCTTGCGACGGTAATTTTACAAAATGGCGATCATTCGAGGATTCTTTTATGGCGTTAATCGACAAAAACCAAGCACTATCAAAAGTTCAGAAACTGTGTTATCTCAGGTCATCATTAAAGGGCGATGCATTAAGCATTATTCTGGCACTAGATACGACCGAAGCGAACTACGATATTGCATGGAACTTGGTCAAAAATAGGTTCGATAACCATCGTAGAACCGTATATAGCCATATTAATTGCATTTTAAATTCAAAATTTCAGTCATTAAAAACATTGTGCAATACTTTAGAACAGCATTTTCAAAGTTTAATCTCATTGAGCGTAGACATCAGCAGCTGGGATGCTATTTTAGTACCTATAATATTATCCAAAATTGACCTGAAAATCAATCGTGATTGGGAAAATCACATCAATGTAACGATGAATAGAGATGTCATTCCACAATACAAAGATTTATTTACGTTTCTTTATCAACGCTCTGATAGTTTTGATTCGTTGAAAACAACGAATGAAGTCAGATATAAGCCACAAACAAAATCATTTGCCACAGCAACAAAATCAAGCGATTCTCGTCATTGCTTATTATGTAACAAGGAGCACTTCATATTTTCTTGCAAGGAATTCCTCGACAAGGAAATTGACGAGAGGAAAGAAACAGTAAAAACACTAAAATTATGCATAAATTGCTTAAGAAAGGGACACTTTGCAAGAGAGTGCAAGTCATCAAAATGCAAACATTGTCACGAAGCGCATAATACGCTCCTACATGCACAAGCAAATTTCAGGAGGAACAGTCAACATAAACCACATGAGGAAACGCTAGCCAGCAATTGCGCAACACAAATTGCCTTGTTTTCACAAGCATTACTGCCCACAGCAGAGGTAATGGTCAAGGATAGCGTTGGTAAAAGCCACTGTGTACGTGCGTTATTGGACTCAGGAAGTCAGTCCAATTTCATTTCCGCCAGATTAATAAAAAAATTGATGCTAAAAACACACAACACATCAATGAAAATCGTTGGAATAAATCACGGAGTATCGAGTGTGAGGAAATGCACCAAAATGACCATCGCATCGAAGGATGGAAGTTACAATTCAAATGAGTCTTTTTTAGCATTAGAAAGAATCACAGAGAATGTTCCGCAGTTATCTATTGATAAAACGCTCATATCATTACCGGATGGCATAGAATTAGCGGATAACAATTGGAACAAGTCCAGCGAAATTGATGTCCTCTTAGGCTCAAAGGTATTTTGGGAAGTCTTAGAAGACGAAAAAAGAGAACTAAACATGAAGCAAGTCTCTCTGAGAAGAACTAGGCTTGGCTGGGTCATCGCTGGTCAAGTTATTCGTAATCAAACCACACAAAAACAATTATCATGTCTGACACTAAACGAAAATATCGAGAAATTTTGGCAGGTGGAAGAATTTGCCTACAACGGAAAGATTCTAAGCAATGAGGACATAGATTGCGAGAATAAATTCAAGAGCACGATCACAAGGGACGACACAGGGCGATTCATAGCTACAATACCATTCAAGGAGAGCATAGCTATGTTAGGTGACTCAAGGAAAGGAGCAACTCAGCGATTTTACGCATTAGAACGACGTCTGCAGACACAACCTGACATAAGAAACCAATACCGTCAATTCATGAGTGAATATGAAGATATGGGGCATATGACCATGGTGAATTCTGAAGAAAACTCCAATTTTTACTTGCCTCATCATAACGTGATGAAAGAATCAAGCGTCACCACGAAATTACGAGTCGTATTCGACGGTTCGTATAAAACAACGACCGGCTTATCACTCAACGACGTTCAGTATACAGGTCCTGCCATACAAGCTGATATTTTCGACATATTAATCCGTTTCAGACAACACAAGTACGTAGTCACGGCGGACATCGAGAAGATGTACCGCCAAATATTAATACAACCGTCACAACGAAAATACCAACAGATTATATGGAGAAGCGATCCAAGTTTGCCGTTGACAACATACCAGTTGAACACCGTGACTTATGGTACCGCGTCAGCACCATTTTTGGCAATCAGATGCGTGCATGAGATTGCGAATAGGACAGAATCTACACATCCGACAGAGTCAAACATAATAAAAACGGACATTTATGTTGACGATCTGATTACAGGCACAGATGATATAGACGAATTAAATACCCGATGTAACAATTTATCACAGATTCTCCAAGAAGCAGGGTTCCCCATAAGAAAATGGCGCAGCAACACAAATTTGTTAACAATCAAAAACCAATGTAATGAACCATTGCAAATTATCAAGGACTCGTCGAAAACGTTAGGAGTTCAGTTTTCAGCAGCAAATGATACATTCGAGTACACTTTCGATATTAATAGTTCATCTTCGAATATTGTTACGAAACGCAGAATCTTAAGCTCAATGGCGAAGGTGTTTGATGCGTTAGGGCTGCTTACTCCGGTGACAATCATCCCAAAGATAATCTTACAAGCTGTTTGGAAAGAAAAGCTGGGATGGGATGACAAGGTTCCATCTCAGATTGAGTCGAATTGGCGCAAATTTAAGAAACAACTTGCTGAGATTGACAAGATAACAATACCACGTAGAATATTACATGACAATAAGACAAAGATAGAGTTGCATGGCTTCTCAGATGCGTCTGAGCGTGCCTATGGAGCGTGCATATACGTGAAAACTTTTGTGGAAAGTGGGAAGATCATAAGCAAGTTGTTAACCGCAAAATCACGGATCTCTCCATTGAAAACAATCACACTGCCACGGCTTGAATTATGCGCTGCCGTAGTTCTAGCGCAATTAATGGACAAAATTAAATCAATACTTACGATACATATCCAGCAAACTTTCTACTATTCAGATTCGCAAATAGGTTTAGCATGGCTAAAACACGAACCATCCACGCTAAAAACATTTGTCTCGAACCGTGTTGCAGAAATTCAAAGAGTGAGTAATTCATGCGAATGGCATTATGTTCCGTCAGCTGACAATCCCGCGGACTTAATTTCGAGGGGTGTAGAACCACGACAAATTCAAGATTTAAATTTTTGGTGGCAAGGACCAAAATGGTTGACAGAACCATATTATCTACCGATAATAAACAAAGAAATCCAATCGGACAGCATACCTGAGCAAAGATCAAAGACAATGTCGCTATCGGTAACGACAGAAAATAGTATTTTTACAAGTTACTCCAACCTAAACAAACTAATTAACGTGGTCGCATATTGTTTGAGATACATTGCAAATTCTAGAAGGAACAAATCACGTACAGGACCGTTATCGATGCATGAGCGGAACAATTCATTAGAAACATTAATTAGAATAGCACAAGCCGAAGCATTTAATGAAGATATAACGCGTCTTCGTGCTAACAAACATTTGCATAACGATTCGAAAATTCTTCCTCTCAGCCCGTTTATTGATAAAAATGGTATTGTGAGAGTAGGAGGACGCTTGTCCGAATCACAATTGAGATATGAGCAGAAGCACCAGACTTTACTACCTCAGCATCATACTTTAACGAAACTAATCGCGGAATTTTATCATAAAATTAATCTACATTGTAGTGCGAATCAATTGTTATACATCATAAGGCAGAAATACTGGCCGATTGCAGGAAAAAATTTGGCGAAGCATATAGTACACAAATGTATCACATGTTTTAAACAAAATGCAAGGCCAATGAAACAAATAATGGGCGATCTACCTGCATGTCGTATAACACCTACGACTCCATTTTCGCAGTGTGGCGTAGACTTTGCTGGTCCCATTAATATCATTGAAAGAAGAGCTCGTGGATGTAAAACGCATAAGGCTTACATTTGTCTATTTATTTGTATGGTAACAAAGGCTATACATCTTGAAGTGGCAAATGATTTATCAACTGAAGGTTTTCTCGCTACATTACATAGGTTCATATCACGAAGAGGTATCCCACGCATGATGTATTCCGACAATGGGACAAACTTTGTCGGTGCTAATACAGAATTGAAACGGCTATATCAGTTATTAAGAACAAACCAGAAAGAAATCCACGAATGGCTCGTCAGAAATGATTACGTGCTCGAGTGGAAATTCATTCCACCACGAAGTCCTAATTTTGGAGGGCTGTGGGAGGCTCACATCAAGCTCGTGAAGAAACATTTGTACAAGGTTACGCAACAGAATATGCAATTTGATGAACTTTACACGCTATTAACAAGAATAGAAGCAATTGTCAACTCGCGTCCATTATCATCCCTTAGTGACGATCCGTTAGACCCGTTACCTATCACACCGGCTCATTTCTTAATTGGGAAAAGTATTATCGCTGCACCGGAAGAAAATCTAACTGACGTCCCAGAAAACAGAATGAATCATTATCAAAGGATTCAGCAACGCGCACAACAATTCTGGCAACGATGGAAAACGGAATATGTTCATCAATTACAACAAAAATCGAAATGGCGCCAAGAAAGTCCTAATATAACGGAAAACATGGTAGTTTTATTAGTGGAACCGAACGATCCGCCGTGCAAATGGACATTGGCACGCATCACAAAGACATGGCCAGCCAAGGATGGTCTAATCAGAGTAGTGACAGTGCGTGTTAGGGACAAAGAATTTAAGCGTAATATAAGAACTGTGTGTCCACTTCCAATAGAGACAAACGAACAAAATTAAAAAACTTTAGTTTTTGAAGGCCCGGAGCATGTACAAGTTTGAAGAATACAAATAGTTCCTAGTGTAAGATCTAAACATGTGGCACATTTAGGTCGTATCCTGGACAAAGGAAAACTTTCTCTTTACGGACCAATCAACGAACGAAATTCACCCCCAAAAATGTAATAGACTCTCCCTAACAACAAAAAAATAACATTCTTGCAATAGCCAACGCAAAGAAAACATATAATTAACTTCTCGTATTTGTAATTAGATGTAAGTAAATAAAGTTATAATAATAGTTCAACAAGTGCGAATTTTTCAATTAACCAACCAGAAGCATTCACGCATCATCGTCAAAAGGAATTGCTCAAAGTACTGACGCAATCCGAAACGATCTACAATTCTAAAACGAGGTTGAACGCAAAACAAAGATTCAACTAACGAGAATGATAAAAACAGTTGAGGCACAATCGATTTTTTCTAATTTTGAGAACGGATCATAATTCTAGAGAATGTTGGCTACTGTTACAGAGGCTACGTGAGATTGCAAAAAGGCTACATGAAGGGTGCAAACAGGGAATATTGATGCAAATTTATTAGAATATGGTAAAGCAAATCATCAAGTATTTGGAGCAGTAACATGAACGAATGAGCATTAGTGAAAACCGATTCAGACGCTTCCGAATCGCGTTATGTCCCAAAATTCTCCCCAAAATGCGTTTGATTGTAAAACGAGGTTGATCACAAAGCAAAGATTCGCCCAAAAATGCGAATTTTTGGCACTTCTAGTTTACGTTAATATTTCAATATCTCACCCAGTTATTTCATGCAGATAACTGTGCAGAAAACTGAGCGTAAATGAATTTTTTAAAAATGATTATTGCTTCAAATTTCTCACGAATTTTCATTGATACTTGCATCAATTTACGTCGAACTTAATCGTTACTTTCATCCCTAAAAACTTCATTATTCTTAACATCTCATAAGTTTTAATAGCGAAATCGAAAAGAGAGGAAAGTTCTTCAATACAAAATGTTACAATAACCAGAAATATGTAAATTAAGGAAAGGTCAATACAAAATCATTCCATATAAATCATTCGCTGAAAAACTGGTAAAGTGTACGAAAATTTTATTTACTTGGTAACCGATATAAGGGCATTCATAGATGCACATTTTTAGCTCTTTTGTACACATGGAATTGGCCATCTAGCAAGCAAATCGGAGGCTGCAATTGAAATGGAAGATAATTTGAACCTTTATTAAAAAGTTGATTGTCTTTACAATATTTTTTTTTGTTCCGAACTACTTAAAAAATAACTTTCAAAAACGGCGGATAATTATGCACCGACCTAATATTTTGCCTCATATCTAACGAAAACAATGATTTACTATTGAACATTTCGCTCCGAATTATTAGAAGTGAGGGAATTTTTGTTTCAAATGATTCATTCATACATTGAATTTGGGTAAACAGTTCACAACTATTAGACCAATTATTTGTGTTAATTAAAATTAAGATCTGTCCATTTAAATTTTAATAAGCCGCATTTGAAAAAATAATTTACAGCCATTCGGTTATTTTAACATTTTGTATTGAAGAAATTGCCGCCCTTTATAATTGTACCATTCAAACTTAAGTGGATGATAAGAATAATGAAGATATTAGGGATGAAAGTAACGATTAAGGGCGATCAAAATTGATGGAATTATCAATGAAATTTGGGAAAAGAGTTGATGCAATAATCGTTTTTCCAAAATGCCAGTCATATGCATGCAATTGGAAAACTAATAATAAATATAATGCAAACATTTTAGGTACAAATCGACTTTCTTTTCAACTTGAGACCGGAACGTGACAGAAATGATACTTTTGTCGTAGTAAATGTTGGTTAGTGTTACAGAGGCCATGTGAGATTGCAAAAGGGCTGCATGAAGGGCGAATGGATTATTAGTGCAAATTTCTATTATAATATACTAATGAAAATAACCGATTATTAAAAAGTAATTTCAATTATTAAGGCTTAGTGTAAACCGATGGGGACAATTATGCCGCGCTTCCAATTGGCATTATTTTCAAGATTCGCCAAAAAATGTGTACAACTGTAAAAAACGAGATTGATAACAAAACAAAGATTCACGAAAAAATGCGAATTTTTGCCACATCGAATATTATCAATGAAATTTGGGAAAAGAGTTGATGCAATAATCGTTTTTCCAAAATGCCAGTCATATGCATGCAATTGGAAAACTAATAATAAATATAATGCAAACATTTTAGGTACAAATCGACTTTCTTTTCAACTTGAGACCGGAACGTCGCAAAAATGTTTTTTATCGTAGTCAATGTTGGTTCCTGTTGCAGAGGCCATATGAAATGGCAGAAGGATTATATGAAGGGTGCAAAAAGAGAATATTCGCACAAATTTCTATCAATATCAACGCTAATTATCAATTATTTGAGGAATAACTTTAAGGATTAGCGAAAACCAATTCAGACAATTATGCCGCGCTTCCGAATTGCATCTTTTCTCAAGATTCACAAAAACAAATGCGTTTAATTGCAAAACGAGGTTGATCACAAAACAAAGATTCATGCAAAAATGCGGATTTTTGCCACATCTACTAGTTAATACTAATAAAAGACACATCCGGTACTGGTAAATCTTATGGGACGAGTCGACAGTAGTTGCAGGGTTAAGGGAGATTTTTCACAATTACTGCAGTGGAAAAGGAATAAACACGAAGCAATAGACCAAAACAAAGTGTTATTTTTCTTCAGTTGGACGCTTAAGTAGTTCATCAATTAGTTGCATCGTATTATTATTTATTGACTTCGACTTTTCTTACGTAAAGTGCAACGTAAAGCATCTATAAACGCAAAATCTAGAACGTTTATAATGATGTTAAATGAGTTTCTTTTCCTTTTCTATGTCTACTTTAAACATTATTCATTCATTCTCTCAATATTAAATTCGAAAGAATTGACAGGATACAAAATTGCTTCTCTTCTGTTTTGGATTCATTCGTTTTCACTTCCTCCTTTTTCGCCGTTAATTACCGTAAGTCGATTAATCATGATTAAGCAAATTAAGAAATTCTAATTTAAAAATTTGAACAAAAATGTTGGGCCTCAAACGTTGTTTTTGAACAATAATCGATAAGTTTGCGTCCACCATAATATTCTTTTGGTTTAATCATTAAACATTAAATAACGCTGAAAGAAATTAGAGCTTCTGAGACTCTAAATGTTTCGTTTTTGCAGGATCAAGTTTTTTCTTATGAACATTAAACACAAAATCAATAGAAAAATTTAATTAATTCACATATACTTACAATACAAAATAAAATATACAAATCTCGTTTAAAAAAAAAAGAGGAAATTAAATTGTTGTATAATTTCCCCATGGATCTTTCTTTTCATTTAATAGGGCGGAGGAACTGGCAGCGAAATTTATTAAATTTTCTCCCAGTTTGTCTTTTCGATGCACCCACAAGTATAAATCAATATGAATCTATTTGAAATACAACCCATCAATTGATCATCTATCATACTTTGTATAATCCGTGATTTGCCGACGCCAATTGTACACATTCCTCGTGTAATTTCGATTCCGATAGAACGTTTTACAGTAACAGCGCGCATTCGGGTAAGCACACGCTTCGCAAGTAATCGCCGTCTTTAGTGCCGTGCAGCCAACCGCCTTCCGGGAATAACAGTACATTATAGGAAAACATTTTCGTCGTTTTCGTTCGATGCGACACTGTTAACTTCCGACGCTCCGTCTCGGCCGGCCTTAAACTGCGACATTCGATGCCGATGTGCCACCTTTTCAGTGAACTGCGCCGTCTCCGGGACACTCTGCGGCTTCATTTTGAATTGTCTAGACCACGAATTGAAGGTGCGCTGTGCGTCCAAATAGGCCTTATAACTTCAATCCTCTTTTATTATCTGATTCACGCCGTCGCTAACGTCTCCTTCGGACAGTACGTATTCGACAGCATTAGCTGGGATCTTATTGAACGCCAATTGGGCGGCATCCAATATTTTCAACGTTAAAAACGTGAATATCAACGCATTACTTTGAATGAGAGCTTCGAGTCGTTGCGTCTCGTAGAGTAATCTAAGGAAGATATTTGCAATTCGTCCATCTCCGTTACCTTTCCCTGAAATCAAATACACAAATGTCAAATGGAATCTATTAATCCATGCAAATGTTTCTCACCTGTAAATCACTACTATGTTCTAGTTTATGTGGCTTCCTTCTAGTATTTTCGACGATAAGCTTCGATATGGCGTAAACATTAAGCTATTATCTTCGGCGTACGCCAGGGCGGCCTTTCGACTCTCATTATCCAACATGTTCTCCAAGTGAGCCGCATAGAGATTGATTTGGGCTTGCGAATTGATTTTACTCACGTAGAAAGCTAAAAGTTGCGTCTCGTTCATGTCCGATAGTCTTTTAACATAACTGAAAACACAATCGTCTTGTTTCCAGAAGAAAGTTGCAATACTGCAATAATTAAATTACCATTCGAGTAATTTTTCAACAACGTCTCTATGTGTCGTCGTGCCAACATTTTCTAAGAATAAGGCCAAATGAACGAGGAATCTTAGAAATTGCGTCGTTACATTAACATCCTCGATAAACTCATCCAATGGCTCAATATCGTCCAATATAATATGCTTTTGAATTATTCTAATCGCGTTGCTCGCTTCTTGTGAAACTTCGGATCTCCTCGATGCGTCTAGCTTGTGGAAAATATCGCCGATAGAGAATCTAAAATTATTGATACATATTAATTGCCAATCAACCATTTGAATATATCAAATAATTAACCTTTGTTCCCAAAACTGCCGCGGTAACGGTTTGTATTTTTTTGCTCACGCAATTCCTGAGTTCCGACTCAACACGTACATCTACGATGATTTTCATCTTCCCAATTCTGTGCAACCTCCAGCAGCGATATTAAATGGCCGCAGCAACATGCTGCCAATGATGCTCTCTCTCATACGCACGCAGCTCCTACTAAAAAATGAAAAGAAACATTGTATTCTAAAGTTCATCAGTTTGATTATTAGTTCTCATTTCACAGTAATCAAACGACGTCGCTTCCCAAATATCTCTCATTTTGTTACCTTCCGATTTCTTGGTCTCCTCCGCACCAACAGGCGAACTTGACAATTCATCCTCATTGCCAATTGTGATGCAGTCGCCAGCCTTCTAATTGTGCTGCTCTCCAAGCGTGTCCACAATCAATGCAATGCTATAACAATCAGCTGAAATATATTTCCTTTTTCTTCAGGTAATATATTACCTTTGAGCGTTTGACAATCGACGGCATCGAATTTCTTCAAATACTCTCTTACACAATTTCCTATCATCTTCCATATGCAAGTCGTGAAAAGGTACATTCTCATAGTATTGTATATCTGGATCTAGAAATTTAACACTCTTGTACTTTTAAAGACAATAGTTTCCTTTGCCTTTAGCTGATGCAATGTGTTCTCCCACGGAGAAGAATAAATTTGAAAGTGTAAAGTATCATCGTCACGTTTGGCACATGCAGCTTCAAGCCAGTCAATAACTAATCGACCTTCCCTAAGTAAACTGTCCCTTTGGAATAAATTCAAGGCACATAATTTCTCACTGACACCAAAATACAGTGAAACTTCATTATCAGGGTGGCTCTGCAGCCGATCTGAATATAAAATGTGAACCAGACACCAAGTGTTGTACTTGTTTTCTATGAAGGACTTTTCCTGAAGATTGACAGCACTGTATTCACTCAATTCCTTGAATACAGACAATGTAATAAAGCATGTTATCGATAGTTCTTTGATATTTACCAGCAGATCATTGTGATGATCCTGCCAAATCTCGAAAAACCTCACATAGAGATTCTCCAAAGTACTTTGAACTGCATCAATTTCAGATTGATTTTCACTTCCTACAAAGTGATTAATTAATTAACAGTAACGTGTATGATTTAAATTAAACTCTTACTGTTACAGCTGAATGCACTTTCATTTATAAGAGTGAAATTTGTATGTATTAAGGGGGAATCATTTACAGATTCATTTAATTCGCTTGGTGGTAACGTTACGGATAAATCCAAAGGCTTTGTGGCACTTTTACCAATGTTCTTCTTAAATAACGGACTAAATCGACCGCTTGTGTCTTGGATCGTTCGATTCAAATCATTTAGATCCGTTTGCATTGTCGAGCTGCAAAATACAAGTAAATTTAAGGCCTGCGAAGAAAAATGCCACAAATTTGATTACCTGCGTTCCTTTTCTGATCAAATAATTTGAACTGATGCTGTTATTATGATTATTTTAAACACGAATGTGCCAGGGATAACCTAACATCATTCGGTGTGATAAGTATTTAATACAAGAACCCATAGCTTACTTATTGCTGTAAGCTTCAAAACCGCTGGTCGTCTCTATTACCTGGTAGATGGCAGCATGTGGGTGTTGAAGATCGTAAATTTAACTTTAGAGCGCAGAATTGATTGAATTAAAAACTTTGTGTGTTATTATAAATGGTAAAGGCAAATGAACAAAATGCTTTAGTATGATTGCGAAATGTTAACGTGCAAATCGTACAGAGACAGTTTTGCAATTGAAGGTAATAAATTGATTAATTTTCATGTAATGATTACTGATGATTCACATAAGATGTTGTTAATCTGTCGCTGAACATCTTGTTCCTCTTAAGAGTCCTACATACACCAGCTAATCAACTCAGATGTAAACAAACAGTCGTGTTACGTCTCCATCGGAGACATATTCCAAAGTCCTCGACCTGAACAATTCTAAGCGATACGTCTCGCGCTCAGAATTACGAATACACGCACTAATAAAGGATAATCGAGGTTATTGTTGCTGGTGACTAAATCGATAAAAATATTTGGAAGAAAATTGGCAACGTTACACGGTTCCTGATTACGAATACTCATTAAATTAATTACTTTTTGCGGCTTCTATTCTATCGCACTTCCACACTCTTTCGATTTAATTTTCGAAACTATTGCTGAACAATTATATTTCGATGTAATGCGCATAAAGTAGCGCATGAGATTTTAAATTCGAAATAATTGTTACTTGTTCATTTTTAAATTAATTTAATAAAATACATATATACGAATGTGTAATTTTATAATGAAATTAGCAGAATTTCACTACAAAATTAACTAGTTAATTCAATAAAAATGGACAAGATAATACCTGAACAAACTCAAATCCTACAGGACATACTAAAAGTAAAGGAAGCTTCTAATGTTTCGTTGAAACATTGTTAAGATGCTTTGAAATTAATTATTTATTATTTTAAGTAAATTATGCAATGTCGTATTATTTTCGATTGTCCTGAAAAAAATCTCAAAATATTTTTCATTTATTCCTTGTTTATGCTTCTATTTGAAACTACATTTCTTCATCAATTTTGTCAAAGTCCATATCTTTACTTACATCATTTAAATTCTTAGTTCCTTCGTTTATAAAAAAATATTTTAGAGGAATATTGAACCATATAATTAATTGATAACTTATTTTCCAGTTAAGAAAGCATTTATCATGTATATTTCGTGACAACAGTCTTCATTAAAAGGAGAAGCAATCGCATTGTGAGGTAGGTTTTTACCTTGTTGAACTTCTGCAAACTTTCTTGAGACAGTTCCTCTCAAATGCCCATTTCATATTAGAGAAGTTTAGTTTTTCTTAGGGGCTTTTTGAGTATGTACACATTTTCAGTGAAATTATTGTACCAGATCTTGCAAATATTTCGCACAATTTTTAATATTCCCATTGAATTCAATGGGTAATTTCAATGCATGAATATAGGTTACTTCGTAATTGCAATTGTTTTACATACAAATTGGATTATAAAATTTATAAATTCAATCGTAATGGGCAAGAAAGTACAATGAAATATAGAATTGTCCTGAAAAAATCATCTATTTCATCTCAAATTCTGTATTGAAAACAACTTTCAAAGAATATTTCTAATGCAGTATCTTTGAAATAATTTTCAGAAAATACTAATAGTACATTCATATTACAAGCTAGACGATTGGAACAAGTTAGAAACACCGAAAACTGCGCGAAAATCGATGAAAAACTGAGGGAAAAAGCGAAATATAAGCCAAAAAAAAAAAGATGCGAATTTAAAAGTTTAAAAGTGCGATAACTTTTAAACCGCTGGACCGATTGGGCTGAAATTTGCACGCGAATTAGCTTTCGTCTGTCCCTACAAACGGTGCGAGTTTCAGTCAATTCTGGAAAATGGAGAAATATGCGGAAAATGAGAAAAATTCAAAGATGTTAGCCTGGCTTTTATTGCAAAAATTGGCAAAAATCGCAAGGATCGAGTAAGTAGAGAGTAAGTGGAAAATATCGAAATCTGCGAGAAAATCAATAAACAACGTCGCAAAAGTGAGGGAAATACGGACAAATAATTACAAGTTTGTGAATTAAATTGAATTTTATTTGAAATAAACTGCCTAGAATACAACACAATGTCGCTTTACATGTTATATATATTGTTAGGTCATTTTATTTGCTGTTTCTCTTTGATCAGCGTCTTAGTTCTTGTGCTTCGCCCATCAGGAGTAACTTCTTGATGTTTAGTTGCAAGTTGATTAATTATTCTTATGTGAAATGTTGTAATCAAAATGCTTTTAATATTGCAAGCAGCATGGATCTATTATCATGTTGTTCTAAATGGCAATCAATCATCTCAGAAACTCTTTCAACTACCTAAAGCAAAGGCAATTAATTAACATTGGCGCTTGGTTATAGGCAACATGTAAGTTGCTTTGCAAAGTTGGTTGCATATGCAACTAAATTTGCCCTTTTTCTTCATATTTTAATGTTAATTATTTCATTCAGGATGCATCTAAATACAATTATAGGGAGACAGTTGGAATCTGCTGCTCACATTAAGTTGAATTATTGCGAGAATTGGCCAGGCTTATTCCATTAACAGAACAAATTGCAACTTAAACTGTTCTACGATTTAAGAGGATCAAAGAGTGAATTTTTGTTATAGTGCATAATTATAATAACTTAAGTGATGTAAACTTTAATTTTAGTGATTGTATGTAGTAATTAGTATAATTTAGTCAATAAATTCTTTAATTTATGTTATTTTATTTTTATTTCGAATGTTTGTTGCCTGCGCCCTCTCTGAAGGTGGGCCTGAACAGTTGCGACACCAGCTTACAGATGCTCTACCAAATTGCTTTGGAGGGAAAAATTACGTTCTGTTGTTCAAATTTGAGAAATTCTTACCAGGGAAGAAAAAAGAGCGAATTATGAAAGAAATTATTTATGCCGATTTAAGAGATTAATAGTGCGAAAGACTGCGAAACCGTTCGAACGATTGGGCCCTAATTCTGGCACGAATTAGGTTTCATCTTTCACTCCAAACGATGCGAGTTTCAGCCAATTCGGGGAGATGCGGAAAATGAGAAAAATCCAAAGGGGTTCTGTTGCTTGCTCTTGCTCTTTTTGCAAAAATCGACTTTTCTAAGTCGAGCAGAATCGAGTAGCAATCGATTAGAGTAAGTGGAAAATATCGAAATCCGCGAGAAAAGCAATGAAGAACCTCGCAAAAGTGAGGGAAATATGGAAAAATAATTACAAGTTTGTGAATTAAATTGAATTTTATTTGAAATAAACCTCCTAGAATAGAACATTTTGCATGCAAATACTGCAAAGAAAATATGAATAAAATATTTATAAATCACAACTTAGAAGTTTTATCACATTCACAAATTTACATGTTAATAACCATCGATAAACAAAAATTCAATAGTAATTAATTCAAAAAATACCACTTTTTTGTTTCCAAAAGGAAAAGCAAATAAACAAAATTATCTAGATGTTGATGGCCCTGGTGAGCCTTCTTGGCGTTGCTTTGAATTTCGTTTTAAGTCATCTAAATATGTTTTGCGCGATTCTCCAAGTATCTGGGCCATGATTCCATCGTCCCAATCCTGGTCGCCTAAAAGGAAACAAGCATATTCAATGACGAAAGTTAAATACATAATCATCTTAATTACTCATCATATCAGATGGTATCTCACTTTGTTGCATCTTACTCGCACCGTTTGATTCACCAGGTTTTGTTAATGTGTGTTTTATATTACCAACCGATTCGATGCCGTCGTAAACATTGTGGAACTTTTGATAATCCGCTTTAAAACCGGAATCGCTAAACGATTGAGAATTCGACGACTGATTCGAATTGTGATCGGGGAATAATGGCTCATTCATTGACGCTTCGTAATCGTTACACGTACATTTATTCGGTGGCGCATCGCATCGGTAGCATGAAGTTGCTGAAACCATAAAACTTTGATTCGATGAAATATAAATGCGTTGGATTAATTACTGCTACCTGGAGAATAGCCAGAATCTTTAGGCGACATACTTTCGTTAGGCGATAAAGAGCCACGTCTTCATGCACACGATGTAGCACATACAGTTGATGTAATGCTCGAGCTACTGCTCGACGATGAATGCCCTTGCGGCTTCAGTCTCTGCTCTGCGTCACGAAAGTATTGAACATTCGATTCTCTAGCAACTTCATCTAACGCTTCGTTAGTCGCTTCCCAATCGGTCGCCTTCAATTTATCCTCTGCTATCGTCTAAAACAAACATTGGTCTGTAGGTTACAACGCAGTGAACAAAAATTAAATGACACCTACTTGTTCGATGAGTATTTCTTCGCTGGCTCTTACAGCATCGACCATTCTTCTTCTATTCAGATCAATCGTATGATATGCTGCAGTTCTAAACCAACAAGCACTGATGGATTGTTTGGATTACTGATTGAATTATTCACATCGCATTCTGTGATATGACAATCTAATTGGTTCATCTGTGCTTATTCGGTTTCCATTAAATATTTTTATTGGTTTTAAAAATTTAAGTTTTTCTATGAATATATTAAATAATTTCTTGATGCAACAATTCCAAAGCAATAGACTTCGATGGTCCTGTTGTACATTTCAGTCAATGCTTGGATTTCTACATGATTACCATGAACATTCCATTCTTTTCTTCTTCTCTTCTTGCAACATATATTTGCCAATGTCTTTGGTGACATAAGAGGCTAAAAAATCCTTGTTTTTCACCTAAAATTGAATTTCAGCCACATTTGCATATATATATTATAGCGATAAGAAAATTTTTACTTTTAACTAATGTCATATCGATCATAAAACACTTACTATGTAGTCCGTGCTAGGGCTTCTGACCATGAAATGCAACTCTTGATTGCCATCAATTTCATCTGCAATTGACCGAAAGGGGCAATTACCATCTTCATGCATTTGCATCTAGCAAGCAGTGAATCTCTCTAAACTGAAAAAAGAAATAGAGATTACAATCACTTATTAAAACAAGTTACCAATGTCCATTCATCTTCAGTTAAGCTCCGATCTTTAAGAGGGCGTAGTGCAGATGCATATTCACCTTCCCTGTTCCAGTTCCATCCTCAGTGTCAACATTATTAGCAATAATTATTATCATTGCTGTTCTCTCTGATAACAGTGTCAACTGTAGCTGAAGGACTAAAAATTTCCAACGTTTCTTCTATTCCTTTGGTTTTCCTCTCTCTTGGTTGCTTCCTTCGGCCAGGTTTCGATTCGTTGAAGCGTTTCCTCGTCCAAAAATCCTTAGATTATGGTGTCGTCGATCTAGAAACAAATGAAAATATATGCAGGGAATTCGGACATGTTCCACACCTCTATGAACCATAAGGTGCGCAAATTATGACAGTTAATTTCGGCTAATAAACGCGCGCTGATTTAATTGTTTTGCATAAGTTTTTAAAGAAAAATGTAAAATAACTTTCAATCTCCGTGAACATGGCGACCTCGAAATTTAGTAGAGGAAGCGATTCGAAAAAGATTTATTAAAGGGTCTTATTTTATGTGGCTATCATTTTGCAGAATTTATTTAACGCCGCGTTATTGGGCGTTTTGATATGGCGAGTTGGTCGAAGCCAAAAAGCTGATTTCATTTTATTCCGAGCTTGACGAACAATATTTTTTATTTAACGCAGGCTAACATGACGGACGGTTTCGCAAAAGTAATATATACACGTTTGGCGATGATTATTTAGAGATCAAACGTCGTTTCGAAGAGATGTATTTCAAATTAGCAGGTAATAAATTTGTAATGCATCTTGACAGGGTATGGTTGCTGCACATTTAACAAATTTATTAGGTTTATTTTCTGTTCTTTGTGAATTTAGTATCTTTAGTAGTCCTTTTTATTTTCAACGTACAATTTCAAATGTACCGTCATTAACTGTCACAACTTGCGCACCTTGTGGTTCATAGAGTTGTGGAACATGTCCGAATTCCAATCGAAATTATTATTTCAATTACGAAGCTTATATATCTATCTTTGTATGCACCAGCTGATCAATTCCCATGTAAACGAACAGTCGTCTTACGTCTCCATCGGAGACATATACCCTAGTCCTCGACCTGAACAATTCTAAGCGATACGTCTCGCGCTCGGAGGCTCGAATACGCGCAGTAATAAAGGATAATCGCATTTTATTGTTGCCGGTGACTAAATCGACAGAAATATGTGGAAGAACACTGGCAATGTTACACGGTTCTATACACTGAGAATGCAACCAACAGTACACCATTAATCTGCCATAAGAAACCATCGAAATAATTTGCCTTTACTCCTGTCAGAATCTACTAGATCAGAACACCCAAATTTCTTAAAAAGGTTTTCGTTTTTTTTAATCGAGATATCTTTAAAAATCCGGGGAATAGTTGCTAATTTCACTCTAGATCGAATTTAATTCAAAAAATGACTACGATATTATTTGGCTTCATTTCTAAATATATGAATTGTCAAACTGACAAGTCATGAAGACGAGCAATTACGTTGACAGTTGCCCTTCTGTAGTATCTGTCCACTTTGACAACGTGCATTTTTTTAACGCTGATATTTTATTGATTTGTTCAGAAAAAAGAATCAGAATCAAAATGTTACGAATGTCGACCATTAAAGATGCCATAGAGCGATGGGAAGAAAAGACTCGCGAAAAAACTTGTCGCGGAAAAAGCCGTTGTCGCAGAATCGTTTTGAAAATTAGTTGTCGCAGAGAAACATCGTCATCGCAGAAAGAAGCCATCGTCGCAGTAACGCCAACAAAAGTGAGTACCTTTGTTTTCTATCCTCGTGATTTGCATTCGTTTGATCTGAACTAAGAATGGCCCAAAACATGAAGCAATTGAATGATAGAAAAGGCTGAAGAAGTGCAATTTTATGTACGTTTGAATAAATAATTTGACCCTGTAAGGTGCTGCCATCTCTGCATATTTAAATGAAAATTGTAAATTTGGCAACGCAGCATGAACAAGTAGCGATTATTTAGAATTTAAAATCTCATCTCTCAATTGTTCAGAAATAGTTTCGTAAATTAAATCGAATGATTGTTCGAAGTGCGATAAAATAAAAGTCAATTTTCTTCGGCATATTCGTATCGATTTAGTGATCAGCAATGATAAAATGTGATTATCCTTTATTAGTGCGCTTAGCATTGTTCAGGATTGTCAAGGATTGAGGTATATTTTCCAGATGGAGACGTAAGACGACTGTTTGTTTACATCGAAGTTAATCAGCTGCTACTGTCGCCTCTTAATATTCGCCTTTCGCGCTAGTTGACACTTCTTGTAACTTTGCACTTATTAGGTTGCTCGTGTTGGCAATACGCAGTAACAAGTTGGACGCGCAAGTAAGTGGTGCGCCATGTTCATTTTTTAACCTGCAAATTTGAACGGTTCTGTCAGAAAGTTGTTTCATCAATAATTTGGTAAGTAAACACTGATTTCTTAAGATAAATATTTGTTACAATCAGAGTTATTAGCTTTAAGCTACAAATTTAACGTGTTTTAGAGTTTGGGGCTTGAATGACGAGGACAATTAAACAATTAATTAATTCGTTGTCTTCCTGTTGTCATTGTTGTGGATCGTCGTGCTCGATCTCTGGTTCTGACGTCAATGCATCGATCCTCGACAGTGCGTCTGCCACGACATTGTCCTTCCCAGCAAAATGTTGTACGTCGGTTGTGAATTGCGCTACGTAATCCAAGTGCCATAGTTGTCATGGGGATGCTTTTTCGGGTCGCCGATGGAATGCGTAAATTAACGGCCCGTAAAGATTGTAAAGTGGCCGCCTTCCACGTTGTGGCAGAACCGCTTCACATCCTCGCAAATCGCTGGCAGCTCCCTGTCGTACTTTTATTCTGGTTCGGACAGTTTGTGCAAGTTAACAGCTGGCGGTTGCCAAACTCCTTCTACTTGCTGTTGTAGCGTCGAAGCATCCGCCGTGACTGCTAAGGCGGCGTCGTATTTGGGGTGTACCAACAGTGTTGCATCTGCTAGCATTTGTTTTACCTCGTGGTAAGCGTCTGTTGTTTCACTTGTCCATTCAATTATTTCATTGCCATTTTTTGTGCCTTTTAGCATCTCGGCTATTGGAGATAGTTTCTCCGCTGCCTGGGGAATGAAACGTCATGATGTTAATCAACAATCCATACTCGACGAATTTCTGTAAAAAGAAGCTCCAGATGCCTCAAGTGCTGCGTTTCGTCCTTGGAAAATACTAAAACGTCATCAGTGTAGGGGAAACAGAAATCCAGCCCTCTAGTCACTTCATGGATGAGTCTCTGGAAGGTTTGTGCCGCATTCCTCAAACCGGAGGACATAAAAGAGTACTCGAAGGGCCCAAAAGGTGTTGTAATGGCTCTTTTCTTGATGTCTTCCTGTGCTGAAGGTATTTGATGATACGCCTTTTCCAGGTCAATCACTGAGAATATTTTCTTGCCGTAGAGCAAGTGTCCAAAGTCTTCAATGTGCCGCAGTGGATATTTATCGGCCCAGTGCGAGCATTTTAGGCCCTGTAATCGCCGCAGGGGCGCAAGTCGCCATCCTTTTTCGTGAGCAAATGCAGCGGCGAGCTCCAATCACTTGAAGAGGTCCTGATTACACCTGCTTTTATCAGACACTCGAACTCTGCCTTCGCACTGCTAAATTTGTCGGGCGCTGGGCTTCTTGGACGTTCCGAAACTGGCGGGCCCGGGGTAGTGGTGATGTGGTGCACTGTGCTATGTTTTATCTGCTGGTTCGGACATCTGGGCATAACAAATTGATTTGTATTTGTCCACTGAAACTCGACAGCATCCGTCTACCGTACTGACACATGCACGCACCGGAAAAGCACATTTGTCGATGACCTAATGCTGTCCGTAGAGCAACTGAAAATGGATTAGAATTAAAGAGCTGAGACTTTTATATACAGTCTACGGATATCAACAATGTTACAGAGAACTTTAAGGTATTGTTAAATATCCACAGTAATTTGTAACTTGATCATCATTTTTCAAATAGGAACTGGGCGACTTTTCCACTTTGTCAACATCCACTTATGGAAAGCCGAAGGTTGTGATATTAATGTGATCTTGGAAGAATTCAGGCACACAAGATCTAATATGCCACAAGTGGTTAAATGAAAACCAGTACTGAAGGGGATACAATTAGAGAGACTATTCGATTCTCTTCATAAATTACAAGTCATATGCAACATTGGACAGGGCTTGGAGAGAAGTTTGCTGAAGGTAAATACACTTATATTTTTATCACGTAAAGTGTACTTTTCGTGTTAACATTCCACCTAGATTGTAGTAGTAGTAGATTGTGATTATTTGTTCTTGAAATGAAAATGATCACAATTACTTATTACAAACAGATCATTTTGATAAGATCATTGCCTCTAAAAACAATAAAATTTCACTGGTGGTTAATATATTAGGTCGGTGCATAATTATCCGCCGTTTTTTGAAAGCTATTTTTTGGGCAATTCCCAGCTCAAAAATTTATCGTAAACACCATAAGCTTATTAATAAAGGTCCAAATTATCATCCATTTCAATTGCAGCCTCCTATTTTCTATTACACGTGTAGAAAAGAGCTCAAAATTTGCATGTATGAATGCTTTCGCATCGGTTACCAAATAAATAAAATATTCGTACACATTTTTTCAACGAACGATTTATATGGCGAGCTGTGTGAATATTTTGATTACATGGTAATCGATGTAAGGGCATGCAAAGTTGCAAATTTTTAGCTCTTTTCTGCACGTGGAATTGGCCATTTAGCAAGCAAATCCGAGGCTACAATTTAAATGGATGATAATTTGGACTTTTAGTAATCAGTTTATGGTGTTTACGATATTTTTTTGTGTTGCGAACTGCATAAAAAATAGCTTTCAAAAACGGCGGATAGTTATGCACCGACATAATATAAATTTTATGATTCTCATTAATATTTGAATTTCGCGCTAGTTTACATTTCTAGTAACTTTGCACTTATTGGGTTGCGCGTGTTGGCAATGCGCAGTAACAAGTTGGCCGCGGAAGTACGCCGATGTGCCGTGTTCGTTACTTCAAATTCGAACGGCTCTCGTTAAATGTTATTCAATCAATGATTTGGTAAGTAATTATAATTTTTTTCGAATAAATATTCGTTGCAATATGATTTATTAGTTTTAGTCTATTTATTAGATGGTTTGATTTAAGGTGTTTGACAATGGTGTAAATTCTAGGTTAGAATCAAATATGGTCACTGATGAAGAGAGTGAAATACTGCAGAGTCATTGCTCAATCAATTACTCGACGCCAGCAATAAGGGAACGACGTTGTGGGCCAAATTCTCTTTGGGTCCCGGTTTCGAACCACCTCATCATCAGCAGCAGCAAAGTGCTTCGTGGTGCAAACAGTATTAAAGGTGGTGATATAGTGGTAGTAGCAGTTACGGTGCTGCAGGTGCTAGTTGCGGGGCCAAATGCAGAAGAACAACAACGAACAAATGGCGTTGTTCCATTTGAATCCCGGGATTAACATCATTATGCAGCTACTTAAAGGTAAGTCAACTTTTAACTTGCTTCGGAGCTAAAGAAATAGAGTCATGAATGTGGTAAACCAATTTCATTTTCACCACATCGAACACTTTTGCTCGGTCATCAGTAATGTTTACAGTTCAATGGTTTAAGCTTCGGTGTGCTGCAAAATTTAGATGGAATCCACTGATACGTTGTCATTGGGATCTGTCATCCAACATCAGTCGTCTGCTGGTCAAGACCATTTCCTGGACTTTATTGTTGATTTCAAGTGTGACTGCTGCTTTTTAAACCTCGATGATATGATGTATCTGAAATGATTATTGCATCGCTTTTAAGCTCGTTCATCCAAAGATAAACGGTTTCATAATAAGCACACGAGTCACCCAATGTGATGTGCTTCGTCGTTTGCCCATCCAAAAAGATAGAATTGAATAACGTTTCGAATTCCAATGTTATCTATTAGTCCAAGGAAATTAGGCATTTCACATTGGATAACATCCCGCAGTGCTGAATTTTTGAGTCTAAACCTTCATAATGTGGTTCTTGAGAAAATGCCAAACGTCCACATCGATCTGAGTCGCTCTAAGGATTTTACACGTGGTCAAAGATGACCAAGAATGCTCCGTACGAAAATGTCATATGGGCACTAGATCGGGTAAACGTGCCATCAAATTTCTCTCTTGCAGTGAAATTAACCGTCCTCGATGCGTTTCCTTCAAAACGTCTAACGTAAAACTAACCATTGTTGGTTTTGAATTTGTTGTGGGTTAAAAAACCTTTAAAGAAAGACCATTTCACGGTCCTCGTGTTACTGTTAGATCCTTTGGAGCCCTTACTTCGTTTTCAAAAGTGTAACTCGTTGTAATTTGTATTCTTCAGAATGAATCTTTGGAGTTTCGAGCTGAAGGCTCCCAACTCCGCTTGTTTAATTGACTGTGTGCATGACGCGTTTTTTATTAAAAACCGGGACTTTTTCGTTGCCTGAAGGCCCGATTTGCTTCGCGATCGCGGCGCGGTCACTTTTTATTAAATGTCCATGCACTATGACTTGCACTTCGCGGTTTTAATCACTGCACTATTTTAGTATTAATTGCCCATCCACTTATTTCACTTTAGTTTGGTTTAATTTAATCACACTTTTTTTCCCCTGTGAAAAAATTACATGCACAACAAGTTATGAAAATAATGTAATAGTGGGAGTTGACGATATTTTGTTTGTGTTAATTGGTATTGGGATGGTAAATGAAAATATATATACATTAACAAAATTTGGTTTATTAAAAACAAAAAAGTCTTCGGTTCCTCAAAGCTGAAATGAGAACGAAATCCCAAACACAATTGCTTAGTAAGTTGCTGGCACGCTATCTCTCTCTTTCGTTCATGCTCTCTCTAGTGCGGCCCGGCCAGTGGCGACTCCCAGGGCATTATCACCCTTATTCTCACAGTGTCACTTGTCCTCCGGCACGTATCATCTTGGCGGATCTTGGCGGGGACTTCTCGACCCGCCTACAACGCCAAATTTCCGAGCCAGGAACAACAGCATCTTTTATCCTCAATCAAGACAATTCCTTGATTTAGGTCGTTATCAATTTTAAGTAAACTTACAGGCAGTAGGTAAAGAGAGAGACCAATTTTACATGTTATTTTAAATGGAGCCATTTTCTCAAAATGTGAGAGATATTTCTGGCGGACTTTGCAATTAACATAAAGCGTATATTTGAAACATTTGATTCTCTTCTGCGGCCGATTGCAGGAGCAAACGAGAACAATCTCCACTATCGGCAGTTTTTGCCTTCGACCGACAGCTCTAAAAGGGGAATCGAACCCCAATTTCGGAATCACTAACTACAACTGCGACCGAACAATTGCTACTTTCCATTCTTCTGAATGAGTGATCGCTTCCTTATACATGGTATTATTGTTGTTATTATGGCTGGTAGAAACTCGAAGGATCATTGAAGCGATTTAAGAACGAATTCCGTTCTTCAAAACAATTATTTACAATGGACGAAGTTCAAAATGTACTCGTCACAGATGGCAGATTTTGCCTTTTGAAAAGTTGTTCAATTATTTTCTGCTGCGCTTGAGGTAAATGATGCCGTTCTGGAATTTATTATAAAGAACAATTAATGTTAATTTGCCTAACTCAACAAACGATTTAAAACAATTTTATTTGTCTCTAATCTCTAACTAATGAATGAATTACTCGGATATCCCGACTAAGTAGGCGTCGGTTAGTAAAATGCATTTTGCTGCCTTTCGCAAGGCCGCGTAAAATTCGCTTCTGTAGAATCCTCAATGAACCCACCGATACAGATGCATTTTGTGGCGACGTCATCCCTCGTCTACGTTTCTTCTTCCCCCAGCTGTACCTGGTCAAATGCCTCGCACGAGGACACCGAGATGGATGTCGACAACGAATTTCTTTTTCTTTAAATGTCGTTTTATGTTCGGTCGAGGCGGCTGTTGTCACTCAGGCCCTAATCCATTGGTCGACCTTAAAGGCGATCGAACTCTCGGCTTCGATGGATTTGCAGGTAGTTTGCATACTTTCCTTGGTAATTGTGTTTGATGGAAGCGGACACAAGTTCCAATTATTCCGATTACGGTCATTCCCAGGAGCGCTCACCATATTTTATTTTTCGCACTTCGAGACATACTATAACGGCGAAGTTTTTCCTTTATCCATCTTGGAAGCTGCAATCGGTTCCTCTCTGGCGACAGCTTCGGGACGGTGCTCTTCTGCATAGGGCTTTTGATGCAGTCGTTGACGACCTCGAGTGCTCGGTCGATGTCGTCTTTAATAATTTTAGCTTCGCACCTGATTTCATATCTCCTGCTTAGCGTGAAGGTGGTAACAATATTGTGTTGTAATAAAGAATTGCGGTTCCATCGAAATAGCTCAAAAATGATTTTTCTTTTCTCAATTAATAAAGTGTATAATTTTAATGGCGCCCTTATCATAGTATTGGACTGTCTGTCCCAATTATTATTTTTACCGCAACCAATCACGTCTATCTTACGTGCATCTTTGCTGTTCTTAACCATCACCGCCTCCATCCTTTCGCCGAATATTATCTTCCTCGGAAGAGCGGCCCGTTACAATTTCTTCAAGATATTCGGCAGAATTTTCGCTCGTACTCGGTTGAACTTTCTTGCTCGTGCTTGCTACATCCTGAGGATGATTCAGTGATGTAGTTGGCGATGACGGTCGAGATTCCATTGTTTTTTTTTTCTTTTTCACTCTTTCGTTCGCTGAGACATTCGCTTAGTCGTGCATCGGTCGCTTATTGCATCATTAGCCACACGTTTGTCATATTGCAATTTATTAACTTTCGCTACAACTTCGCGAAACCATTGTAAAGGCCGCACAATTAGGAGGCAATTACCGCAGATCAGTTTTGACACGTAGTCCGTCACTTGAAGCTGAGAGGAAAAGAGAACATCATAGCTATAATTATATAATTTTTTTAACAACCTTCCACCCTTCAACGTTCAAATCAAATTTTGTACCAGATAACAAAATTATGGAGCGTTGACGTTAGCACTGCGTGCGAATCTTTTTCTATTTTTATTTTTAAATCTTCCCGCATCTCACTTCTGCCAACGATGTTTTCTGCAGAAATTGATTGCTCGCACAGTTTAGATTGTTGTTGTTTTTACTATAATGAATAATTCTTTGTTTGGTCACTCATTGATTGTTTGCTACTGGAATGTCATGCCCAGATATTTTCCATTGTTTTCGATCGGTATCCTGCTTCTCGTCTTGCAGGAAATTTGCCTTTCGGTCGTCAAATATTATTTTTTAATGCTGCCTTTCGGAGGCTCAATTGCTAACTCCTCTCGCACTCTCTCGCACTCTCTCCAGTCGATATTTAGATATATTGAATTTATGTTTAGTGCCCTTTATTGGGCTCAAAGAGAGGCGAAAATAACCCATTGATTAGTTACTAATTATGAAGATTAATATGTGGCAAATCTCTCACTCCCTTACAATTATAAAGGATCACAATGCTGGCTGTTTAATTTGGCATTAACAAATCTTAGATAATATCTTAGATAAAGAAAAGCCTAAGCACAATGCTTAGTAAGGCCCTCGCATCCTAGTATTGTTTTCTCTCTCTCTCTATCTATCTTTTCTTGTGCCTCTCCAACGGGTTGCCTGCTCCTGCATGGCGATGATTTCGCCTTTCATCCACTCGTCCGTGAAGTATTTTATTATTGCCTTTTGAAAAGGTCCTCAATCATTTTCTTGGAGCGCCAAGACTACATTTATTACTACTATTGCTAGTACTAGTATTACTGCTAGTTGTGGTTCAATGTTTTGGCGTTTCCTGCGGCAGTAATTAATTTTATATTTTCGCTGCGGAGGCCGCAACAACATTGTTAATTGTTGTTGGTGGATATTATTGAATTTATATTAATTATAATGTACATTTTGTTCTATTTTTATGTCTGCGCTAGCGCTGCCTTTGTGGCGATTCTGGCGTCGTGGTGCAACTGGCTCATCTGGGGAAGTTCTCCGGCATCTTCTTGCGGGTGCCTCACTAATCTCCTGGCGCAGATCTCGAGTGTCTTCCCACTGTAACGCAGCATTTCAGCTGATTGCTGGAGCAAACGAATCCTCGTCGACCTCATTCGTTTCACTTCTCGGTCGCCCACAACCGTACAAACATCGCCATTTTTGTCGGTGTTCGCCCTATTAATTTGATTCCGATCTGTGGACGCGATGCCATCTGCAGTTGGTGCCTACTTCCCGCTCAAATACGTTTTTTATCTGGAGTAAATCACTGGCCGAAGCAGCCATTTACAACTGATAAGTACAATGGAATCGTTACATTTTTAATTGGCGCAATTCAATGGTTACTACGATATCATTTGCCTTGTGATTGTTAGGATCTGCCAATGTGATGTTTTCTGCATTCTCGATCGCTTAATTGTTTAATAGGTAGTCATTTGGTGATTCGCTCAACTATTATGCAATTAAATTTTGCATTAAATCCTCCACTGATACAATTTACTTTGCTTTCGTTTATTATTTTTATCGCTCAAGTGATGCCACTTAGCGATGCACTCACTGGTGCCCTTCTTCATAATTTATTTGCAAATGATTAAGATTCCGACCTACCACCGGTTAAGTGCTCGGGAGGTATCCGGTCATAGACCAAACCGACCCGCCCTCAACCCCGAAAGGAAGAGGGAACGCACCGAGCCCATCGGCTCCGACCTCTATTAGGTGGGTCAACCCCGTTCCGTACATGTTAAACAGGAAGGTACCCCGCATAAGGTGGGCCCACCCGTACAACATAGAACGTGCTCGCATCAACCCGAAGGTCTAAGCACAGCAACAAAACCGCACGCCCCCTCGAGGCCAACGCCATATGAGTAGGGCCCCATGCTAGGCAAGATCATGGGGGTCGGGGGCTACTCCCCGAGGTACCAGTTTACGCAGACTGGTATCCGTATGCGCAGTGCCATATAGTCTGACGTCAATGGAAGGTAGCCAATGCCTCCAGCGAGTGCCTTTCACGCCGTCACTTTTTCACCCGGGCCGAGGCACTACAAACCGGTCCTCCCAGTGATCTAAAGGGAGATTCCAGTTTCCAGGTTACCAGTTTTACGCTGACTGGTCGCTCGTCGCACTCATTGGCTACTGAGTTATTTTATAAGGCTCAGTGTGCCTTAGGGTTTGCCAAGAAAGGGAGAACCAATTCCTTTAATCGGTGATCAGCCGATTGCTGTTGTTCCCTGGCCCCGAAGGCCCACCAACTGAAGAGTCGCAGCGATCAAATCCACGAACATCCTCAGTCTAACCAGGTACCAGTTTATTGTACACTGGTAACACACTCGCACCCACGGATGCTCCTAAATTATTTTAAAAGGCTTAGTGCATCTTTGGTCTAGGACGCCGGAGGGACAACCACCCCCTCAACGGTGATCAGCCGCCGCCTCGGCCATTTGCAAATGATTTCTCAATTAGCGAATCAGTCTCCCCCTCCGGATTCGCCTGTCGGCTCAAAGCGAATCAAGAACTGGAGGTATCCTTTGCGCGTCGCCGTTTCCGTATTTTAATTATCGCTGCTTTTGAACTCCATGTTCTGGTCCTGCGACTTGTACTAGTACCCGATCACCGGGTTGATATTGTGGATCGGCGCGTCCTCTTTTATCGCCGGTTTCTTTCTGGTGTTCTTGCACTTCGTCGTTACTTTCTCGCGCTTTAGCGAGAGTTAATTCCATCTGCTTTAACAGCGAGGTTATCGCTGGAAGGACCCCTGTAGAGTTCGAAGGACCTTTTTCTTTACGTTGCTGGTGGTTAGTTTTAGTAAGACACTTACTGATTATTAACTGATAAGTTAAAATTAGAAATATGGACACACACACTATAATTATTGAGACGTCTTATTTACTATCTGCCCTTCTATTGATGATTTAATGAATCTCTAGCGACTGAAACATTTACCTATTCGAAAAGGATCGCGTCTCTCCACAAGCAGCCGAAGGCCTTTTCAACGGCCAGAAATGCAGCGATGTTCTGTAATTTCCAGCAATTTCTCACTCCCAGTGTAACGATGAACTGCAACTGCCGCTTGCAGGAGCAAACGAATCCTCGTCGACTGTGTTCGTTTGACTCCTCGTTCGGAACCGTACATTCATCAGGATTTTCACCTCGTTACTATGCGCGTCTATCGTGGTGAAGACTTCGCGAGGAGCGCGTGAAAGGCCGAAAGTCTGTGAAAATGTCAATCGGTCCGCCGTAAATATTTCTCGACCACCCGAAGCAATCGGCCGTCTCGTGTTGCCAACGTTTAAATCAAATTTTGTGCCAGATAACAAAATTATGGAGCGTTGACGTTTGCACTGCGTGCGAATCTTTTTCTATTTTTATTTTTAAATCTTCCCGCATCTCACTTCTGCCAACGATGTTTCCTGCAGATGCTACATCCTGAGGATGATTCAGTGATGCAGTTGGTGATGACGGTCGAGATTCCATTGTTTTTTTTCTTTTTCACTCTAAGTATTTCGTTCGCTGGGACATTCGCTTAGTCGTGCATCGGTCGCTTATTGCATCATTAGCCACACGTTTGTCATATTGCAATTTATTAACTTTCGCTACAACTTCGCGAAACCATTGTAAAAGCCGCACAATTAGGAGGCAATTACCGCAGATTAGTTTTGACACGTAGTCCGTCACTTGAAGCTGAGAGGAAAAGAGAACATCATAGCTATAATTATATAATTTTTTTAACAACCTTCCACCCTTCAACGTTCAAATCAAATTTTGTGCCAGATAACAAAATTATGGAGCGTTGACGTTTGCACTGCGTGCGAATCTTTTTCTATTTTTATTTTTAAATCTTCGCGCATCTCACTTCTGCCAACGATGTTTCCTGCAGATGCTACATCCTGAGGATGATTCAGTGATGTAGTTGGTGATGACGGTCGAGATTCCATTGTTTTTTTTCTTTTTCACTCTAAGTATTTCGTTCGCTGGGACATTCTCTTAGTCGTGCATCGGTCGCTTATTGCATCATTAGCCACACGTTTGTCATATTGCAATTTATTAACTTTCGCTACAACTTCGCGAAACCATTGTAAAAGCCGCACAATTAGGAGGCAATTGCCGCAGATCAGTTTTGACACATAGTCCGTCACTTGAAGCTGAGAGGAAAAGAGAACATCATAGCTATAATTATATAATTTTTTTAACAACCTTCCACCCTTCAACGTTCAAATCAAATTTTGTGCCAGATAACAAAATTATGGAGCGTTGACGTTTGCACTGCGTGCGAATCTTTCTATTTTTATTTTTAAATCTTCGCGCATCTCACTTCTGCCAACGATGTTTCCTGCAGATGCTAAATCCTGAGGATGATTCAGTGATGTAGTTGGTGATGACGGTCGAGATTCCATTGTTTTTTTTTTCTTTTTCACTCTAAGTATTTCGTTCGCTGGGACATTCGCTTGGTCGTGCATCGGTCGCTTATTGCATCATTAGCCACACGTTTGTCATATTGCAATTTATTAACTTTCGCTACAACTTCGCGAAACCATTGTAAAAGCCGCACAATTAGGAGGCAATTGCCGCAGATCAGTTTTGACACGTAGTCCGTCACTTGAAGCTGAGAGGAAAAGAGAACATCATAGCTATAATTATATAATTTTTTTAACAACCTTCCACCCTTCAACGTTCAAATCAAATTTTGTGCCAGATAACAAAATTATGGAGCGTTGACGTTTGCACTGCGTGCGAATCTTTCTATTTTTATTTTTAAATCTTCGCGCATCTCACTTCTGCCAACGATGTTTCCTGCAGATGCTAAATCCTGAGGATGATTCAGTGATGTAGTTGGTGATGACGGTCGAGATTCCATTGTTTTTTTTTTCTTTTTCACTCTAAGTATTTCGTTCGCTGGGACATTCGCTTGGTCGTGCATCGGTCGCTTATTGCATCATTAGCCACACGTTTGTCATATTGCAATTTATTAACTTTCGCTACAACTTCGCGAAACCATTGTAAAAGCCGCACAATTAGGAGGCAATTGCCGCAGATCAGTTTTGACACGTAGTCCGTCACTTGAAGCTGAGAGGAAAAGAGAACATCATAGCTATAATTATATAATTTTTTAACAACCTTCCACCCTTCAACGTTCAAATCAAATTTTGTGCCAGATAACAAAATTATGGAGCGTTGACGTTTGCACTGCGTGCGAATCTTTTTCTATTTTTATTTTTAAATCTTCCCGCATCTCACTTCTGCCAACGATGTTTCCTGCAGATGCTACATCCTGAGGATGATTCAGTGATGTAGTTGGTGATGACGGTCGAGATTCCATTGTTTTTTTTTTCTTTTTCACTCTAAGTATTTCGTTCGCTGGGACATTCGCTTGGTCGTGCATCGGTCGCTTATTGCATCATTAGCCACACGTTTGTCATATTGCAATTTATTAACTTTCGCTACAACTTCGCGAAACCATTGTAAAAGCCGCACAATTAGGAGGCAATTGCCGCAGATCAGTTTTGACACGTAGTCCGTCACTTGAAGCTGAGAGGAAAAGAGAACATCATAGCTATAATTATATAATTTTTTTAACAACCTTCCACCCTTCAACGTTCAAATCAAATTTTGTGCCAGATAACAAAATTATGAAGCGTTGACGTTTGCACTGCGTGCGAATCTTTTTCTATTTTTATTTTTAAATCTTCCCGCATCTCACTTCTGCCAACGATGTTTCCTGCAGATGCTACATCCTGAGGATGATTCAGTGATGTAGTTGGTGATGACGGTCGAGATTCCATTGTTTTTTTTTTCTTTTTCACTCTAAGTATTTCGTTCGCTGGGACATTCGCTTGGTCGTGCATCGGTCGCTTATTGCATCATTAGCCACACGTTTGTCATATTGCAATTTATTAACTTTCGCTACAACTTCGCGAAACCATTGTAAAAGCCGCACAATTAGGAGGCAATTGCCGCAGATCAGTTTTGACACGTAGTCCGTCACTTGAAGCTGAGAGGAAAAGAGAGCATCATAGCTATAATTATATAATTTTTTTAACAACCTTCCACCCTTCAACGTTCAAATCAAATTTTGTGCCAGATAACAAAATTATGGAGCGTTGACGTTTGCACTGCGTGCGAATCTTTTTCTATTTTTATTTTTAAATCTTCCCGCATCTCACTTCTGCCAACGATGTTTCCTGCAGATGCTACATCCTGAGGATGATTCAGTGATGTAGTTGGTGATGACGGTCGAGATTCCATTGTTTTTTTTTTCTTTTTCACTCTAAGTATTTCGTTCGCTGGGACATTCGCTTAGTCGTGCATCGGTCGCTTATTGCATCATTAGCCACACGTTTGTCATATTGCAATTTATTAACTTTCGCTACAACTTCGCGAAGCCATTGTAAAAGCCGCACAATTAGGAGGCAATTGCCGCAGATCAGTTTTGACACGTAGTCCGTCACTTGAAGCTGAGAGGAAAAGAGAGCATCATAGCTATAATTATATAATTTTTTTAACAACCTTCCACCCTTCAACGTTCAAATCAAATTTTGTGCCAGATAACAAAATTATGGAGCGTTGACGTTTGCACTGCGTGCGAATCTTTTTCTATTTTTATTTTTAAATCTTCCCGCATCTCACTTCTGCCAACGATGTTTCCTGCAGATGCTACATCCTGAGGATGATTCAGTGATGTAGTTGGTGATGACGGTCGAGATTCCATTGTTTTTTTTCTTTTTCACTCTAAGTATTTCGTTCGCTGGGACATTCGCTTAGTCGTGCATCGGTCGCTTATTGCATAATTAACCACACGTTTGTCATATTGCAATTTATTAACTTTCGCTACAACTTCGCGAAGCCATTGTAAAAGCCGCACAATTAGGAGGCAATTGCCGCAGATCAGTTTTGACACGTAGTCCGTCACTTGAAGCTGAGAGGAAAAGAGAACATCATAGCTATAATTATATAATTTTTTTAACAACCTTCCACCCTTCAACGTTCAAATCAAATTTTGTGCCAGATAACAAAATTATGGAGCGTTGACGTTTGCACTGCGTGCGAATCTTTTTCTATTTTTATTTTTAAATCTTCCCGCATCTCACTTCTGCCAACGATGTTTCCTGCAGATGCTACATCCTGAGGATGATTCAGTGATGTAGTTGGTGATGACGGTCGAGATTCCATTGTTTTTTTTTCTTTTTCACTCTAAGTATTTCGTTCGCTGGGACATTCGCTTAGTCGTGCATCGGTCGCTTATTGCATAATTAGCCACACGTTTGTCATATTGCAATTTATTAACTTTCGCTACAACTTCGCGAAACCATTGTAAAAGCCGCACAATTAGGAGGCAATTACCGCAGATCAGTTTTGACACGTAGTCCGTCACTTGAAGCCGAGAGGAAAAGAGAACATCATAGCTATAATTATATAATTTTTTTAACAACCTTCCACCCTTCAACGTTCAAATCAAATTTTGTGCCAGATAACAAAATTATGGAGCGTTGACGTTTGCACTGCGTGCGAATCTTTTTCTATTTTTATTTTTAAATCTTCCCGCATCTCACTTCTGCCAACGATGTTTCCTGCAGATGCTACATCCTGAGGATGATTCAGTGATGTAGTTGGTGATGACGGTCGAGATTCCATTGTTTTTTTTCTTTTTCACTCTAAGTATTTCGTTCGCTGGGACATTCGCTTAGTCGTGCATCGGTCGCTTATTGCATCATTAGCCACACGTTTGTCATATTGCAATTTATTAACTTTCGCTACAACTTCGCGAAACCATTGTAAAAGCCGCACAATTAGGAGGCAATTACCGCAGATCAGTTTTGACACGTAGTCCGTCACTTGAAGCTGAGAGGAAAAGAGAACATCATAGCTATAATTATATAATTTTTTTAACAACCTTCCACCCTTCAACGTTCAAATCAAATTTTGTGCCAGATAACAAAATTATGGAGCGTTGACGTTTGCACTGCGTGCGAATCTTTTTCTATTTTTATTTTTAAATCTTCCCGCATCTCACTTCTGCCAACGATGTTTCCTGCAGATGCTACATCCTGAGGATGATTCAGTGATGTAGTTGGTGATGACGGTCGAGATTCCATTGTTTTTTTTTCTTTTTCACTCTAAGTATTTCGTTCGCTGGGACATTCGCTTAGTCGTGCATCGGTCGCTTATTGCATAATTAGCCACACGTTTGTCATATTGCAATTTATTAACTTTCGCTACAACTTCGCGAAACCATTGTAAAAGCCACACAATTAGGAGGCAATTACCGCAGATCAGTTTTGACACGTAGTCCGTCACTTGAAGCCGAGAGGAAAAGAGAACATCATAGCTATAATTATATAATTTTTTTAACAACCTTCCACCCTTCAACGTTCAAATCAAATTTTGTGCCAGATAACAAAATTATGGAGCGTTGACGTTTGCACTGCGTGCGAATCTTTTTCTATTTTTATTTTTAAATCTTCCCGCATCTCACTTCTGCCAACGATGTTTCCTGCAGATGCTACATCCTGAGGATGATTCAGTGATGTAGTTGGTGATGACGGTCGAGATTCCATTGTTTTTTTTCTTTTTCACTCTAAGTATTTCGTTCGCTGGGACATTCGCTTAGTCGTGCATCGGTCGCTTATTGCATCATTAGCCACACGTTTGTCATATTGCAATTTATTAACTTTCGCTACAACTTCGCGAAACCATTGTAAAAGCCGCACAATTAGGAGGCAATTACCGCAGATCAGTTTTGACACGTAGTCCGTCACTTGAAGCTGAGAGGAAAAGAGAACATCATAGCTATAATTATATAATTTTTTTAACAACCTTCCACCCTTCAACGTTCAAATCAAATTTTGTGCCAGATAACAAAATTATGGAGCGTTGACGTTTGCACTGCGTGCGAATCTTTTTCTATTTTTATTTTTAAATCTTCCCGCATCTCACTTCTGCCAACGATGTTTCCTGCAGATGCTACATCCTGAGGATGATTCAGTGATGTAGTTGGTGATGACGGTCGAGATTCCATTGTTTTTTTTTCTTTTTCACTCTAAGTATTTCGTTCGCTGGGACATTCGCTTAGTCGTGCATCGGTCGCTTATTGCATCATTAGCCACACGTTTGTCATATTGCAATTTATTAACTTTCGCTACAACTTCGCGAAACCATTGTAAAAGCCGCACAATTAGGAGGCAATTACCGCAGATCAGTTTTGACACGTAGTCCGTCACTTGAAGCTGAGAGGAAAAGAGAACATCATAGCTATAATTATATAATTTTTTTAACAACCTTCCACCCTTCAACGTTCAAATCAAATTTTGTGCCAGATAACAAAATTATGGAGCGTTGACGTTTGCACTGCGTGCGAATCTTTTTCTATTTTTATTTTTAAATCTTCCCGCATCTCACTTCTGCCAACGATGTTTCCTGCAGATGCTACATCCTGAGGATGATTCAGTGATGTAGTTGGTGATGACGGTCGAGATTCCATTGTTTTTTTTTCTTTTTCGCTCTAAGTATTTCGTTCGCTGGGACATTCGCTTAGTCGTGCATCGGTCGCTTATTGCATCATTAGCCACACGTTTGTCATATTGCAATTTATTAACTTTCGCTACAACTTCGCGAAACCATTGTAAAAGCCGCACAATTAGGAGGCAATTGCCGCAGATCAGTTTTGACACGTAGTCCGTCACTTGAAGCTGAGAGGAAAAGAGAACATCATAGCTATAATTATATAATTTTTTTAACAACCTTCCACCCTTCAACGTTCAAATCAAATTTTGTGCCAGATAACAAAATTATGGAGCGTTGACGTTTGCACTGCGTGCGAATCTTTTTCTATTTTTATTTTTAAATCTTCCCGCATCTCACTTCTGCCAACGATGTTTCCTGCAGATGCTACATCCTGAGGATGATTCAGTGATGTAGTTGGTGATGACGGTCGAGATTCCATTGTTTTTTTTTTCTTTTTCACTCTAAGTATTTCGTTCGCTGGGACATTCGCTTAGTCGTGCATCGGTCGCTTATTGCATAATTAGCCACACGTTTGTCATATTGCAATTTATTAACTTTCGCTACAACTTCGCGAAACCATTGTAAAAGCCGCACAATTAGGAGGCAATTGCCGCAGATCAGTTTTGACACGTAGTCCGTCACTTGAAGCTGAGAGGAAAAGAGAACATCATAGCTATAATTATATAATTTTTTTAACAACCTTCCACCCTTCAACGTTCAAATCAAATTTTGTGCCAGATAACAAAATTATGGAGCGTTGACGTTTGCACTGCGTGCGAATCTTTTTCTATTTTTATTTTTAAATCTTCCCGCATCTCACTTCTGCCAACGATGTTTCCTGCAGATGCTACATCCTGAGGATGATTCAGTGATGTAGTTGGTGATGACGGTCGAGATTCCATTGTTTTTTTTTCTTTTTCACTCTAAGTATTTCGTTCGCTGGGACATTCGCTTAGTCGTGCATCGGTCGCTTATTGCATCATTAGCCACACGTTTGTCATATTGCAATTTATTAACTTTCGCTACAACTTCGCGAAACCATTGTAAAAGCCGCACAATTAGGAGGCAATTGCCGCAGATCAGTTTTGACACGTAGTCCGTCACTTGAAGCTGAGAGGAAAAGAGAACATCATAGCTATAATTATATAATTTTTTTAACAACCTTCCACCCTTCAACGTTCAAATCAAATTTTGTGCCAGATAACAAAATTATGGAGCGTTGACGTTTGCACTGCGTGCGAATCTTTTTCTATTTTTATTTTTAAATCTTCCCGCATCTCACTTCTGCCAACGATGTTTCCTGCAGATGCTACATCCTGAGGATGATTCAGTGATGTAGTTGGTGATGACGGTCGAGATTCCATTGTTTTTTTTTCTTTTTCACTCTAAGTATTTCGTTCGCTGGGACATTCGCTTAGTCGTGCATCGGTCGCTTATTGCATAATTAGCCACACGTTTGTCATATTGCAATTTATTAACTTTCGCTACAACTTCGCGAAACCATTGTAAAAGCCGCACAATTAGGAGGCAATTACCGCAGATCAGTTTTGACACGTAGTCCGTCACTTGAAGCCGAGAGGAAAAGAGAACATCATAGCTATAATTATATAATTTTTTTAACAACCTTCCACCCTTCAACGTTCAAATCAAATTTTGTACCAGATAACAAAATTATGGAGCGTTGACGTTAGCACTGCGTGCGAATCTTTTTTTATTTTTATTTTTAAATCTTCCCGTATCTCACTTCTGCCAACGATGTTTTCTGCAGATATTGATTGCTCGCACAGTTTAGATTGTTGTTGTTTTTACTATAATGAATAATTCTTTGTTTGGTCACTCATTGATTGTTTGCTACTGGAATGTCATGCCCAGATATTTTCCATTGTTTTCGATCGGTATCCTGCTTCTCGTCTTGCAGGAAATTTGCCTTTCGGTCGTCAAATATTATTTTTTAATGCTGCCTTTCGGAGGCTCAATTGCTAACTCCTCTCGCACTCTCTCGCACTCTCTCCAGTCGATATTTAGATATATTGAATTTATGTTTAGTGCCCTTTATTGGGCTCAAAGAGAGGCGAAAATAACCCATTGATTAGTTACTAATTATAAAGATTAATATGTGGCAAATCTCTCACTCCTTTACAATTATAAAGGATCACAATGCTGGCTGTTTAATTTGGCATTAACAAATCTTAAAAAAAATATCTTAGATAAAGAAAAGCCTAAGCACAATGCTTAGTAAGGCCCTCGCATCCTAGTATTGTTTTCTCTCTTTCTCTATCTATCTCTTCTTGTGCCTCTCCAACGGGTTGCCTGCTCCTGCATGGCGATGATTTCGCCTTTCATCCACTCGTCCGTGAAGTATTTTATTATTGGCTTTTGAAAAGGTCCTCAATCATTTTCTTGGAGCGCCAAGACTACATTTATTACTACTATTGTTAGTACTAGTATTACTGCTAGTTGTGGTTCAATGTTTTGGCGTTTCCTGCGGTAGTAATTAATTTAAATTTTCGCTGTGGAGGCCGCAACAAGAGTGTTAATTGTTGTTGGTGGATATTATTGAATTTATATTAATTATAATGTACATTTTGTTATATTTTTATGTCTGCGCTAACGCTGCCTTTGTGGCGATTCTGGCGTCGTGGTGCAACTGGCTCATCTGGGGAAGTTCTCCGGCATCTTCTTGCGGGTGCCTCACTAATCTCCTGGCGCAGATCTCGAGTGTCTTCCCACTGTAACGCAGCATTTCAGCTGATTGCTGGAGCAAACGAATCCTCGTCGACCTCATTCGTTTCACTTCTCGGTCGCCCACAACCGTACAAACATCGCCATTTTTGTCGGTGTTCGCCCTATTAATTTGATTCCGATCTGTGGACGCGATGCCATCTGCAGTTGGTGCCTACTTCCCGCTCAAATACGTTTTTTATCTGGAGTAAATCACTGGCCGAAGCAGCCATTTACAACTGATAAGTACAATGGAATCGTTACATTTTTAATTGGCGCAATTCAATGGTTACTACGATATCATTTGCCTTGTGATTGTTAGGATCTGCCAATGTGATGTTTTCTGCATTCTCGATCGCTTAATTGTTTAATAGGTAGTCATTTGGTGATTCGCTCAACTATTATGCAATTAAATTTTGCATTAAATCCTCCACTGATACAATTTACTTTGCTTTCGTTTATTATTTTTATCGCTCAAGTGATGCCACTTAGCGATGCACTCACTGGTGCCCTTCTTCATAATTTATTTGCAAATGATTAAGATTCCGGCCTACCACCGGTTAAGTGCTCGGGAGGTATCCGGTCATAGACCAAACCGACCCGCCCTCAACCCCGAAAGGAAGAGGGAACGCACCGAGCCCATCGGCTCCGACCTCTATTAGGTGGGTCAACCCCGTTCCGTACATGTTAAACAGGAAGGTACCCCGCATAAGGTGGGCCCACCCGTACAACATAGAACGTGCTCGCATCAACCCGAAGGTCTAAGCACAGCAACAAAACCGCATGCCCCCTCGAGGCCAACGCCATATGAGTAGGGCCCCATGCTAGGCAAGATCATGGGGGGGGGGGGGGGCTACTCCCCGAGGTACCAGTTTACGCAGACTGGTATCCGTATGCGCAGTGCCATACAGTCTGACGTCAATGGAAGGTAGCCAATGCCTCCAGCGAGTGCCTTTCACGCCGTCACTTTTTCACCCGGGCCGAGGCACTACAAACCGGTCCTCCCAGTGATCTAAAGGGAGATTCCAGTTTCCAGGTTACCAGTTTTACGCTGACTGGTCGCTCGTCGCACTGATTGGCTACTGAGTTATTTTATAAGGCTCAGTGTGCCTTAGGTTTTGCCAAGAAAGGGAGAACCAATTCCTTTAATCGGTGATCAGCCGATTGCTGTTGTTCCCTGGCCCCGAAGGCCCACCAAATGAAGAGTCGCAGCGATCAAATCCACGAACATCCTCAGTCTAACCAGGTACCAGTTTATTGTACACTGGTAACACACTCGCACCCACGGATGCTCCTAAATTATTTTAAAAGGCTTAGTGCATCTTTGGTCTAGGACGCCGGAGGGACAACCACCCCCTCAACGGTGATCAGCCGCCGCCTCTGCCATTTGCAAATGATTTCTCAATTAGCGAATCAGTCTCCCCCTCCGGATTCGCCTGTCGGCTCAAAGCGAATCAAGAACTGGAGGTAGCCTTTGCGCGTCGCCGTTTCCGTATTTTAATTATCGCTGCTTTTGAACTCCATGTTCTGGTCCTGCGACTTGTACTAGTACCCGATCACCGGGTTGATATTGTGGATCGGCGCGTCCTCTTTTATCGCCGGTTTCTTTCTGGTGTTCTTGCACTTCGTCGTTACTTTCTCGCGCTTTAGCGAGAGTTAATTACATCTGCTTTAAATGCGAGGTTATCGCTGGAAGGACCCCTGTAGAGTTCGAAGGACCTTTTTCTTTACGTTGCTGGTGGTTAGTTTTAGTAAGACACTTACTGATTATTAACTGATAAGTTAAAATTAGAAATATGGACACACACACTATAATTATTGAGACGTCTTATTTACTATCTGCCCTTCTATTGATGATTTAATGAATCTCTAGCGACTGAAACATTTACCTATTCGAAAAGGATCGCGTCTCTCCACAAGCAGCCGAAGGCCTTTTCAACGGCCAGAAATGCAGCGATGTTCTGTAATTTCCAGCAATTTCTCACTCCCAGTGTAACGATGAACTGCAACTGCCGCTTGCAGGAGCAAACGAATCCTCGTCGACTGTGTTCGTTTGACTCCTCGTTCGGAACCGTACATTCATCAGGATTTTCACCTCGTTACTATGCGCGTCTATCGTGGTGAAGACTTCGCCAGGAGCGCGTGAAAGGCCGAAAGTCTGTGAAAATGTCAATCGGTCCGCCGTAACTATTTCTCGACCACCCGAAGCAATCGGCCGTCTCGTGTTGCCAACGTTTAAATCAAATTTTGTGCCAGATAACAAAATTATGGAGCGTTGACGTTTGCACTGCGTGCGAATCTTTTTCTATTTTTATTTTTAAATCTTCCCGCATCTCACTTCTGCCAACGATGTTTCCTGCAGAAATTGATTGCTCGCACAGTTTAGATTGTTGTTGTTTTTACTATAATGAATAATTCTTTGTTTGGTCATTCATGGATTGTTTGCTACTGGAATGCCCAGATATTTTCCATTGTTTTCGATCGGCATCCTGCTTCTCGTCTTGCAGGAAATTTGCCTTTCGGTCGTCAAATATTATTTTTTAATGCTGCCTTTCGGAGGCTCAATTGCTAACTCCTCTCGCACTCTCTCCAGTCGATATATAGATATATTGAATTTATGTTTAGTGCCCTTTATTGGGCTCAAAGAGGGGCGAAAGTAACCCATTGATTAGTTACTAATTATGAAGATTAATGTGTGGCAAATCTCTCACTCCTTTACAATTATAAAGGATCACAATGCTGGCTGTTTAATTTGGCATTAACAAATCGTAGATAATATCTTAGAATGATACACCAACAATAAACAAAAGTAACAATGTTCATAATCATTCCACTGAAGTAACAATCACCACAATTAAAAAGTGAATTATTTCTATTTCTATTATTTGCTAAAGACTATTTTGCTGTCTTTTTGAGCGGGTAATTCTTATCTTGTTTCTACAAATGGGACTTAATCGATATTTTTTGCTAGCCACTGTGGCCCGTTCCACCATATATTTTAATTTATTAACATTTTTATTTGAAGCGCCTCTAAATATTAAATCGGCGCGATTGAATTCCGATCGTTCATTGTACTAACTTTCGCAATTTGATCTCTCGTGCCGTCTCTAATCCAACGCAATTTCTTCATCTGATCGCAGACAAATGCAATGAAAGTCAATTTCTAATGTGTTAATGGCTTTTTGCGCTAATTTAGCTAGTAAATGAGAAGATGCACTTCGCTCTTATTATTTCGATCGGTTGATATCAAATATGTGATGCATCTGCAAAAACCCATTTACTTCAATCAATGTATCTTGCCTGTTTAATTGGTTCTAGCAATGATTAGTATTCTGCACATACCTTTTCTAAACTGTGCGTGTGTTGTAATAAAGAATTGCCGTTCCATCGAAACATATTAAAAATGATTTTTCTTTTCTCAATTAATAAAGTGTATAATTTTAATGGCGCCTTAATAATAGTGTTGGACTGTCTGTCCCAATTATTATTTTCACCGCGGCCACCACTACCCCCCGCCACCCCCCTTATGGGCTCCATGGACAGCCCCCACCGCACCTTCTCCTCTTACTTTGTGGCTGCTACTCGTCGGCGTCCAAAAAGTTTTCAAGAGGCTGATTGATCGTTGATTTTCAACTTTGCTCGGATTCTTCTCCCGCTTCTGAATGGCGATGATTTTGGCTTTCATCCACTCGTCCGTGAAGTATTTTGTTATTGCCTTTTGAAAAGGTCCTCAATCATTTTCTTGGAGCGCCAAGACTACATTTATGACTATTGCTCGTACTATTATTAGTGCAACTAGTTGTGGTTGAATGTTTTGGCGTTTCCTGCATCAGTAATTAATTTTATATTTTCGCTGTGGAGGCCGCAACAACATTGTTAATTGTTGTTGGTGGATATTATTTAATTTATATAAATTATAATATACATTTTGTCCTATCTTTATGTCTGCGCTAACGCTGCCTTTGTGGCGATTCTGGCGTCGTGAAGTTCTCCGGCATCTTCTTGTGGGTGCCTCACTCCTCTTCTGGCTCAGATCTCGAATGTCTTCCCAGTGTAACGCAGCATTTCAGCTGATTGCTGGAGCAAACGAATCCTCGTCGACCTCATTCGTTTCACTTCTCGGTCGCCCACAACCGTACAAACATCGCCATCTTTGTCGGTGTTCGCCCTAATTCTAACTCGTTTAGTAAACGACGCATCTGTGTCGCTTGTAAATCACTGTAGTGTTCGATAACCGCGTCCTTTAACGTCTTGTGCAACTCTGTTGCCGGAGGGTTGATTGCTATGTCGCTAACAGACGACAAAATATCACAATTAGCGCGTGGAATTTCTTCTTATCGCTGGAAATCCCGGCCGCTATGAACTGCGACTCTAGTTGAACGAACCATAGCTTACAATTTGCTTTATTGAACGTGGGTGGTCTAAACGCTACGACCGATGCCTAGAAATCTGGCAACAATATTGTGTTGTAATAAAGAATTGCGGTTCCATCGAAATAGATTTAAAATGATTTTTCTTTTCTCAATTAATAACGTGTATAATTTTAATGGCGCCCTTATAATAGTATTGGAGTGTCTGTCCCATTTATTATTTTCACCCCGGATTTCCAGCCTAAAAAGATAAAGAAAAGCCTAAGCACAATGCTTAGTAAGGCCCTCGCATCCTAGTATTGTTTTCTCTCTCTCTCTATCTATCTCTTCTTGTGCCTCTCCAACGGGTTGCCTGCTCCTGCATGGCGATGATTTCGCCTTTCATCCACTCGTCCGTGAAGTATTTTATTATTGCCTTTTGAAAAGGTCCTCAATCATTTTCTTGGAGCGCCAAGACTACATTTATTACTACTATTGTTAGTACTAGTATTACTGCTAGTTGTGGTTCAATGTTTTGGCGTTTCCTGCGGTAGTAATTAATTTAAATTTTCGCTGTGGAGGCCGCAACAACAGTGTTAATTGTTGTTGGTGGATATTATTGAATTTATATTAATTATAATGTACATTTTGTTATATTTTTATGTCTGCGCTAACGCTGCCTTTGTGGCGATTCTGGCGTCGTGGTGCAACTGGCTCATCTGGGGAAGTTCTCCGGCATCTTCTTGCGGGTGCCTCACTAATCTCCTGGCGCAGATCTCGAGTGTCTTCCCACTGTAACGCAGCATTTCAGCTGATTGCTGGAGCAAACGAATCCTCGTCGACCTCATTCGTTTCACTTCTCGGTCGCCCACAACCGTACAAACATCGCCATTTTTGTCGGTGTTCGCCCTATTAATTTGATTCCGATCTGTGGACGCGATGTCATCTGCAGTTGGTGCCTACTTCCCGCTCAAATACGTTTTTTATCTGGAGTAAATCACTGGCCGAAGCAGCCATTTACAACTGATAAGTACAATGGAATCGTTACATTTTTAATTGGCGCAATTCAATGGTTACTACGATATCATTTGCCTTGTGATTGTTAGGATCTGCCAATGTGATGTTTTCTGCATTCTCGATCGCTTAATTGTTTAATAGGTAGTCATTTGGTGATTCGCTCAACTATTATGCAATTAAATTTTGCATTAAATCCTCCACTGATACAATTTACTTTGCTTTCGTTTATTATTTTTATCGCTCAAGTGATGCCACTTAGCGATGCACTCACTGGTGCCCTTCTTCATAATTTATTTGCAAATGATTAAGATTCCGGCCTACCACCGGTTAAGTGCTCGGGAGGTATCCGGTCCTAGACCAAACCGACCCGCCCTCAACCCCGAAAGGAAGAGGGAACGCACCGAGCCCATCGGCTCCGACCTCTATTAGGTGGGTCAACCCCGTTCCGTACATGTTAAACAGGAAGGTACCCCGCATAAGGTGGGCCCACCCGTACAACATAGAACGTGCTCGCATCAACCCGAAGGTCTAAGCACAGCAACAAAACCGCACGCCCCCTCGAGGCCAACGCCATATGAGTAGGGCCCCATGCTAGGCAAGATCATGGGGGGGGGGCTACTCCCCGAGGTACCAGTTTACGCAGACTGGTATCCGTATGCGCAGTGCCATATAGTCTGACGTCAATGGAAGGTAGCCAATGCCTCCAGCGAGTGCCTTTCACGCCGTCACTTTTTCACCCGGGCCGAGGCACTACAAACCGGTCCTCCCAGTGATCTAAAGGGAGATTCCAGTTTCCAGGTTACCAGTTTTACGCTGACTGGTCGCTCGTCGCACTGATTGGCTACTGAGTTATTTTATAAGGCTCAGTGTGCCTTAGGTTTTGCCAAGAAAGGGAGAACCAATTCCTTTAATCGGTGATCAGCCGATTGCTGTTGTTCCCTGGCCCCGAAGGCCCACCAAATGAAGAGTCGCAGCGATCAAATCCACGAACATCCTCAGTCTAACCAGGTACCAGTTTATTGTACACTGGTAACACACTCGCACCCACGGATGCTCCTAAATTATTTTAAAAGGCTTAGTGCACCTTTGGTCTAGGACGCCGGAGGGACAACCACCCCCTCAACGGTGATCAGCCGCCGCCTCGGCCATTTGCAAATGATTTCTCAATTAGCGAATCAGTCTCCCCCTCCGTATTCGCCTGTCGGCTTAAAGCGAATCAAGAACTGGAGGTATCCTTTGCGCGTCGCCGTTTCCGTATTTTAATTATCGTTGCTTTTGAACTCCATGTTCTGGTCCTGCGACTTGTACTAATACCCGATCACCGGGTTGATATTGTGGATCGGCGCGTCCTCTTTTATTGCCGGTTTCTTTCTGGTGTTCTTGCACTTCGTCGTTACTTTCTCGCGCTTTAGCGAGAGTTAATTACATCTGCTTTAAATGCGAGGTTATCGCTGGAAGGACCCCTGTAGAGTTCGAAGGACCTTTTTCTTTACGTTGCTGGTGGTTAGTTTTAGTAAGACACTTACTGATTATTAACTGATAAGTTAAAATTAGAAATATGGACACACACACTATAATTATTGAGACGTCTTCTGCCCTTCTATTGATGATTTAATGAATCTCTAGCGACTGAAACATTTACCTATTCGAAAAGGATCGCGTCTCTCCACAAGCAGCCGAAGGCCTTTTCAACGGCCAGAAATGCAGCGATGTTCTGTAATTTCCAGCAATTTCTCACTCCCAGTGTAACGATGAACTGCAACTGCCGCTTGCAGGAGCAAACGAATCCTCGTCGACTGTGTTCGTTTGACTCCTCGTTCGGAACCGTACATTCATCAGGATGTTCACCTCGTTACTATGCGCGTCTATCGTGGTGAAGACTTCGCCAGGAGCGCGTGAAAGGCCGAAAGTCTGTGAAAATGTCAATCGGTCCGCCGTAACTATTTCTCGACCACCCGAAGCAATCGGCCGTCTCGTGTTGCCAACGTTTAAAACAAATTTTGTGCCAGATAACAAAATTATGGAGCGTTGGCGTTTGCACTGCGTGCGAATCTTTTTCTATTTTTATTTTTAAATCTTCCCGCATCTCACTTCTGCCAACGATGTTTCCTGCAGAAATTGATTGCTCGCACAGTTTAGATTGTTGTTGTTTTTACTATAATGAATAATTCTTTGTTTGGTCATTCATGGATTGTTTGCTACTGGAATGCCCAGATATTTTCCATTGTTTTCGATCGGTATCCTGCTTCTCGTCTTGCAGGAAATTTGCCTTTCGGTCGTTATAGATTATTTTCGGAGGCTCAATTGCTAACTCCTCTCGCACTCTCTCCAGTCGATATATAGATATATTGAATTTATGTTTAGTGCCCTTTATTGGGCTCAAAGAGGGGCGAAAATATATTTTAAAGATATTTCTCAGCGAAGTTAACGTTAAGTTATTCTATCTCACTATTTGAAACGTAGTCGTAAAAATGTTTAGTCTTTTAAAGAATTAAGCAGTAATTTCGGATGATTTTTGTGAGTGTCATTACATTTTTGTCTTTTTTTTGTAAAACAGACGCTTTCCACCGTTCGGCTTCCGAAATAAAATCAGTTGAATTTAATGATTTGCCTGTATTAATAGGCGAGTAACAGAGCATTTCTGCTACTTAATCTTGGGTGTTGAATTATATTTTATTTTATCATTGAGCCATAATTATTGCTAAAACATAAATGATAAACATACATATCTTAGTACATGTGAGAATGAAAAATCCACTTTGCATACAATATTGCGGTTTCTCCATCAAGATATTTCTATCTGATTTGATTAAATTTTTGGGTTACTACTTATTATCAAAAATTGTGAATGTGAATCGCGCCGCTTTTCCATATCTGTGTTTGGCTTCCTTCATTCTCAATACATTCCTTCTGATCCTGTGCTTATTCAGGAGTAAATCTCAAAATTATGTTCTATTTCACATCGCTGAAATCGAAACAAATATAAGTCAAATGATTGAAATGTATTAATCTGCATATGGATAGCAAATATATATTCTTAACAATATTTACATTCTCGATGTCAATTTGCAAATAAATGCTACGAGAATGCTTTCAATTGAAGAACAGAAATACAATAACACACTTAACCACAAACACTCTGCAACAAAGATAATACACATGGAGACGTATCAATTCCAAATAAAACGTAAACAATGAAGTTACAGAAATTGCTTTGAATCGTTGCCGAACTTCCAATTGTAAGAGCATCTCCCGAACTTGAACAAGAGCGGGATCGTGGACGCCCCCCGTCCTTGTAACGCTGGGCTGAATGATTTTCTTTACGGTGTTTTTTGCACACATTGGCCAGTACCTTAGTCCCAATGCGAATTCTCAATGTGTGTTTCTTTAATAATCAATGTTGTTGATGTATGGCGAGTCTTGTATCGGCTCTCATTTAGTTGCTGAGAGGTGAAGGGCTGCATTTTCTTAATGGTACTTGCGTATCATTAACATTTCTTGAGTGTCGCAAATGCGCATTGCCATCGGGAAGGTTTAGGTTGTCTATGTTGTTTTTGCCCGCACACAGGGACCCGCATGGACGATCATTGGTAGAATATTCTAGTGTTTATTGCACTAAATTGATTACTTAAAATTGAAGGAATTGCAAAGAAATATAAAATCCCTTATTGTTAATCCAATTAATCCGAAGCGAAAGAGAAAAAAGTAAATTTTGTAGATATTACTACGATTATTATTCATTAATATCATTTGTTATTATTATACTAAAAAGAAAGAAAAGAAAAAAACGGCCCTATGTTGTGTCGCTGTTCTATGGCTGCGATAAGTCTTTATCGACAATTTTCTGTATGATATTGACTTCGTTCAGATGGAAGTACTATCATATAAAATAAAACTAATTAAATGAATAATTACGGATCGTGCTCTTTTAATAATAAGGGAGCGTGTACCGCGGTTCGACGGTCGCTTAAAACGTGATAAGGGACTTTGTCACTTCAACATTATTAATATGAATTATTACGAGAGATAATGAGAAGCCAATAAACCATTATTATTATTTCTTGTTTAAATTCAACTTTCTTCCTTCTCACGCCCAACAGATCCGTTAATCTAATTAAGCATTTAAGCAAAGAGGGCTTCAACAACTTTATTTGAAGGAAAAATACAAAATATGTTTGGCGTACAGCGAAGAGTTTTAATCTAAGATTACGAACTTGTTGCGTTCAATGAAGTCGATCGTCTCTTGGTGCATGTACCGACGAAAATTCCATCTCGCTGAAAACGTTAAAAGAAACAATTAAATGTCGTCGAGATTGTCAATTATAAATAATCGTAGTTGTAACACAAATATTTTCGCATTTAGTACGTCCGTTCGATAGGTCAATCGAAAAAGCGAAAATATGGCAGATCTTATTAATGTTGTGGCTATCTCTAGAACACCTAAAAGAGAAGGAGGTAAAATCTGCGAATTTGGGGACATTTCTAAAATGTAAGGGGTTTCTTCCATAAATACAACCACTGGGAACTCAGCCTTTACCTCCCTAACTAAATAGTTAAAACTCTTAGAATTAGCAACTAACTTTGTAAAAGCGAGTCTTGAAGAAAACGTCTTTACCGTACGGTCATGTTACATTATTCCGTTAGTGAATATAAGTAAGTGAAGAAACAAGTAAAATGGAAGACTATCTTCATTTCGATGGATATCGGTGATCTTTCGGCGAACATTCATTTCAGCTTTTTAAGCCCGCTCGCTCTATGAAGGTTTGCAATTTTTTAATTCGGTAGATTTCGCAAATAATTATTGCAAAAACAAATTAGCCAATTGCCGCTTCTTTCAATCGTCATCAGTCAGATTTTATTCGCAATCGATAAATATTTATCCACCACAAACAAATTATCATTTACATTATGTTACTTTTACAATTTAAAAAAAAAGGCGCGTGTGTAGCTACGACAGAAATTGACGGAATCTGTAACCGATGATAAATCAGTGAACGTCAACTCCAGCGGCGGCGTCTCCAATGAGATTTAATCAAACTGAGCCACGATAAAACAATTGTTTATCGTATCCTGGCGCAACGAATAAATTGACATTTATTCTTTCGTATTATTTTTTTTTTGTAAAAGTGAACTGACTTTCGCAATCTTTCTTTCCGAATAATTTCATAATTTTCGGCTAAAAAAATAATTAATTCGCGATGGTGGGTAAGGGATCGTGCAAGGCACAATTGAATTTATTCCGAATGCTCATGGACGTCATCGAGATGGAATCCGTTGTCGACCGCTCGAGATCGAGAGGCGGCCGTCCGCAAGACGATGGTAGACGATGGTGCGGACGGAGCACGTGCCCATTGAACGCGAACGCAATCGAAGAAGGATGCGAAAGAGTTTGCGGCGGCCCAACGACAATCGGAAACTATGCGACCGCTCCGAGTACTTCGACGTCGCAGAGGGCGAATGATGGCGGCGAAGAGGAGCGCGAATCCGCCGAATTTGATTGTCGCGATCCGTCGTCGGCACCACGATGACTTACATTATTCTCTGTCTCGACACCCACACACACAACGGATATAAATCACCAATTTGCTTGTACACTCAAACATAAAATGCGATATCATTCGCACTCAAGCGCTCGAAAAAGTACATTATTTCGGACGCTCCCCCACCATTTTGGGGTGGCGCTTTCACGCCTCACCTCCGTTTCGCGAAACCAAAAGTTTGTATAAATTTCTGTAGATCGTTAACACGTATTTGTTGCATATTTCGGTTAACGGCCATATGGTATGTAAATAAATTCCTCCAAACGGTTTAGTTGATGTGGTGGTGATTTCCATGGTGGCCTTATTCCGTTTGCGATCGAACTGGCTCTTTTAGCAGTCTACGCATTTCTCTAACATTTTTTTTTACATCTCGGTTCATTTTGGACCATTTCTGTGTTTGTTTGATTATCTTCTATGTTTTGTGTTTTCTTGGGAGCCATCGAGCGATTTTTTCATCGCATAATTCTCTCGCCGATCTCACTAGGCTTAACTTAACCAAAACTATCTACACAGGATGCAATATGAACGCATATGTTAAGCGCCTTAAGATCATGGTACTTTATCCAATGAAAACTAAGGAAATGTTGATGTTGATCATGGTGATGTGACGGATAATATAGTATAGGGTCGTAGAAGAATGGCATGAATCAGCTGGGGAGCGTGATGCCATAAGGAACCTATACGCCATTTTTAGTTTATATATTGTACTGGACAATTCACTGAAGACTGAATTTTTTGAATCATTTTCTTGTGTTTCTTGTATATATTCGCTTCTTGATATTTTGCTATTAGATATTTTAGTCTAATGTAGATTCGTTGAATCATGAGGGCTTGAATGAAGTATGCACGTATGTCTTCAAATCTTGCCATTGCGTAAGTTACAAGTCTTTCCAAAATATTCTTTTTCCTATCACTGGCATTGATTTGCATGGCGATAATTTCGCCTTTCATCCACTCGTCCGTGAAGTATTTTATTATTGCCTTTTGAAAAGGTCCTCAATCATTTTCTTGGAGCGTCGGGGCCACTTTTGTTACTACTGCTAGTTGTGGTTCAATGTTTTGGCGTTTCCTGCGTCAGTAATTAATTTTATATTTTCGCTGTAGAGGCCGCAACAAGATTGTTAATTGTTATTTGTGAATTTGTCGAAGGAATTGGAATAGGGCGACTGCAAATATTTCCGATTATAGGTTGCTAAAAGATCGGCCGTAACACCCAGTTATCTAAGTAAAATTATATTTTGTCTTCAAAATTTTAGCTGCAATTTTAATTTGCGGCGAGTGTCCATAATAATATCGCGACGGTTTAATATCGGGCGCGATATTTAGTTAAGAAAAGGAAAAGTCAAGGGTTCGCTTGACTGACATCTAACCATCGGTCTCTTATAGGAATGGACAACAAATGAGCTACTTGGTGGGGTCACGTTAAATTAGCCTTACACTTAATTCGTGATACTCTTTTTGTTTTTAATTATTTAATGATAACGAACATTTACAATAGTGTGTTGTGAGTAATTTCTTCTTTTCATCATCAGAGGTTCTGGTCAACTATGATGTGTTTTTCTTAAATCTATTACATTTTTTATTCTTTGGAGGGGCAATGGCTGCCATATGGGCTCGCCCTCGGCCGGTTTATACAAAAGCCCTTCGGACGGGCAGCTATTACCTGCCTTCCTTTGTGGCACTAAACTTTTTATTGTTCCTTTACTTTCTAAACTATTTTTAACTATTTATCCTTAATGCATTATTTTCTTATTTCTACTATAATTCTTTAAGTATATATTTCTGGGCTCGTCCACTACTGTTGTTCAATGATATGGCGGCAACTAACATCGATAACAAACTAATAAGTTTCGATGACGATGAGTCAATCAAGACTTTGGGGATCATTTGGCAGAGCGATCTGTTCAAGTTTTCAATAAAACTAGTGTCCAGTCAAAGTGTAAAGAAAAAATGGAAAGTTTATTCATTCACTTGTTATTTTCTGCCGAACCAAATTGCAATGTAAGTTCACTTGAAATAATCATGAATGCTATTTTGCTGCAAACATATCAATTGCTTGCTCTATTAGTTTCACCCTCTTTCATTTCACATTTCCAGAAGCCATTTTGAGCTAATAACCTAAAAATAGTACTTAAAACACAATTTAAAAATTAATAAATAAAATTCAATAATTTACCGCATGAAACGCATAAATTATGCTTCGTATCGATATTAGCTTTAATTACGTTTGTAATGGGGTGAATCTTCGTTAATATTTTCTACATTTTTCACTTATTTTCACTATCTTGACATTTGACAATAATATCATCGCATCAAAGTGAATACACATAGATAACAAGCTTATCCGCCAGATGTCGCCCCGTTAATTATTTTATAGCCACCGGGTGAGAGATGGCACGCTTAGCCTAAGCGCTATAGCTACTATGTAACTATTTAGAGTCTTTGTTCATTTAGAAGAGAAAAATATTTTACTTTTTATTTAACCTTAATACTACAACAACACAGTACAACAACTTTAACTCGAACAATAAACATCTAACAATAATGGCGAACACGTTGTTCTTCTTCTTGCTTCTGTACCAACTGTTGAACCTCTATCCTCGTTCCTCTCGTGGCCGTTAGCCGAAGCTCGGGCATGACCGCCACATCACTCCCCCCTAGTGACAGAGTGACGTCACTCAGGAACGAAACATTCTTTTTGGCGTATGTCCTCTTTGGCGGGTCCATGATGGAGCCCCATTGGTGTTTATTGGGTGCTTCGGTCGCGTCGTTTGTTGCTTAAGTAGTGTCATTTTTAACTTCGTATGCAGGTTTTAGCCTTTCGATTGACACTGTCTTTTCTTCTCCATTCGCGTTGATTTTAAATACCCTGTCGCTTATTCTTTCAGTAACTATGTAAGGTCCGGAATACGGTCGCTCGAGTGGTTTCTTCACACCGTCTACCCTCAAGAAAACGTGGGTACAGGTTTGTAAATCTTTGAGGATGAATACGCGCGCTTTTGTATGATGAGCGGTTGGAGTTGGTTTGATGCTTCGCATGTGCTGTCTGAATTTCTCAACGAAGATTTGTGGATCCGCTGGCATGTCTTGACTGATGAAAAATTCTCCAAGAACACGCAGCTTTGTTCCGTAGAACATTTCTGCTGGTGCGGCTTCTAAATCCTCCTTTAAGCTCGTGCGAAGTCCAAGGAGCACGGTTGATAGCCGTTAGGTCCAAGGAACCTGTGGATGACACATGAGAGCTGCTTTTAAGGTTCGATGCATGCGTTCTACCATTCCATTGGAAGCTGGGTGATACGGCGTTGTTCTAATTCTTTTTGCACCGATTAACTTCGCCATTGCAGAGAATAGAGCTGACTCAAACTGAGTTCCTTGGTCTGTCGTTATTGTCAGCGGTGTACCGTAGCGACTTACCCAATTATCGAATAGAGCAGTTGCTACTGTGTCTGCTGTCATGTCTTTTGTAGGTGTTACTTCTGGCCAGCGCGAGAATCTGTCTATTACTGTGACGCAATATCTGAATCCGTCGACAGGTGGTAATTCAATGATATCAATGTTAATGTGATTGAATCTGCTGTCCGGTATGTCGATTCGGTTAGGTTTCAGCTTAGTGTGCTTCTGTATTTTCGCCTTTTGACATGATAGACAATTACGTGACCACGCTAAAGCATCTCGTTTGATGCCAGGCCATATGTACTTTTCCTTCAATTGCTTGCTTGTTGCTCTGCCGCTCTGATGAGATAGTCCGTGGATTGTATTGAATGCTATCTTTCGTAAGCTCTTTGGGATGAATGGTCTGATCGTACCGGAAGAAATATCGCAGTAGATGAAGATTCCCTCATTCGGATCGACATTGAGGCGTTGTAGCTTTAATGAAGATCTTGGATTTGTTAACAGGTCTTGTAACTCTTCGTCATTGGCTTGTGGTTGTTGAATTTCTTGTGGTCCGATAACCGTCGGTATGTTGATTTGGTTTATTCTAGACATAGCATCCGCAACTATATTGTCTTCACCCTTAACGTATGTTATTTCGGTGTTGAATTGTGATATGAATGACAATTGTCGGATTTGGCGAGGTGAAGCTTGTTATGATTTTTGAGAGAGTGCGTACGTGAGCGGTTTATGGTCAGTTTTTGTAACGAATGTGCGATCTTCTAAGATATGCTGGAAGAATTTGATTGCTGCATAAATTGCGAGAAGTTCGCGGTCGTACGTGCTGTAGTTTTTTTCCGTAGCGTTCAGTTTTCTGGAGAACAGACCTATAGGTTTCTACTGTTTCTCGACGAACTGCTCTAGTACTGCTCCAACGGCGGTGTCCGACGCGTCAGTTCTGAGTACTAACATTGCTTGTGGATCAGGAAAAGACATCATCGTTGCTGTTGCTACACTTTGTTTGCACTTTTCGAATATTTCGAGCGTTTCTTGTGTCCATGGTACTTTCCTTTTGTCATTTCGTTTAGAGGCGCCTGCAGTTTGGCTGCTTCAGGTATACATCTGCGGTAGTGTTTAATTATGCCTAAGAAACGTCGTAATTCCTGTATGGTTTCAGGTGGCTTGTAGTCTACGATTGCTTCGATACGCTCTGCTGGTGGTTGATATCCATCTGGGCTGATTGTGTATCCTAAGTATTGTATTTTTTGTTGGCCAAAAACACATTTGTTTACGTTGATGACTAGCTTGTGCTCTTGAAGGCGCTTGAACACTTGTCTTAGATGTTCTTGGTGTTGTTCACGTGTTTCTGACATGACTAGTACATCGTCAATATAGACAAAAACAAAGTCTAGGCCCCTGAATACCGAGTCAACGAATCGTTGAAATGTTTGTGACGCGTTGCGGAGACCAAATGGCATGACTCTATATTCGTACAGACCATATGGTGTGTTCACTGCAGTTTTTTGGATATCTTGCTGCGCCATTGGTATTTGGTGGTAGGCTAGACTAGGTCTAACGATGAGAATATTCTTTTGCCGTGTAGTTGTTGGAATAAGTTTTGAAATAGCGGTGTTGAATATCTATCAGGTGTTGTCCTGGCATTTAGTTTTCTGTAGTCGCCGCATACACGCCAACCACCAGTTTTTTTTGGGTGTTAGGTGCACTGGACTAGCCCATGGATTGCTTGAAGGTCTGATAATGTTTTGTTCGAGCATGTATTCTAACTCGGTGCGTAGTGCCTTCAATTTTTCTCCTACTAGCTTTCTTGCATGTTCGTAGACTGGAACACCACTGGATTCAATGTAGTGTGCTACCTTCGCTGTAGCTTCCGTCCGTGGAACTGTTGATGGCTTGGTGATTTCGACAAAATCTTTCAATATAGCGGAAAATTGATTCTGTTTATCGACGGTAGAAACGCTGTGGATTGAAACTTGTGTGACAATTTTGTTTTACAAGAGGTGTTTGGATCCATAAGTAATCTTTGACGTATATCAATGATTAATCCAAGTTGTTTCAGAAAGTCAGCTCCAATGATGGCTGTTTTAACATCTGCTACCATGAATGACCATTTGAAAGCTCTGCGGAATCCGAAATCAATTTCCAAAATTTTATTCCCATAAGTATTAATTATGCTTGCGTTTGCAGCATAGAGTTTTAACGGACTCACACTTAGTTTTGTTTTTAGTAGTGCTCGTGGTAGCACTGAGATCACTGATCCTGAGTCGATCAGAAACTTGATATTATTGATCTTGTCATAGATGTGCAGGCGGTATTCTTGAGGAATTTTATTGCCGTCGCTTTCCGCCTGATTCAAGGACGACTTATTTAGTTTTCCTGTTTGGTGTATTTGCACGGCTGTAGGCATCGTGTCGCTTTTTCTTTAAATCGCCGATGATAATAGCATATCTCATCCTTTTCGGCTGGTCGGTTGCGGGATCTTGTTCGCCTTCTGTCTCTTTCTGGATTTCGTCCATCCGTTTTGTTTGTGATCGCCGTGACTGCAACAATCAGGAACTCGATCGCTCTTTCTAGTCGATCTATTAGCTTGTCGTCGGATTGTTTGTTCATATTTACCGCTTCGACGTCGATGTGACTGCCGGTTACCATGACGCTCGGTGTCGGATTGATTTTGATTAGCCTATCTGCTAAACTTGCTGCACCGGTTAGGCTGGTTTCTGCGTTCGCTGATAGAACGAATCGCACATTCGCTGGTGGACGTTTGAGCCACAGTGATTTCAACACATCTTCGGTAACTCAGTCTGTAGCGAGATCTTGCATACGCCGTAACAGTTGTGAAGGTTTGTTGTCGCCTAGTTCTATGCCGTGTAGCAGGATTCGTAGTTGCTCTTCCTGCGTCGTGCTGAGCCGAGTGATTATGCCTTCTTTTAGCGTGTTGTATTTATTGGCTGCCGGTGGTTTTTTTACAATATCCGACACGTGTTGTAGTAATTCTGAGTCGATGTATGAGATGACGGTCAAATATTTAGTCTCGTCACTCATAATTCTTCTTCTGAGAAAGGTAGCCTCCACTTGCATGAACCAGAGAGCTGGGTCCTGTTTCCAAAATGGTGGCAATTTGAAATTGACTGACGCCATTTGTTCCGCTTCACGCTCATCCTTCATATTTTGTGGTTCGTTATTCATGTTCCTTTTTTTCTCGGGGTCACCAATTATAGCTACTTTGTAACTATTAAGATCTTTGCTCAATTAGTACGAAGAAATATTTTTTATGTACTTTCATACATAAAACAACACAATACTATTTTTTACTAGATCAACAAAGGCCAACACATCCTTTTCTCTGGTTTCTGTCCCAACCGTCAAACCTCTATCGCCGTTCCTCTCGTGGCCGTTAGCCGAAGCTCGAGCATGACCGCCACACTGGCCCAGGCATAAATAATCTTAACCAACATTCGCCTGGCACGAGAGTTATGAGGTACATCTTGCACCCTCCCTCATCGACAGCCCGATTTTGCGAAATGGTTGTTAGTAAACAATTTAAGGATCGTGCATAAATGGCCAAACAGACTTACTTTGTTCTCTCTTTTCTCAAGGTACAAGGCACAAAGCACAGGGCACTAACTTCTGCACTCAACTTCACCACACGGAAGTTCGAAAACTAATGAGTGCAGAAATCAAGCCAAGCTCCAAACTCCACTCTCATCCCTACCAAGAAGTCCGGATGTTATGCCTTTTTAATTGACCTTTATAATCGGTCCCACGATCCGTGGTGCACGTGGCAAACTCAGCATCCGCACATTGTTGGATTGTTTACAATCACACGCTCATTCAAAAAGAAAAGGGCATGTGAAAAAGTAAATCGGTCCACCGAAACTATAGAAAAACCAAATAAGCAATCGGCCGTCTTGTATTGCGAATGTCCTCGACATTCGCTCAACGCGATGTGTGGCAATACAGAGGTCGTGCGACAATTTGGTCGTAACATGCATTTATGAATGTTTTATTAATTTATTTTGTGTTAATTAACGTTTGAAATCTAGGAAGCGCTTTCTCTGCGACTGACGACGCATAGCTGAATTGCAGGCGTGTAGCCTCTGTCCAAGAGAGACCGCCACAGAAGAATGGCAAAACCAGATTCCAGTGTTGTCAACGAAATGATTTGCGGGGGGCGTTGAAGTGGACGCCAATAAATAATTAAAGCAGATTTTATTCGGGCAATTAATTAATTATTGTAAAATAGGATTTTTTATAATTAGTTTGTTAAACTATTTTGCGTTAATTAATGCTTGAAATATGCGGAGCGCTTTCCCCGCGACTGGCGAGGAATAGCTGAATTGCTGGCGTGTTGCCTCCTTCCAAGAGATGGCGCCATCAAAGAACGGTAAAAGTAGTTCCTTTGATGTCAACGAAATGGCGACTACAAATGGTGGAAAAACATTGAAAGTAATGCGTGTGATTTAATGAATTCAATCGATCGAAACGTCGACGTCTCTCTGGAGGTAACGTTAAGTAACGATGGCAACTTTAAGCGGCGTCCTGCGGCGATTGTCGAGCAATCGTCACCTGGTGAAGTGCACCACGTTAAATGTCTGTGCCCCACGGAGAAGGTTAAGTTACGCCGCGAAAGAGTACGATGGTAATAAATTTCGATTATCTTAACCTCAACGCTTAAGCGAATTATGTTTTAGACGTCGATCCAGCTCCTTATTATTTCGACGAATCGACGCAACGTGCGCTGAAACTATTGACCCGCATCGATCCGGCGAAAGTCTATAAGCGTCGGCGAACGGGCGGCAAGAAATTAGAACAAACAAATTCATGACGAACGCGGAGTTGAAAGAGGCCATCGCCGAAGCGCACAAACAAACCCTTAGATGAACTGATCCAAATCCACTCGAACGATCCCGCTCTGATCGGCTTCGACACGTCGAAGTGCATCTTCACCGATATCAATTTCGGCGTGAAGAACTCCGACCGGCGGATCGTCGTCCGCAATCCGGCCGACGGCACGTTACGCGACGCCGATTGGTCAATCAACTCTATTTCCCATTGCGCGGCCGCAGTCGCTATCGCAAATCTGCTCGATTGCAAAGAGTACGTCTTCCTGCTGGACAAGGCGTGCATCGAGTTCGAGCCGGGGAGTCGCGCGTATCAACGGGCGACGAGCGGCAGGACTTCGAAGCGCCGCGATCGACGCGACATTTCGGCCCGGTGGCGTCCTTCCTCGTCCGGTTCGCGCACATCGATAACTTGCTGCTGGACGTCGTCGAGACGATGCACGCCGACGAGGCGATCGAATTGATACGATTGTACGCGAGTGTGCATCGCGTGTCGATAGATGGCGACGCGGAGCGATTGGTCGCCGATTACGGCGCGAAGCACGCGAATGATGTTAGAGAGCAGATACAGGAATTGGCAGCAATCGTAGACGAAGACATACGGGAGATTAATCAATTTTTAGTTCAACATAACTATTTCACATATGAATATTTGGATTCTAAGCTAAATTGAAATGTCTACATGAAATAAAACTTTGCAATATTGAGGTGAGTGAATGCATTTGATTGCCTTTGTTAAATTCTAAGATAACATGTTTATCTGCAGAGTTTCATACAAAAGCTGCACATTGAAATTAAAGAATGGTGGCAAAAGTGTTATTACACAGACAAAGAGCAACAAGAATTTCACTATATGATGATGGACTGTTTCACTGAAGAATTATTGGCCCTCCATGACTTGGAATTGAAAAAATTAAAGAAGTATTTTGCAGACAATAGGTAAAGTTATTAGTAAAACATTTAGCAATTAACATCGACAATTTTCTCTTTAGAAATATATTCACTTTACTTTCAAACCGTGAAGAACTCTGGGCAAAGTTGCGCTCGTTGGAAAAATTGTCAAAAGACCGACCGCTTTAAGAATAGGGCCTGACAATTGCTGCAAGAGGAGAAAGAGCGCAACAAGATTTCGACGATGTTGCCGAAAGTCGAGGCGCAATTACGCGATTTGGCAACACATCCTGATTATTTGCGTAGGAGAAGAAATTAAAGGCAGCTAAACTTAAACACGAAGGATTGATCCTCGCCCCGGCAGCAGCAACAGAAACTGAGCGTTCACAATCCGCAAGCAGGCGCGTCGTCGGCCGTGAAGAACTGTTCGACCGCCAAGAAACTGAAAATGTCGAAGAATGGTAAGTGGCCTCATGGCTCAGATAGTCAATATTTATATGCAACTTGCGCATTCTTCTTCCTGTTGCTTAAGTACAAACTGCTCCGAGTAAGTTACACTTTAGTGTTAACAAGAGATTGTCCGAAGAGCGAGTAAAGAGAATTCATAGTGCGAGGAGGGCGCCGAAGGAAAATCGACGAAAAAGCGAGAGACACGAACTCGGCGTGGAAATTGTCGAGGATGAATCGTATAACGATTTTCAGGTGAATTAAACAAACGGCCTGAAATTGAAACACGTTCATCGCTGATCGTTTTTTATTTTATTTTAGGAAAACATCGGATGGATGTCAAAGTACGATGTGCATGATCGAAAGATCTCCTTTAGCTGCTCTGTTACCGGTAACACCGTCCACATCGACCGTCCCAAGGAAATTAACGCCTGGTATAATGGGCTCAAAGAGTCCCAATGGCAAATCGAAATTAACCGCGTCCAGTCTTAAATTGTTGTTTTAATGTGTTTGACATGTTTGTTTTAATTTTTGATGATTCAACCTCACGCTAATATAGTTTATAGTTAGTTATATTGGAGAACATATTTCTACAATATTTTTATATAACTACTGTTATTTTTATTTTAAATGTTTTTTTGTCTCCGTTATTTGGAGTGATTTCGTGTTCGTATTAACTCTTTGAATTTGTATTAAATGTACTGTGATAACGTTTTAAAGTTTAAAATTAATCAGTTCATGTATCAAAAACTCGCATTTTTGTATAAATCGTTTTGTGTTCTAAATCTATTTACAATTATACGCTCATTCTTTGAATTATTGCTCACGACTCCATCGAGTGTATTAATTATTTAAAAAATTGTAATGTACTGTAATTAGCAATAACAATACTAAAATAAAGTTTTGTATGAGCAGTTTGCAATAATAAAAGCGCTATAAGAAATTGATTCTTTTCTTTTTTCGCTTGTATTGCATTAATTCAAGCTTTATCTTCGGATGATCGGACGCAAGTTACGAGATATTATTTTATTAATTACAAGTGTCATCGTTGCAGGGGGTCAAACTAATCTCGTGGAAACCACTGTGAAGAAAGATTCGAATTAGGCGCCTCTAAAATTTCTATTAAAAATTATTTGCGACAAACATGCGAATACGTAAATAACCAAACGCCATATTTGTCCGAATAACATTGATCACTATTTTGCGAATAGTTACAACTGAAATCAGATTAATATTTCCAGGTACGTACATCAAAACAAAACGATCGTTTCGTTTCTCGACGAGTTACTTCAACGTCAATTTGAATTAAACCTTTCATCAGTGATTTCTATTCCATTTGAACCCTCTTAGCTAGTGACCGTTATTTTTTGTTCTTACTTTAAATAATGTCGTTTATCATCCCGACAGCTGAATACGACCGGAGTGATATTCAAATGATGGATTTCGATTCGAGCAAAGAAAACATGCAACCATTACGTGGTGGACGTAACGCATTGCAATTGACCATTACCAAAGATATTATACTTAGAGATGTGCCTATTCCATATGTCACGGATGCCGAAATGAGATTTACATACAAAAAAAAATATCGTGAAAGATAACTTACTTTTATTTTTTACCGGGTTACTAACCTGGCTTCTGCATCGGTTGATGGGAAACATTAAAACAAAATGATCTTACCTTAAGGGCTTTATTTATTTAATTTATTTAATGCGTATACAGTGTGTAATCGCGACCGATTCAAGATCTCTGGAAATAGAAGAAAAACCACATGAACCCACAAGGTTCAGTAAGTCGTGCAAAAAGCCTAATAACTAACACATCAGCGTTAGTAAGGAGTCGCGACGGTCAACATCACCTATCCAAGGTGATCCGACCGAAACAGACGCATCTGCCGTATGCGGGTTACGTGGACGCCACCACCCCCCAACGACGCCTCCTCCGTTGCACCAGATGGAGTTGCCCCCAAAACTGGCCCAGGTGAATAATTGTCCTGGTACGGGAGTTAGGAGGTGCCAAAAGACACCCTCCCCCGTCAACAACGTTAGCGCGGGGTGCGCCAGGTGGAGTTTCCCCCAAACTGGCCCAGGCATCAATAATGTTAACCAACATTCGCCTGGCATGAGGGTTATGAGGTGCATGTTGCACCCTCCCTCATCGACAACCCGATTTTGCAACATGGTTGTTAGTAAACCATAAGGAACGTGCAGAAATGGCAAAACAGACTTACATTTTATTCTTCTCTCTCTCTCTCTCAAAAGCACAAGGCACAGGCACAAGCACAGGGCACTAACTTCTGCACTCGGGAACTCAACTTCACTACACGGAAGTTCGAAAACTAATGAGTGCAGAAATCACGCCAAGCTTCAAACTCCATTCTCATCCCTACCAAGAAGTCCGGATGCTATGCCTTTTTAATTGACCTTTATAATCGGTCCCACGATCCGTGGTGCACGTGGCAAACTCAGCATCCGCACATTCTTGGATTGTTTACAATCACACGCTCACTCAGACGGAAAAGGGCATGTGACAGGGTCAATCGGTCCACCGAAATTAATGCAAGACCACTTAAGCAATCGACCGTCTTGTATTGCCAATGTCCGCGACATTTCTTCACACGCTCAACGCGATGTGTGGCAATACAGAGGTCGTGCGACAATTCGATCGTAACAGTCGGCCATCCTGCAAAACCAAACGACCTCGTTTGTTCAATATCGACACTAACCTTTAAATTTAAAAATGTTCATTCTTCCTCCGAAGAACTAAGGACATCCCCCGGAAACCACCGCTTCAAATGTTCCGCGGACTCGACCGCTTGATGGGGCTTCCTTCTTGTCCGATTGGATCCTTCTAGATCTTCAACCACATATCTGTCCTGCGTCAGGACTTTGACGACCTTAAATGGCCCTTTGAATTTGGCCAGCAATTTCTTGCTGCCTTCGCCAACAGCTTGTCTAAACACGACAACAAGATCTCCTTCACGGTACTTTCGAGGTCGCATTCTACGCTTGTCAAACAATGCCTTTTGTTTTATTTGTTTGGCCTCAATGCGATCCTTAACTTTTTGTCTCTCACTCTGGAGATCGGCTATGGTTGGTCGTTCAGGTTGCACTTGTGCCGTTAATGCTGCATCCGCATGTGCCCTGGGTTTGAAACCCATCAATAATTCACTCGGGGTAACGCCTGTGGTAACATTTTTCGCATTGTTCAGGGCGAACTGAATGTTACGAACGTGCTTCTCCCAATACATTTCCTCATTTACGCTGCTCGCCAGGGCATGCAATATCGTTGCATTGTATCTTTCAACTTGCCCATTTGCACGGGGCGTGGCGACAGCGTTCAATATGTGCTTGATGCCTTTATTGAGGCAATAATCCTCAAACGATTTGGAGGTGAAAGCCGTTCCACGATCAGATATTAATCGTGTCGGCACTCCATATATCACCAATATCTCATCAAGAATTTTGAGAACAGCTGCGGTCGATGTCGCTTTCACCGCGCGTATGATAATAAATTTGGTGAAGGCATCTATAACGACAAAAATATGCCTCTTTCCACCAACGCTTTTATTAAAAGGTCCCAGATGATCAACGTGAATCGTGTGAAACGGAACTGGTACCTTCTCAACCGGATGTAAAAATCCCTCTTTCTTTCCGGTTTTGGACCGGTGTACCAAACATCGTGCACATGTTCGAATATATTTGTCCACATATTCCCTCATCTTAGGAAACCAATACGCTTCCTTTAATTTAGCAAGCGTTTTCTCCAAACCGAAGTGTCCCATCTCGTCATGATTGGACCTTACAACTTCACGTCGCATTCCACGTGGAACTAACCATTTTATTTCTCCATTTAGCAATTTATAAATTTTATTATCGCTTAATTTATACTCCTGGTGAATTGTCTTTGAGTAGGTGTCTGATGGTGGTTTTTGTAAAATATTTCTTATAGCTTCTAGCTTTGCATCGGTCATTTGGGCTGCCATCACCCAGTCGTCGGTTGTTATTCTAAAGACGTAATTTTCTGGCAATTCGGTTGCTTCTCCAACCGTGTTCCTGCTTAGAGCATCTACGTGCTTCATTTTTGTACCGGCACGATGTTCTATTGCAAAATCGTATTCCTGCAGTTGTAGCCACCAACGAGCAATTTTTGGTATCAAGTCTCGTTTTTCCGCCGCTAATTTTAGCGATTGACAATCGGTGACCACTTTAAAATTCTTGCCGATAAGATACACTCGAAATCTCTTTAATGTTTCGACGACCGCTAACGTTTCTAGCTCAAAAGAATGCCATTTATTTTCGGCAGCGGTCAATTGACGACTATAATATTGTACAGGTTTCAGTACTCCATCGTCGTCCACCTGCATTAATATTCCCGCAATCCCTGTCTGGGATGCATCGGTATGAATTTCTGTCACAGCGTTGCCATTATACACGGCCAATAGCGGACGATCTTGCAATTTGTCCTTTAAAATCGTGAATGCTCGTTGTTGTCTATCAGACCATTTCCACTGCACATTCTTATGCAGTAATTCAGTTAGTGGTCTACTGATCGTTGCATTATTAGGGATAAATTTTCTGAAATATCCCGTGAGTCCGAGAAATTGTCGCACCTGGTGGACGGTCTTTGGTGTAGGAAAATCAACAACCGCCTTAATTTTAGCCTCACCAGGTCGGATACCAGCTTTCGTTATCTCATATCCGAGATATTGTATGCTTTTCTTGAAGAAATTGCATTTACGTGGATTTAGAGTAAGATTATTCTTACGGAGAGTTTCTAACACGTTTCGCAAATTCTTCATACCATCATCGAAAGTTACGGACGGGATTAAAATATCATCTAAATATGCGAGAATATCTGAATGGTTTAATGATGCTAACATTTTATTTATTATTCGTTGAAAAACGCTGGGTGCGTTAGCGAGGCCAAATGGCATCCTCTTAAATTCGTACTGCCCGTCCGGCGTTACGAAAGAAGTCTTATCCATCGAGTCGGTTGCCATTTTTACTTGGTAATAGCCGGAAAATAAATCGAGAGTCGTGTAAAATTGAAATCCTCTCAACCGATCTATTTGATCTTCGATTAAAGGTAACGGATGACGATCTTTCTGCGTTATCGCATTTAATTGGCGATAGTCCACGCATAGACGTTTCTCACCGTTAGGTTTATTAATCAAAACAATCGGCGAAGCAAACTCCGAAGACGAATCTTGAATAATATCCGCCTCCTTTAATTCTTTCACCATTCCCTTTACCAATTCCCTCTCGGTGTAAGCCATTCGGTACGGACGATAAAAGATTGGTTTATTCGTTTTTAATTTCAGGGTCATTTCTTGACCTACCGCACAACCAACTTCGTTCAAATTTGTGGCGAAGCAATCACGGTATTCGTTTAATAATTTTAAGACGCGATGTCGTTCTTCTTTGCCTAGCTCTTCGCATATTTTTACGTCGCTTTCTAACAGCGGCGCTACATCATCATCATTGATCTTCTTAATGTCCGCGAGAGTTTCAGCTTCCTCACAAGATTCTCCACGTGCAATAACATCATCCTTCCTGATGATTATTTCGTTGGCGGATAAATTGATGACCGGTACTTTGCATTCGTTCATCATTTGTATTCTCATTATTGAACGGGGTATAAGGCTTTCTTCGCCCTCCTTGCAACGTATACTTTTATCAATAAAAATATCTCCCGTTATTTCTGTACGACAGGACACGAAACCGACGTAATTCGATGGAATTAACGTATCTTCATTTGCCGTAAATTTAGTCTTTTTCTTCCGAATGAAATTTAACTTCGTGTCGTCCTTGTGTACGATCACGTGCGGTAACTCCGTGAATGGATTGCCTATTATGACATCTGTATCTTGTAGGCGATCTTCTACCACCAAAAATGTTAATCTTGCCGAACATTCGCCAATTTCAATGTTTGTTGGAGGTGTTACACCCAGTGGTTTCACGGTACCACCTCCGTACCCCTTTATTGTTGTACAATGATTGCTAGTAAAACATAATTTCAACAAACGTGCCGTACTCTCTTTCATTAACATGACCGAAGAACCGAAATCGACGAAACCATCCACCCAGACATCATTCACTCTTACTTGCAAAAAATACTTTTTGTTCAATCCTACCTTGTTGTTGGTAGTCGTCCGGATTTCCTTTTCTTCCCTCTTCATTGAGCAATCGGGTGCTTTGTGGCCCTCCTTGCCACATCGGAAGCAAGTGACGACAAATTTTTGCGGTCTAGAGCGATTATTAAATTTCGAAACCCCTTTATTATGTTGTTGTTGCGAAACTGGCGGCTTAAATGGTCGCTTTGTAAATACTTTGGAGGCGTTCGTGTACGATTTCGAAGTCGAAGGAAGCGACCTCAAAAATTGCAACAACTCCTCCGGCGACTTGAAGTTTCCGGCACCAGCGGCCGCTTGTACAGCTTCCTCTTGAAGTCCTCCAATTAGTAAATTCATTCGGATTTCATCGTTGAAATCCATCAACTCCATCAAGGCCATCTTTTCATAGTAATAATTTAAATTCGACTCTTCCGCTTTCTTTACGCGGTTCAGGATTTTCCTTAAGATCCCCTGATAATCGATGCTTTCCGGAAAAGCCTTTCTTAATCTCGCCTTCCATTCATCCCAAGTCAAATTCAGGGAGTTTTGGGAATCGTACCACGTACGAGCGAGCCCCTTCAAATTTGCCGTTGCCGTATAAATATATGTGGCCTCCGTCCAAGCGTTTACTTCGCCCAGCTGTTCGATTTGTTTAATATATTTATTTATCGACGAAAACTCGCTGGACGGATCAAACGGCGGCACTGGCAGCAACGGCGGCATACTTGTTCTTGCCGGACTGGATACTACGGCACTATTTTGCATCGCTTGCACGGAATGTGCGAGCTGCAAAACTACGTCAGATAACTTATCGATCTTGGTTGTATTCGGACGTTTTGCCGGTGTGACATCTTCGCTCGAAGCAGCCTGTTCCTCACCTGCATTATTCCTCTTACTTCTACGTCTAACCATTATAAATCTTCGCTCTTTGTTCTTAAAGGAAGGGAAAAAGAAAACACACATGTGGTTCTTTATTTCACACAAAAATAATACGCAAACATAAATATTTTGATCTTCACTTCGGACCAAAAGAATGATTTTATGTTGCGGCGTCTATCGAAACAAAACAAAGGAGGATGGCCCGACACATTTATCTGTATTTTTACAATAGCAAAATCGGAAATTTTGCAGTCGAAACAAACAATTGTATACTTTTTCTCTTTGTGTTGACGGAGATCAAGGAAATACACAAACATGAAGATACACATAATCTTCGACTCGGCCTTCACCGAGTTATTCCTTTTAATTCTTCCACATAAATCAAACACAGAAAAAAGTATAAACAACAGGTCAAATTTCGGTGACCCAGATTGACGACGAAAAGGCAAGCATTGCATTTCATTCTTCTATTCCAGAAGCTTGAATCGTAAATTATATATTTTTTATTTTTTATTTTTCGTTCCAACCATATGCAGAGCAAGGTCAGTGAACTAATCCCACTTCTGAGATTGTCACAAATGCCGAAATGAGATTTTCATTAAAAAAAATATCGTGAAAGATAACTTACTTTTTTTTTACCGGGTTACTAACCTGGCTTCTGCATCGGTTGATGGGAAACATTAAAACAAAATGATCTTACCTTAAGGGCTTTATTTATTTAATTTATTTAATGCGTATACAGTGTGTAATCGCGACCGATTCAAGATCTCTGGAAATAGAAGAAAAACCACATGAACCCACAAGGTTCAGTAAGTCGTGCAAAAAGCCTAATAACTAACACATCAGCGTTAGTAAGGAGTCGCGACGGTCAACATCACCTATCCAAGGTGATGCGACCGAAACAGACGCATCTGCCGTATGCGGGTTACGTGGACGCCACCACCCCCTAACGACGCCTCCTCCGTTGCACCAGATGGAGTTGCCCCCAAAACTGGTCCAGGTGAATAATTGTCCTGGTACGGGAGTTAGGAGGTGCCAAAAGGCACCCTCCCCCGTCAACAACGTTAGCGCGGGGTGCGCCAGGTGGAGTTTCCCCCAAACTGGCCCAGGCATCAATAATGTTAACCAACATTCGCCTGGCATGAGGGTTATGAGGTGCATCTTGCACCCTCCCTCATCGACAACCCGATTTTGCAACATGGTTGTTAGTAAACCATAAGGAACGTGCAGAAATGGCAAAACAGACTTACATTTTATTCTTCTCTCTCTCTCTCTCAAAAGCACAAGGCACAGGCACAAGCACAGGGCACTAACTTCTGCACTCGGGAACTCAACTTCACTACACGGAAGTTCGAAAACTAATGAGTGCAGAAATCACGCCAAGCTTCAAACTCCACTCTCATCCCTACCAAGAAGTCCGGATGCTATGCCTTTTTAATTGACCTTTATAATCGGTCCCACGATCCGTGGTGCACGTGGCAAACTCAGCATCCGCACATTCTTGGATTGTTTACAATCACACGCTCACTCAGACGGAAAAGGGCATGTGACAGGGTCAATCGGTCCACCGAAATTAATGCAAGACCACTTAAGCAATCGACCGTCTTGTATTGCCAATGTCCGCGACATTTCTTCACACGCTCAACGCGATGTGTGGCAATACAGAGGTCGTGCGACAATTCGATCGTAACATTTAATTAAAGTTCTCTTCATAATATTTTAGAATAAGTAGTATGAGTTTGAAACAACAAATCACTTATAATGTTTAAGCTGAAAATTTATTATTAACAACCTCAGCAAAAAATTAATTAGCCTTCTCTTCTCCAAACGTTAGAAACTTAGTTCCAATTGCGATTAATTATTAACCGAAAGTAATTTCGAAACTTTGCGAAAATGTTTTTCAATATAAACTACAAAATAAATTGCAAAGCGAAAATAATTGCCTGCCCCTTTTCATAATTAAAAATTCTAAAGCGAATTTGCTCCTTTATTAATTACATTTTCTAACTTAAATAAACGATATGATGTTTGAAGAGACTTAAATCGAATTGGCAACTATTTACTTTATCTTTCAGTGTAACAACTTAACAAAAAAATATTTTAGCTGCTTTAATTTCTAATGAAAAGTGTTGGCGTGTGCTTATTTTCAAATTAAAGGAAGAAAGTCGGAAAGGAAAACTGGGGGAGAGTAAGCGATTATTAACAGTATTTTGCTTTGAAAAATTATTGATGAAAAAAGGAGTTATGTTAGAAGAGTGTCATATACTTTTTCTGAAGCTTCATTAAAAATTCATTTGATCTTATTTCCGTTCCTTCTTGCATTAGCACTTTCGTTAATGCTGCTAGTCCAATAAACGCACCATGCGTTAATCAAACGAATTGCTAATGGGTGTTGACTAATCAAGATGGTCCAAGCAAATTGCTTAATTAAGTGAATATGGAGCATATTTTCCGCACAATAATACCTCTGCTTTTTATTTTCAAATGCTACATGAAAAGTTTACATTGTTAGTAAAATATGCCAAATTCCTGGAGTTTATTTAATTAGTCTTTATGTTGCATGCACACAATTTTCGCTAGAACAAAATATATCTTTGGTACTTTCATAACTAACACAAGGAATGCCATTTTATTATGCGATTTTTAACAAAATTAAAAAAAAAGACAAGCAATAAATTAAAACGTTCATAATTTAATTTTTTCTTTTGGATCGTTTAGCAACGTAGTAAACTCAAAAACAGAAATTCTCGATAGGTTTACAGAATTGAAGGACTTCATTTTATGAAATCCCTTTTCCTTTGCGGAAACTGAAATAAAAAAATGTCGCACCCTTGTTGAATCCATTCAATCTATCAGTACTTAAACGATTTGATTGATGTTAGATGCTTGTTCTACTGCACAGCAAAATATTTAACGATGCAAAATAATAATGAATAAAAGCGGAATAAAATGACGTTGCGTAAGTTAAAATGATGAACAAGGAAATCATCCGAACCAATCGGCATCATCTTTCCTTTCCACAAGTTGCTTTTCAAATCATTTTTGATAGTTAAAATTTTAGCATTCCAAAAAGTAACGGGGTACGGTCAACATGTTCGCAAACCAAGAAATTTGTTATTGACCTTTTACTTAAGTTTAAGTGTTAATAAATTTAATTAACTATTAAACTATTCGTCGTTTTAATAAGAAACGTGGTCCTTCGATAAGAAATATCCAGCCGTCATCCGACGCCACACTAAGAATACATTTGGGGGGTGCAGAATAAGGCGAAAGCAAACTAAAACGACCATTCGATAAACTAAAAGTCGATGTTGTATTAAGCGAAATTGTAACGAGCGAACAAACACTTGTTCCTCTTTCGCTATCGGTAATAATTTTTTTTTATTATCAAATTTATTCGAACGGATCACGCAACGATTGTTACGGTTAAGGCAAGTTAATGAACCCATTGACGTACAATTCGAAGAGTTTCTTTAATGTAATCGAATACCCCAACGCCATATTAAGGGAATCTCTTCCAACAAAGTTTTAATTCAGCTCTCATCGTGCAAAAGAAAAGAAACGACAACAATCAAGAACCTTGTTTTAACTTTGATTGCAAATTATTATCCTTCATTTAAAATTACCAGACATTGATTATCACTTTGCAGATTGAACGACTTCCGGGAAAAGTTTAGGAGACATTACCCTTAAACAAGCACCGCACGACGTAGTTAGTTGACAGCTGCAACGTAGTGCTAACTAAATGTCAATATCACGTCCAAACGTACGTCATTTTGTTTTAAAGTGCCCACGACGTCAGTGTTCGTTGTTTAATAGTCAAACACTGGATCGAAGTTGATTAAGTTAATTTTTGTCATTTCACTGCCTGAGGTCGTGTTGCAGGAACAATATGAAGGTCGTCTCGAACCGGACCAGATGAAAACCGATCACGAAAAGATCCACAATGTCGAGGACTTCACCAGCTACGTCCCGGGCAAAGAGTTTATCAGCGAGTTCGCCACCAGCAGCTAAAGTACACGACCAATCGAAGGAAGTTCAATTAGCCAAAGACTCTTACGCCATCAGCTCCAAAGTTTCGCCGCACGCGAAATAGAGCGATATCGAATCGAGTAAGTGTTCGAAATATTCGCAAACTCTAATCTGTTGTTATTTATCTTAATTAACGTAACGCTTTTGAAATATCAAATACAGAATTTATCGCTTTGATCGACGAAAAATTGGATAGTGTTCGATTTTTTTAGGTGGCTGAAATGCACACATTGAATGGCAGACTTATATTAAAAGCCGCTCATCTGCAGTGCATTTAAGTCCTTCGATATCGAGGGTAACACTTTGTTCACTTTTTTTCCAAATAATAATATTTTGTTGAAGCTTATAACAGTTAAACTTCGAATCGGAGTTGATTATAGTTCAATATGTTCCGAAATATGTTGCTTATGTAGCGTAGTTGAATAATAATTCAAATAAATTAATAAATTCTAATTAATCTTGTCTTTTGGGAAATTTAAGTGAAATGTATTGAACTAAAGGTTTTATTTTCGAAAGCGAAAACTAAGAGATAATTGCGTCCATTTAATTATTCAACGTCAATGTGAATTGTTTCTTTTTTAGTCTTTCGATGAGAAAAGAAATAATATTCATATAAACAATTCTTCTGTTTTAAAAGGGAACAAAGTGAAAACAAGGGAGCCGAAATTGCAATTAGAAAATAGATTCCGTACGTGATATGTAGTTGTGGTTGCTTCGTCTAATCCTCGTACGTATTCAAAACGCTTTGAATTTATTTCCACATGTTAGACCATTAAGCTGACAATTGTGCATGCAACCCCAAATCTAACCCACGTAAATTTCGAGACTAAAGCTTTTTCATAACTAAATCTCTTTTTCATTCCGTTTCACATAATAACACCTTCCTTCTTTTCCCAATCAGTTGCTGCTTATAAGGGTAAATAGGTGGGTTTTGCACAAATAAGTTTTGAGACGGTGGCTATAAAAGAGTGACGAAATTCCTTGTTCGGCATAATATTATTAATTCGAGTGACCCTTCGGCATTCGAATTAACAAGTGATTCGAAAGCCTTTTTGACGTCATATTACGTGACAGTGTCGGATGCACAACGTTGACTAAATTGGAAATTAAGTCAAAGTGACCGTCTTCTCATAACATTTCTACGATCGAAATATTATTACTTAAAATGAGGCCAAGGGGGTTTTCGAATCGCTTTTTGAATGCAACAGAAAACGTATCGAGACTGCAGAAGTGCCGGCAAAAAAGTTCTGCTTCTGTTTTATAGCTACAGTCTCAAAACCTATTTGTCACACTGCGCCCATCACGCAGGATATCAATTCGACAGTTAATTATAAATTATTTTTATTTTGCTAATTGAAGGACGATAGAGCAAATTTCAAATCCAACCTAAATGATTATGTTGGTTCCCTAAAAAGTCTCTTCAATATACTAATAAAAACTTTTATAATTTAATGCAAAAATTAGGTAAATTTCCGTTAACGTTTCCATCGAATTAAGAAATTAATGAATAAACATGCGGTCGTTATTTTAATATAAACAAATTACAAATTTATACGAATTTTATTTGATATGCAACGATTATTGTAACGTTAACACAAATTTAATTAACTCGCTCGAAATGATACGGCGATTCGATTCAATTTCAAGATTTACATTATCAACCATAGTTAAGAGCGGATCCCATCGAACGATCCATTCGTCCATATTTGAATTCAATTTGCTCGAAGTGTACTTACGACGTCAAAAGGAACAATGAATAACAAAAAATTGTTCTCTCGATGTTTATAATCAAATCAAATTTGTCGACCTTGAGTTACTGTGAAAGGGTGCACGTAAAAATGGATGGATGGATGGTTCATGGAGAGAAGAAGAAGGCCGATGAACTGATCTTTCCTTTGCAGCGCCCTCTAATAAACCTCGTAAACTGAACCGTGCATGTATGCAACCCATTCGGCTATCCCATAACACCCCCATACAGAGAATGAATTTTGCAATGGATAAATACGTATACGTACGTTGCACGTAAGAATTTTTTGTTTGGTTTCCTCATTTTCCTCCTTTTCTCGTTGTGCATTGTTACTTTAGCATTCCCATCGAGTAAAATGTCCTCCGCAATGGATTTATCTTTGCAACTGTTACTTACACCTACAAAACATAGATACAAACACACCCTCGTATGTTTATATCAGGACGATGGACATCTATACGGCGTTATGTTAGAACATTTGTTATCGCTTCTGTCTGCATGTGGTCTCGAGGCGAATTCTATTCAAACGGGAACATTTTACAGGGGACCGACAACAAAGGGACGCCCACTTTCCTCGCTTTTATTCCCAAACAAAACGCCATGACAAAGCGAAATCAGTTTTGTCTTCTTTTATAAAAGAAATAAACAACAACGGATTTGTTCCGTGCCGTTATCATTATTGTTAAGTTTGCCATTGACAACGACCGTTTTCTTTCAATTAGTCGCATCGATTCATGTCCCAATAGCATCTAACGTTAAATGATATCAGAAAACGTCTCGACGATTCTTCTTTATTACTAATATTCGATGCGATCAATCGTTTTCTATTACTGATGAAACACCGATGAGATTTGTAATTCGTTTCTGTGAATTAATTCTCAATTTTGTTTTTTTTTCCCCTGTAAATACAAATTTCTCCTGTTAAGGCATAATATCACTGCAGACATTGTCATGTACATTTTCGGTATTCGACGTTAGTTATTTCTCGATATGCGATATTAATTTTGATTCAAATCAACTTGATCTAAATGACTTAACATGAAACTATTTAATTCGCAGTTAATTAAGAAAATAATTTATTCAATATAATAATGGCGCTCATTATTATGATTAGATTTGATCGTGCCACAATGAGTTTAACTAACCAATCTTCCCCTACAAATATTTCGTTTGCTCGAAGGATTTCTTCACTTGCTTCGTGTTTCCTGTGGAATATTAGAACGTTGTCGTTGTTGCTCATGTTTATTTTCGAAACAACCGGAAATCTTTGAAACGTAACCATTTTTCTTTTCCACTAAAATGTAATATAATCCTATGAAATTTAGATGCGGGTAAAGAACAACTGTTTGTGCTTACAACTTCAGTATTTTGCAATCAAGTAATGAAATTCACATCAAAATGTTTTAACTCCGGTTAATTAATTGTTCATTTACGAAATGTTAAAGCCAAAATATTAGAGAATATTGAAATTATAGATTAAGATTAATTAAGCAGCATTATTTTCATAATATCATCATTTGCCATTATAACTACGGATCTGTAATAAAGTAAATGGTTCGAACAATGGCTAACGACTTGTTTAACTTGTTACCTTTGGATTCTTGTACGTACATACATGCATTGGTGACAAGTTGAATTGTATTCAGGTTTCCCCCGTTCAAGCGAACGAACCATCATTAATCGTTCTTAGCATAAGACGTTGTCGCTTGATTCGCGATTCTCTTCTAACATGGTTGTTGGGGCTTGCGATGATATTTGTTTATTTTTATCAGGTCGCATGCACGTGAGGTGCTGGTTTGAATAAATGCACCTTTTTTATTTAAATATGATGATTTAATTATTAAATGTGGATTGTTAGTTGCTTAAATTAAAAACGACGAAAAATTAGATTACAAACGATAAACGACAACGATAAAATAACAACGATAAAGGACAACGATTAACGATAAACGAAAAAATATCTTGTGTTCTTTCCGGTCGACTCTCTTTCTTGACTGACTTTGTATCTTATATATATTTACAAATTTTTCTTTAACGGGGTGGTGGGTGCATTGGCATCCAATCAGGGACTAGAAATTAAGGAAATTCCCTTAATTTCTGTGACGACACTTGGCCAATCACGTTGGAGACTCACTGGAATTCCCTGATTGTCCCTTTGCCAATGTTCCCTTTACCTACGTTTTACAATTTATTATTTACAATTTATTACTTACAATTTATTATTTACAATTTATTACTTACAATTTATTATTTGCAATTTATTTTTTACAATTTATTATTTTCTAAATTGTACCTAAAATTATTTATTTCTACCCTAATTCTCCCTGTCAAATTGATTATAAATTTTTATTGTGGGTCAGTAGTGTAACTATGGGGGTTCTGGATCAATTTGCATAATTCCAAGGTCGCACTTTCACTTTCTTTGTATAATTTCAAGGTTGCACTTTCACCTATTAAAAATCAATTAACGTTATGCTAATTGATTTACGAAATTAATCACTAATTTAAAATAGGTGACATATTTTGAAGTGTTAATTAGCTGTTTCTGAACTCTTATCTTAATGATTAATAAAATCAAGTTATTATTTACATTACGCAGGATAATAGTCTGAGGTAATCGTTGCGTCGTTAACAAAATAGAAAATTTTCGCTATTGCTATTTTCTAATTAGTGAAATCGAAATATTTCAATTACAATATATTCATAAAATATCATCATCATAATCATCATCAACATCACTGTTTGACATTCATTTCAACAACTTTCGAATTATAATTATTAATTAATATATGCTTACGAAAGAAATATCCAGGGAGGTTATAATTGATATTTAATTACTTGAATCATATATAAATTCAAACCAGAACGTTTATATTTCTATTCTGCTTCAAAAGTTGTAGCAAGCACACGAACTTTATCATAAGTTAACAGTAAGCGTGATAAATAAACAAAAATGGAGAAAGCGAATCAGTTGGCCATGCCTGTGTTAAAAAATATTGTGAAGTACGAGGACTTAATAATAGACCACGAATATCCAGTAGTTGGATTAAGTTCTACAAACACCAAATATGGACGTGCCATAATAATGGAACTGAAAGAAGGCATCATATTTCTACCAAAGAGGATGGCTAAGCTAACGGACGAGGACCTCTACAATATGACGTGCTCCCAAATTGCATTCGTATACAATGGAATGGAGTTGAAAGGAAAAATTAAACAACATAAATTTGAATTTGTTAAATGTTTATAATATTTTTCTCATGTACATATAAATAATAATAATAATATGTTAATAATAATAAATATAATAAATACAATTTAAAATACATGTCTTAATGTAAATCCTCGACATGCGATAGGACATTGCATATCGTTGCATCCTTCATATCCACACCAGCATATATGTTGAACGCCTTGATGAATTTTTGATAATCAAAAACCTTTAACTGTATCATTTCTCCAGTTTCCAATTCCTTTACGTCAACTTCCACTTCAACATACGTGTTTTCACTTTCAAAGAATTTAATTTTCAACTTATGATCTGACAGAAACTCAAACGGTTTCGCTGCAAGTTTATAAAACTTTAAACAGTTTAAAATGAGAAGAAAGTCGCACCCGATCATCTTGTATAAAATATCGACTTGAATATGATTAAAGTATAAAAAATAAGACCTTATATACAAATTTATTACCACCACCACCACCATTGTACATTCCTAAATTAATTAAACTGTGTCGGTATTATCTATCCAACTATTATGGGAGGAATCAAATCCAAGCCATTTTACAAATACTTTGTCTCCCTTTTTGCGTAATATTTTCTCTACTAAATATACATCCGGATATTTAACTTTTTGTAACTCTTCATTATAATATGCGCCCCGAATTGGATTACCATTTATATCTTCCAGCAAATATGTTGCTGGCTTAGATAATTTGCATTGTTTAATTCTAAATATTTCTGTCGACCAATTAGGTGTATAACCTTTTTCAAAAGCAGCTTTCTGTTTACTTATCCTAACTAAATCATTTATTTTAAATTTAGGCGAATCAGCTACTTTGATATGTGAATATACGGTATTCAACAAGTATTTTTCGTTCCCTTTATCAACTTCATTTGGTTTCATTTTTATAGTTCTATGTTTCTTGTTATTGTAGTTATTAGTAACTTTCTCCAAAATATCAAACCACACATATTTTCCGCGAAAGCTGAATTCTTTGTATAAAGTTTCCTTTAATGTACGAATTACTCTTTCCACTATAGCAGCTTTTTTAATGGTAAACGTCGAATAATGATTAATGTTGTATTTGTTGTTAATGTTTCAAATTTTCCATTATAAAATTCTTTACCCATATCCGTTTATAAATTAGCAGGTTTTCTCTTAGAACTTTCAAGAATTGACACCATAGCATTCCTTACGCTCATGGCAGTTATCTTTTATAGGTTGAGTCCATAAATATTTAGAAAAGCAATCTATTACAAATAATATGTATTTGAAGCCTTTATTTTCTCTGTAATGATGTGAAAATTCAGCCAAGTCCGCTTGCCATAAATCGTGTATTCCCTTTAAAATAATTCTTCGCCTATCGTAATTCTTTCTTGCAGGTTTGTGAAGTTCACCCACAATTTCACTTTTTATTTTTGACATTTTCATCAATATATTTCTTCAATTTATCTGTTTCACGATCAATAGCTAAAATAACACTATTTCGCACTGTATCATCGACATATGATTTCGTCGCAATATCATATTCATATGTTGGAGTGGGTAAATTAATGAAAGTTTTTTTCCTCAAATCATAAAGACCATCATCTGTAAGAGTTAACGTATTCTCCTGCACATACCGAGCACCATATGCTTCTTGTAATCGTCTTTCTTGTGCAAGTATGTCATGAAGTATTTTACTCAGGCTTTCAATAAAGTAAGATTTTGTTATAACATCATTATCATCTTCCAGTCTGGACGCATTAATTATACGCTTATGATGAAAATCAAATTGATCTTTATCGTTCCGATAAACTACATTTTTCATGAATTTATCATTTATAGTCTTTATCAACTCATTTTTGAATCCATTCAAATAGGCTTTATTTACAGCATCATTATTCGTTACAGGTGAATTCACGTTTCTTAAACGCTTATTTGCAATGTCATAATCCCCATCTTCAGTAAAAAGAAATCCTACACCTGGAGGTCCACGAACAATTGTGCGATGCTTGCTTTTAAAACGACCGAACTTGTCAACGCTCATTTTACAAATAAGAATGTTTCCCAGTTATTGATATTATTTATACAATTACATCTGTTTCTCTTAATTCTTCTTCAATAGCAACTATTTCATTGATTACTCCATTATTACCAGCATTTTTCGAGGCATGTAATTTACATAGCCGTTCTATCAATTCATTTATATCATCCCAGTAAATGTAATCAACGGGCGTGTTATTCATGCTGTTGATATGTAATTTGTTATCGATGAGACCAGATCCAGATGCTAAAGTTTTATTTAAATATGGTTTAAGTATTTTTTTATATTTGTAAGAGTTAAATCCTCGTTTTGATAAGTCACTATCATAATTCTTTCTAAGGACATTGGAATCTTGTACAATTTCTACATACGTGTCCAATTCATGTTGCGTATAATTTATCGGTTTAGCCCAGAATAATAGGTTGCATAAGCCAGGAGTAAGTTGATACTTTTTATCATTAACATTCATACTATTACTATCATCGAAGGCTACATTTGAAGACCCTATTTTAAAAGAACGCGTCGTTTCATCGAAGTGTAAGCCCGTTACATGATCTAGTTTCCGTTTGCTTAAAACAGCTTCTTCTACACAGTTTCTGGCTAATGGAGGTAAAGATTCTTTGCTTCCATTATTGTCGTAGTTCTTTTCAATGCTTCCATTAAAATCATTCTCATTTTTTACATTCTTATGTTGATTCTTATTTAATCCAGATAACTCTGTCTCGTGGCCCCTTAAAACGCTCGTCTTTAATTCATTCGATAGGGCACCTATCGAACTAATTATTGGATGATACTGCTTATTGAATTTCTCACTACTTTTCATCTGACCACGTTTCAGTGCAAGCAACTTTTCTCTAATATTCTTCTTCACTTTGATTAAATTCTTCCGCATTTTCAATTCCTCATTTGATACGTCCATCATGGAAGGTGGTTTTCAAGCAAATGTTTGAATTCAATTATCAGTCTAATAATATATATTGATCAATGCCTTTTCGATAACGTCCTGCGTTAATGCTGCTATCTTTATCCAATACAACGAAACCATACTTATCTTGCCAACATTCTCCACAAATAGATTTAAATTTTTCAAAAGCCATGTCGACTCCTACATGATCACTATACACATGTTTTAAATTTAAATCATCTTGTTTAAAAAGTATGATGAAGTTTGCATTATCACGTATCAAGTGTTTTGGTATTCTTGTATAAGTTTGACATAAATAATAGCTATCGATGCTATTATGTCGCCCCATACTGAAATATTCTTTCACGACATTCTGATTTTCGCATGCAATGTCATCGAAAATGAATACCGAGTTAGAATTAGCCTTTTCAACAGACACTATCTCCTCATTTTCTTTAAATGCATAATAATTTATACCATTCGTAGATTTGAGTATGGATTCCAACAATTGATATTTAGGCTGATATAGAGATTTGGAATAAACATAAACATTTTCAAATCGCAAATCATTTTTATCGAAAAGCAAACTTAGCATAATGTTTGATTTTCCACAATTTGAAGGACCACAAATTAGCGATCTTATAGAATTTGGTAAAAGAGATCCATGCTTCCTCACCTTTAAACTTCCTCCCGTGTATACGTCTAAATCTATAATCGATAAACGATCCTTTTGTTTTACCGTTTTCATGTTTTCTAAATTTTAGTATCAAGTTTTTATTTTTAATCACCTTATATAGGTATGTGTCAACTATTCCGCGAGAGCAATCCCTCCTCCTCCTCCTTCTCCTCCTCCTCTTAAAGAATATATAAACAAACTGAAATTATTTAACTATAAATAATATGGTTAAAAATGAAAACGTTTTAAATGTTGACTCATCGCGGAGGTGGAATCATTAATTCTTTAATAAATCATTTACCTGTGGAACTACATTTACCAGGATATCAATATTGTGGGCCTGGGACACGTTTAAAGAAACGGTTAAATCGTGGTGACCGTGGAATTAATAAATTGGATGAAGCTTGTAAAGTTCATGATATAGCTTATTCTGAATATACAGACATAAATGAGCGACATAAGGCCGATAAAGAACTCGAGGATATGGCAAATGCTCGTGCAAAAGCAGACGATGCAAATTTAGGAGAAAAACTCGCGTCTAAACTTGTTGCAGGTAGTATGAAACTTAAACGATCATTAGGCATGGGCTTAAAAGGAGGCGACATAAACAAGAAAAAAGACAAGGAAAGACACCAGAAATGTAAGAGAAAAAAGAAATCCAAAGCAGGTTTTAGAAAAGATATTGTAAAGAAAACAAAATCTGCTCTAAAAAATCTATCGGGGAAATTCAAAACTAATATAAAAGATGCTGTAAATGTTGCCTTCGCTGCGGCCAAAGCACAAATTAAATCTGTTAGCGGTAGTAAAAATGTATCAACTCCTAGAATCATTCCACTTCCAAAAGTAGGTGGATTATTACCTTTAATTCCAATTTTCGCTGGATTAAGTGCCCTAGGGGCTCTAAGTGGTGGAGCTTCAGGTATTGCAAAGGCTATTAATGAATCAAAAGCAGCAAGGAAAGACTTAGAAAAAAGCTCAAAGACATAATAAAACAATGGAGGCCATAGCATTGGGAAAAGTCGGAAATGGACTGTATTTAAGCCCGTATAAAAGAGGTCTTGGTTTATATTTAAAGCCAAAAAACTACTGAATTTGCCTCGGAAACCATTAACAAACTACTATTTACTTAAATATTGCGGAAATATTAAAAATTTTAGAGGTGTCTACATGCGAAACGGTTTGCCTGATAAACCATTATACAATGAGTACGGTATTGTTAATTTAGATTCATCCAATGGGAATGGAACTCATTGGGTCGCATATAAAAAAAGAGGAAATAATGTTAAATACTTCGATAATTTTGGAAACTTACGGCCTCCGACAGAAATAATAGATTACTTTAGAGGATGTAATATCAGTTACAATTACAAACAATATCAACAGTATAATACGTTTAACTGCGGACATCTTTGCATAGATTTTTTATTAGATAAATAGTAATGTTTTAAAAATATTCATCAGTCATGTCGCAAACATTTACAGTGAAAGGTTACTCGTCTGATATTAATGTGCGTTATTTTCCTCCAATCGTATTAGATTCGAATAAATCCTACTGTTTGGGGTTGATCGGTTTGCACACATTTAATACGATACCGAATATAGAAGAAGGTTGCAATAAGTTTACAGTGGGAACCGAAGAAATCACAGTACCTACAGGCGCATACGAAATTACAGATATAGAAAATTATTTGAATAAATATATTCAGCATAAGTATAAATCTAATAAAAGGGAAGATTTAATAATAAAACCAAACAAGAACACATTAAAGTGTGAAATAAGATGCACGCAAGACTGATTGATTTCACATCAAAGGATTCAATTGGTAATCTTTTAGGCTTTTCTAGAAGGTTATTAGAAGCCAATAAGTGGCATCACTCAGATTTACCCGTTCAAATACTAAAAGTATCTAGCGTTAGAGTTGAATGTAATATTATTTCCGGTTCTTATTACGATAGTCAGCAATCTCACACATTATATGAATTTTCGCCGGCAGTAGATCCTGGTTACGCGATAAATCTAGAACCTCGAAATATAGTTTATTTGCCTGTTAACACTAATTTTATTGATAATATTTCTATTAAACTTTTGGATCAGCACGCGAGATTTGTAAATTTCCAAGGTGAAGAAATTATAATACGGTTAGAATTGAAAACTACATAGAAATTTTAAAAATATGGGGATAAATTATAATAATAGCAGCAATAAAAAGTTGAGATTTTCCATGAAATCGTTCAGTAGTGAACGAGATTCTCGAGTGATAACATTAGAAAATCTCCAGAAACTTATAGCATTGGAATATAATATTAAAAATGGAAAAACTGGATATATTGGATCCAATTAATTTCGATGATAGTATAACAAAAGTCGAATATCATTCATATCGTCCTCACACGTTTACATTTAACAATTATGATGAAATACGAATTAGCGTACAAAATCAGGAATTATATACTTCGCCATCAGATAGTTTTATTTATATCGAGGGTAAAGTACATTCCGAAGATGAAGCTACATTGAGCAAAGTTAGGCTAGTTAATAATGCATTTAGTTTCCTCTTCAATGAAGTGCGTTACTTACTTAACGGCGTTCTCATTGATAAAACGCATGATGTAGGAATTACTACTACAATGAAAGGTTATGCATCATATGGTGTTAAAGAAAGTACTGCTTTACAAATGGCTGGATGGGCACCATTAAACGATAAATTGCATAATTATGTTAATGGTAATTTTTTTGCATATATTCCGCTCAGAATGCTTCTCGGATTTGCAGAAGATTATAAAAAAATCATCGTTAACGCGAAGCAGGAATTAATTTTATTAAGAGCAAGAAATGATATTAATTGCTATGTAGCAAATAATTATGTGAAATTTATGATTAGTAAAGTGGAATGGCGTTTACCCCATATAATTCCCAATGATTCTCTAAAACTCAAGTTAATGAAGGTAACGCAAATTGATAAACCCATAAAAATAGCGTTTAGACAATGGGAATTACATGAGCTTCCATCGCTTAGAGAAAGCAAAGAGGATCTCTGGCAAGTGAAAATATCGAGTGGCATTGAAAGGCCGCGATATGTTTTAGTTGCATTTCATAAGGAACGAAAAGATATGTTAGATAAAGATGCATCAGAATTTGATCATGTTGATATTGTAAATATAAAATTGATACTTAATAGCGAACGATATCCATATGAAAATATGAATTTAAATATTTCCGCTGGTAATTACGTGACCATATATCATATGTACGCAGCATTTCAAAAATATTATTATGATGATTACAAGAAGATCCATTATTTGATTACACTCAACTTAAAAGTCATATGCTATACATCTTTGATTGTTCTCGTCAGAACGAAAATGTGAAAAATAGCACGATTGAAATGAAATTACATTTTGAAGCAAAAACTAAGTTTGAAAAAGATACCAAAGCTTATTGCTTAATATTGTACGATTCGCTTTTCGAATACACCCCCCTAACAAATATTGTTAGCAAAATTCTATAAATCAATAATATAAGTCGTGTAATCAACATTAAGTTATCATTCTTTATATTATTTCCATTGAGAATACATGGTTAATTAGCAGCAACATCAGCATCATATACAAAGAAACATATAGACAAAGAAACGAAAATGTGTGACGTCTGTATTGATGTGCAAGGTTTTAACAATGGCAAGCAGTTTATTGCCAAGGAATTAGCAATAACAAGAGATGGAAAAAATATTTATCATTATTATTTAAAACCACCTATATCATTTAGTGAATTATCTACTGAAGATAAGAAACAAGCATGCTGGTTGACAAAAAATCATCATAAAATGATTTATAGTGATGGATTAGTGGAATATAAGGAATTGGAAGCTATTATAAAAATGTTCGTGAAAGCGGACGATGATGCCATGTATGTTCGTGGATATCAAAAAGTACAGTTTCTTCGCGAATTTATATCATACTCATCAATAGAGAATGTTGAAAATTATCACGATGCGCCGAAATATGAGAAAAAAATTAAGGATTGCCCGTTTCACGTAGACAAAAACAATATGTGTGCTGTAGAAAATGTAAAATCTTATGGAATTATCTTTTTTTGGAGTAATGAATAAGAGTTTATACTTTGTAATATCATTATTATTATTATTATTAAAACAATTATGTTCTCAATATACATATATATATATATATATATATATATATATATATATATATATAATTTTCATTATATACATTATTTACAATATTTCTATAATATATGCATTATAATATTAAATTTTTGTTTTAATCACTATCCATAATGGCAAAGTGTCCCCAGGGTAAAGTGCACACACCATCTTCACGTATATGTCGTTTATTATCGAATGGGGACAATGCAATTTTATTCATCGAACTAGAAAATACATTATGTTTTTCCGACACAATATTATTCTGATTGCAAATCTTAACGCATTTGTTATTCAAACAACTAAGATAATCTTCAAAAGATATCTCTTTTGATACGACATACCTTTTAACTCCTTTCGCCTTCTTTGTAAGGTGACCGCCATCTGTTTTGCATGCGTACATTTTGGCACGAAGTCCAACAAATTGGAGCATAATTCTTCCTTTATTCTCGTCTTTCATCAGTCCAAGTTTTTTCTTATTTTCTAATGGTATGCCGTATGGATTTGATTGCGAGTATTCGGACGTGTCAAAATGTGATATATTATCTTTCATATCTTTATAAATATCAGCGGTTTTAATTAAATATATCAGCGAATCTGTATCGGTATAGCATAATTTTGCATTGTCTCCGTCATACATATTCTTTATGAAATTATAGTGGAAGTCATATAGAATCGTTTTCGAAATATCCAAAATAGCCATTCCTACATGTATTGGTTTATTAAAAACTACCTCATTCTTATATAATTCTATCCCGACGAAATTTTCGTCGAAAATTGAGGAGCGATAGAATGTAGGACTGGCAATGTAGGACTTTGCTCTGTATCGACCATCCCATTGAGACGTTAATTTTATTGTTCTTCGATTACGCACATTCTCCATCGTTTTTCCAAATATAGCGTTATTCATCAATTTAAATAACTCTTTTTCAAAATCATTAGCCGAATTTTTTCTTAATTCGGCATTTAAATCTATGTAGGGCTTCAGCCATGGAGATTGTTGGAATTCTAACGCTCGATGTATTTTTTTAATTATAATTCCCTCATTGACATATTGTTTCAGATTCCGATAGTGTACGACATATTTTTCCTTCGATACTAAAGTGGCCATTAATTTCGGATCCTTATACCCTGGAGGCACTGTAGATATCGGCGCCATGGGAAGATCCGCTTGTCGATTATGAATACTAACGGGATATTCTAAATCTACTTCCAAAATATATCCCATTTGATTGTCGTCGCTGACGTCCCATTTCAGATTTTGCACATTGTCGACCCACTTCAACTCTCCAGTAGGCAAAAACTGAGACATAGCCCATGCATACATAGAGTTGATATCGTAGTACATGAGATATGTCTTAGGTTTTGTCGCGTCGAAATCGTTCATGTATCTGTTATTCGCCTCTGCGAAACGCATGCTACACTGTGTCAATCCTCCTCGGATGCCTCGTTCAATAAACATTAAAATGTCTATATCCCGGATTAACTTTATTTCTTTTTTTATGTATAGCAACATTGCGTCCCACGAGAGCGAAGGGGCCGTGCAATAATGTGCGGGGTCCAACTTATAAAATTTCATGCACTGAGTACGGAAACTTTCAAATACATCGGCGAGCAGCATAACATCAGTTTTTAAATAAATATCGCTGTACTCACCGAGTGTTTGTAGCTCCAGCGCATCCCATACTTGTCTGGCATGATCGTAATCCGTGCTGGAGATTTGTTGGTTTGTCAGTCTGTTATAAAAATCTTCCTTTTTTGGCAAGGTGTGCTCGTTCAATTTCTCCATTGTCGTGATGTAATCATACGGATACACACCCTTTTTGCATAGAAGTTTAAATTTATCAGCCGCTAACTCATTGAACTGACTCCTCGTTCTAGGAAAGTCTTGCAAATAAGACGCCAATTTCTCAAGTGAACTACTCATAAAACGAAAAGAATCTATAAACCGCAGCTCAACTTGAGTATGGGCAATTTTCTTATTAATGCAGATATATTTTTCCATATTGCATGGAACGACGCTTGTTTTTCCCGGAATCAGTTGAACAATATCCTTTATTATTAGATGCGAATCATAGCCGCTCAGGTTATGAAATACGACGGGTATCCGAAACGACTCGTGTAAGTTGAGGTTACACGAATTATGTGCTGCTCCTCTGTATTCGCCTGAAAATCGAAAAATAAAAAGTATAAATAAAATATTTTATGCAAGTTTTAAAAATAGAATACCTGTCAAGTGATTGTGATCGCGAACTTTCCTATCGTCTCCAACAAAGGATTTCTGGCAAATCCAGCAGATTTTCGCATTCACATAATCCATCGTTTGCTGATTGCTGAGCGGCTCCATGGGTGCCGGATTTTCCTTTTTATTTTGCATTTGGATGCAAATGTTGTTTAATTGCTCACTGAACCATCCAGTGCAATTACTCCCTCTATATCCATAGTATTTATTTAACGAAGAATCAAATTCACTATGAATATAGTAGCCTATGGAGTGCGCCTCATGTTGCTGATATTTTCCGGAATTATTGGTGTTATTGGAGTCATATGGCTTCAAAAGACATTCAATATCAGCGTATACAATCATTGGCACTTTCTCCATTTTAGCGAAGTTCTTAAATTTTATGTTATCCTCCTTTGGAAAGCTTGTTTTATAGTGATTCCTCGTAGAACATTCTATTTCATGATGTTGTAATTTTTCTTACGAATAAAAATAATGCACACAACGGTCGCAAACGAAAATTTGCCCTTTGTGCTTACTTAGATCGCTTCGCAGCAACCTCGATAAATTTTTTATAAGAACGTAATGGTAGCTTGGCACGTTTTCTTCTTGTTCTTCGTTATCATCATCACTTTCTTGTTCCTTCTCATAATAATCGCTCTGAATTAAGAGAAGGTTGATATGCCGTTCAACCTTATTTTTCGTTAGACGATTAGGCAGGCATGTGAATTTGTCTTTCTTCTTTTTTAGTACATATACATTAATCGATAATGCATTTAGATTTTCAATTTTGGTGATTTCTTGTCTTGAAATCGGAAACGTAATGTCTGTTAAATTTAAAACATCTTTATAATGCGGATACGAAGACATTCTGTCTGCATTATTTATTGCTGGATATAGTGCTGCTGTTAAGCTCCAAGCGAAGCATGCATCATCATTATTTTTTATGTTGATACAAGCATGCTTTCGCTTAATTGTGTCGGGTAATTCGATGTACGAGGAGCCGTTGAGCGGCATATACTTGTTAATGTTGATCAGTAAATTCACCAGTTCCTTCAATGCCCATCCGCTGTCGCGCTCCTGAAGAATAAAAGTAGTATGTATGAAATAAGTGAAAAAGAAAAAAGTGAATACACTTACCTGAAATTCTTCCAACTGTTGCAGTAAATTATTCTTAGTATTCGTATCAAACCATTCTTCTAAGTTGCAATCTTGTGTTATTACAACATTTTTGGTCGATAGATACTTTAAGTCTTTTACTTCTTCATCCGACGTGGTATGTTTGATGAAGCAGCCGCAAAAAGTTGTCCACAGTTTAACGAAACTATGTATTCTTAATATTGCACTTATTTTTTGAACAAACAGCACACGTGCTTCATTAAAAAAACTACGCGGTTCAATATGCCCCAAATTGTTTACACATACTGTCCGGATGCGATTGGCAAAAGCTGAATCTATTTCAGACCAATTTACATTTCTCCTGACCAGACTGTCTGCTATTGTTTTCTCGCGAATAGTATTCATCACGGAAATTGCACTTATAATCCAATGCATGATTATCGTCTTCATCCTCTATAACCATAATGGCATCATTATTTTCTGCAATCGTACGTACTACTCCCATATCATCATTGTCATTAATATCATCAGAATCATCATTATCATCATCGATTATCACGATTGTATCATCCTCTATAACTATAATTTCATCGTCCTGAATGTGACGATTTTCGCAGGACGCATTGTCAAGTATCTCCAATTCATTTCTTGCTGTATCATTGTGATTTACTTCCATCTGACTCAATATGGAAGATAAGTCGTCGTCCATTCCATCATCGAACATGTAATCCATTGAGTCCAATTTTTTGGCTAATGTTATAAAATAATCATCTGCACCATCATCTAACATATTACTCAGCGAAATCATTTTGTGGAAAAGGCTATCAAATGAAATAAGAGGATTAAAATATTTCAAATGTAAAGTAAGAACATATTTCTTACTTACCAAAATACACAATTAACGGTGATGATGATGATGTAAAAATCTGGAACTTTTTTGTATCGTTTCTGATAATTAGCGGATATTTATACACATTATTAATCCCGTTGTAAGGGCATGTCGTGGGAAGGGGCTATTGAAAAATGAAATTAAATCTATGCCTAATGACCATTTTCTAATTTCAATTATTCAAATATTTTCAAATAATTCTATTGAAAAATATTATTTCTGTTTAATGATGATCATCGTTTTCTTTCTTTAGACGCCACTATTCCTAATAATATACAATGACAATCGCTAAACCCATTTATAAAATAATAGAAAATACCTTTTTATTATTAAACAATTTACTAATGGTCGCGTGTAAAAGCAAGAAATTTCATTTTTAATTTTGGTAATTATCGAAGAATAATAATTATACTCAGTTTTAAGAATTGATTCTCGGGGTAGAGAAATTTACATTGAAATGTATGTCTGCTGATAATTTTCTAAACCATAAAATATTAGGGATTATTTATTTTGTATTAAGTATTACCTCGTACTATTTTCCTAATTAATACAAATTATAAATTGTTCATAGTAATCAATATGATGATGTACGACTTCCTTATTGAAAAGTTATTTTCTTTTACCAATTACTATTCTAATTAGTAATAAAATTCGCAAATGAATTAACATAACGTTAATTGATTTTTAATAGGTGAAAGTGCAAACTTGAAATTATACAAAGAAAGTGAAAGTGCGACCTTGGAATTATGCGAATTGATCCAGAACCCCCATAGTTACACTACTAGTAGACATTAAACGAAATTTATATTGGCCGTTAGACCAATTATAAAATAACCACCAACTCACTCACACTCTTACGCATACGCTCTTTGAAATGATAATCATAATATGGCCGTGATAATTACATTGCTGATATAATTACGAATTACACGATATTATCGTATACAGAACGGCGAAGTCTGTATTAGATTAAAATTAAAACGATATTGCTTTAGTGTCAATCTTTGTAATTGCAAAATGGAGCTTTTTTCAGCAAGGTAAACATTCGATGAACGTTAGTGTCGCTACGCGATCACTTTATTGTAGATTTTACTTTATATTACTTGTTATTTATATTTTAGTTTATTAGCCCTTAAGTCATGAATCCTTCGTAGAATTGTAAGTTTTAGGTAAATTATTAGGGTATTTAGAAAGTATTTTATTGCTGAGGCGAAGACAAAGGCCAGGAATTTCCAAGTGAACGGGGATGGTCATTGGTCAAAAAGATCACCACCCCTCCAAACAGAGTTGTAATTTTAAGCAAATTGACAATTTATAATCAAGTTTCGAATTAACCATCAAGCAGTCAACAGTATTAAGGTCGCAGTGCCGACCTAATTGTATATATTTCTGTAAATAAATAGATAAGGTACAATTTCGTGTAGTTTTTACTACTGGTCCTTCGAGAAGAAGATTCGCGTCCAAACATTGGTCCAGTCGAGCCGGATGAAGCTGAATTAACAGCATCGGGTGCAGAAGAAGCCAGCTGAATTGCCAGCGGCATCGTGTCGAGAAGAAGCCAGCTATTGAAGCAACGGTGAGTCCTTTTATCCTAATCCTTATCTATTTGATTTGCGTTAATCTTGTAACAATTGAGTGGAAAAATGGCCACAAAGAACATCGAAACCGAAATTAGTAAAGCGTTATTACGCAAAAGAAATCAAGCCAAAGCGCAATTAGCTCGTCTTGAAAAATCAATTATAAAAAATGAGAATAAAGTCGAATACCTGCAACAGATGTTTGCACCATTGAAGGAATGTTACTATAAATTTAAAGAAATTCAAGAAGAGATTGATGAATGTTTAGATACCATCGAAGAAGATGAGCATGAATCATTTGAGGAAGGCTATTTAGAGCTTGTGACCAAATTAAATTCGTTATTAAAAGTATCAGGAAAAGGAGATACATATGTCGATAGAAACAATGAATTGGGTACAGAACGATTGCGTAATATAAGTTTGCCAAAAATCTCTTTGCCGTGTCTTGACGGAGATTACGAAAAGTGGCTGCCATTTAAGGATACATTCATGTCTCTTATCCATAACAATGTTTCGTTGAGTTTAATAGAGAAATTTCATTATTTGAAAGCATCGGTAATAGGAGAAGCAGCAAAATTGATCGATAACATTCAGTTAACAGAAGCTTATTACTCATTAGCATGGCAAGCAATTATAGACAGGTTCGATAACAAAAAACATATTATAAAGAGCCATACGCGTGCCTTATTAAATTTACCGTCGGTCGGGAAGAAAAATATTCGCGAATTTGTTGATGAGTTACAAAAAATATACGCGCTCTTGAAGCGTGCGAACAACCCGTGCAACAATGGGGAACTTTATTAATTGCAATTGCAACCAATAAATTCGAATATAGATTAAATGAGGAATGGGAGTCACATACAACAGACAGTGATTTGCCCACATTTGAGCAACTTGTAGAATTTTTAACGCGAAAATCTAAAATATTCGAAGCAATTAATGAAGGCACTCAGAATGCATCGAGGAAGTTTGAAAAATACAAATCGGAGAAAATTAATAATAAATCATTCTTCGCGCGGAGCAACGTAATTGAAATTAAATGCGAATTATGTTCGAAACGACACAATTTGAGTGACTGTTATAAATTTTCAAAAATGTCGGTGAATGGACTATTTGAATTTACGAAATCAAGGGGAATGTGTATAAATTGTTTGCACCAAGGGCACAGAGTAGCTGAATGCACGGCATCATCGAGTTGTCAATCGTGTGGATTAAAACATCATTCATTGCTCCATTTTGAGCGGAAATCGACACCAAAATCGCCAGAAGAAATAAAAGAACCCAAAGAAACAATGGAGAGCAATGAAGCCGTCGTCGCGACCACGTTGCATGCGTCCATAGAAGCGCAGGTATTTTTAGCCACCGCGGTAGTAAGGGTTGTTGACGACTCAGGTAAAAAATATACCTGCAGAGCGGTGCTCGATTCTGGCTCACAAAGCAACTTTTTAACGGAGCGATTTTCGAATAAATTATGGTCGTCAAGAAGGTCGATAGAGGCGCCTATTGTTGGCGTTGCAAACGAAACAAAGACAATAACTTCAGCTGTTGATATTACGGTCGAATCACAAGTGACTAATTACAATTTTAAATCAAATTTCTTAATTATCGAAAAAATATCAGGCAAGTTACCGTCTATATCTGTCAACAGAAACTTGTTTAAAATAACAATCGGGTATCAGTTAGCCGATCCACAATTTAATAAATGCGATTCGGTGGATATGTTAATTGGCGCGGACACCTTTTATGAAATAATGTTGACGGAACAATTGCGTTTTCCCGACCAACCCACCTTGCAAAAAACCGAGTTAGGATGGATCATCTCAGGTCCATTTATGTCGAAATCGAACGAGTTACAACCCAAAATATGTAAAATGGCTACATTAGAGAGACAAATCGAAAAATTCTGGACGGTAGAAGACGCAAAAGAGTCGACTAATGATACTTTGAACGAAATTTACATTGAAGACCATTTTGTTAAAAACCATTCGAGGTTGCCAAATGGAAGATTCGTCGTTAAACTTCCAATTAAAACGTCCACAAATGAATTAGGAGAATCGAAAATGATGGCAAATTTGCAAAAGATTATGTTTTACATACAACGTACAAAGAATTTATGGAAGAATACGTGGCACTTGGCCACATGGAATTAATAAAGGAAGACAGCAAGGTCGTAAGAAATTTTCTGCCGCACCATGCAGTCATAAAAGATAATAGTCTAACAACGAAGTTGCGCGTTGTGTTCGACGCTTCCGCCAAAACGTCAAATGGAAGATCACTTAATGACATTTTATTGATTGGCCCACCGCTGCAACAAGATTTGTTTGCCTTGTTGACAAGATTTCGTACGTATCAATATGCAATGATAGCCGATATTGAAAAAATGTACCGGCAAGTACTAGTGGCAGAAGACCAACGCGATTTGCAATGTGTTTTATGGCGATCGTCGGCCGGGGAAGGTGCTCAAGCATATAAATTGAAAACGTTGACATACGGAACCGCGAGCGCCCCGTATCTCGCGACGCGGTGTTTAAGGCAATTATCGGTAGAAGAAAAAGACAAGTTCCCGATCGGTAGCGAAGTTGTTGGCCGCGACTTTTACATGGACGACTTAATTACTGGCGCCAACACGAAAGAAGAAGCGGCAATACTAAGAAATGAAACAATTGAAGTCGTAAAACGTGGTTCCTTTCAATTGCGCAAATGGGTTAGCAATGATTCAAGCTTGCTACCAATGGACGGCGATAGCCACATAAAACACGTGGTAGTTAAATTTGAAGAAACGAACAGTATTAAGACATTGGGTATCAATTGGGATCCGAAGGAAGATTCATTCGCGTTTTCAGGGACAGGCGAAGTATCGGACAAATTGGTCACAAAACGAATAATATTGTCAACAATCGCATCGATATTTGACCCGTTAGGTTTAATTACGCCAATCGTGATAAACGGGAAATTGTTGATGCAGGAGATGTGGAAGGAGAAATTGGGATGGGATAACCCAGTAAATGCGGAATTGCAAAAGACTTGGAATAATTATCAACATGAATTGAATCAGATAGATAAAATTCACGTGCCGAGAAAAGTGATTCCGTCACATACTGAGGATATTCGAATCGAATTGCACGGTTTCTGTAATGCGTCTGACAAAGGGTACGGAGCATGTATTTACATAAAAAGTGCACATAAAAATGGAGAAAATAATTCAAATTTATTGTGCGCGAAGTCACGAGTAGCGCCGATGAACAAATTAACGACACCGCGTCTAGAACTCTGCGGTGCACTATTATTAGCGGAGCTAACGAATCGTATTTTAAAAACTATTAATATTAAGTTCAACGCAGTACATTATTGGTCCGACTCATCTATTGTTCTTGCTTGGATCAGGTCAGATCCAGGAAACTTTAAAACTTTTGTTGGTAATAGAATATTAAAAATACAGACACTGACGGACAAAACACGGTGGTGCCATGTAAGAACGCACGAGAATCCCGCCGATATTATATCGCGTGGATCAACCGTGAACAATATTGCAGAAAACGGTTTATGGTGGCACGGTCCTCAATGGTTGTGGGATAAGAATAACATTGTACCAAATGAAAATAATCCAATAGTAGTGGACATTCCTGAAATAAAGACGCAAACATTAACGACAACAGTCACCAGCACAAGAAACATCTTTTTTGAAAAATATTCCAACTGGAGTAAATTAGTTAGAATATATGCGTATTGTAAAAGATTCCTAAAAAATTGTCAGACAGTAGCGTCGGACCGAAAAAGATCGTATTTGAACGTCGATGAATTACAAGAAGCAAGATTCAATCTAATTAAATTAGCACAAAAACAATTTTTTGCGCAAGACATAGCCGATTTGAAAAAAGAAGGAATGGTCAAAGTTAATAGTAAACTCCTTTGTTTAAATCTATTCTTAGACGAAGATATAATCAGAGTAGGGGGAAGATTAAAAAACTCAAATTTGACGTTCGCTCAAAAATATCCGGTGTTGATTCCCGCAGTGCATATTATAGCAAATCTAATTATTGAAGAAATACACCAAACGCATTTTCACTCGGGTATACAGCAAACAATCTCTATTGGGCGAGAAAAATACTGGATCCTAAATGTAAAAAATAAGGTAAAGCGCGTAATACACAATTGCGTGATGTGTTTCCGAATGAAACCAAAGGATATTAATTACCAAATGGGAAACCTGCCGGAATATAGAGTCACTCAAAGCAGGCCGTTTCTTAATTGTGGTCTTGATTATGCAGGCCCAATAATAGTAAGAGAAGGGGGTCGAAGAAGTAAGAAGACGCAAAAGGCGTACATTGCTTTATTTATATGTATGGCTACTAAGGCCATTCATTTAGAATTAGTATCGGATTTAACATCAGAAGCATTTATCGCCGCCTTCAAAAGATTCATGGCTCGTAGAAGAAAAGTTAAAAACATGTATTCCGATAATGGGAAAACATTTGTTGGGGCAGACAAAGAGTTGAGGAATTTGCACAAGTTCTATACATGTGAACAGACAAAGGCAGAACTAGTTGACTTTGGTACAACGCAAAATATTCAATGGCACTTTATTCCGCCACGAGCACCTCATTTCGGGGGAGTTTGGGAGGCAGGGGTGAAATCGGTTAAGAACCACATGAAACGAGTTATTGGGAACACCTTGTTAAACTTCGAAGAATTGTATACAATATTAACGCAAATTGAGGCCCTATTAAATTCACGCCCCTTAATTCCCTTATCGAACGACCCAAACGATCCAATAGCCCTAACATCAGCTCACCTCTTAATTGGCGACACATTGCTGACTAACGAAGAGCCGATTATAACAAATATAAGGGAGAATAAACTCTCACGCTGGCAGTTATTAGAAAAAATACGCCAACATTTTTGGCAACGCTGGCACAAGGAATATTTAACCACGCTGCAATCAAGGACAAAATGGGCCAAAAAGGACAACCAAGGAGTAAACATTGGCGATCTCGTCCTAATAAGAGACGACAATTCACCACCACTTCATTGGCCAACGGGACGAGTATTATCCGTCCACCCAGGAACCGATGGCATCGTGAGTGCAGCCACCGTCAAGACGCGGAATGGAATCTTCAAGCGTCCAGCAAAGAAGTTATGTTTGATACCGAATCAGTTCAATTAGGGTTGAAAGCCAGCTTCCAACGGGGCCGGCATGTCGCTACGCGATTACTTTATTGTAGATTTTACTTTATATTACTTGTTATTTATATTTTAGTTTATTAGCCCTTAAGTCATAAATCCTTCGTAGAATTGTAAGTTTTAGGTAAATTATTAGGGTATTTAGAAAGCGTTTATTGCTGAGGCGAAGACAAAGGCCAGGAATTTCCAAGTGAACGGGGATGGTCATTGGTCAAAAAGATCACCACCCCTCCAAACAGAGTTGTAATTTTAAGCAAATTGACAATTTATAATCAAGTTTCGAATTAACCATCAAGCAGTCAACAGTATTAAGGTCGAAGTGCCGACCTAATTGTATATATTTCTGTAAATAAATAGATAAGGTACAATTTCGTGTAGTTTTTACTACTGGTCCTTCGAGAAGAAGATTCGCGTCCAAACACCTACTTAACCCCTCTTTTAACAGTCAAAACTTTAATTGATTATTGGTTCTCCCCACTCTGCCTGATGGTACAAAGTAACGCTCATCACCATACAAAAATATAATGCAAGAGATATAACCAGTACATCGAATTTTATTCTGAACGATAGACATTCTATAGGCTACAAACAAGGATAAAGCATATAATATTTGCTTCCTTGACAAGTGGATGTTCTAACAAAGGGGTTCATTGCAATGAATAAACCAAAAATGACCGCTGGACTTTCGAGATTTGATGTTGTTCAACATCTGAGAAGAGCGCGCTTCTGCTTCAAGGATTCCGGAAACACGCGATGAAGAAGACCGCAGCTGGACTATCTCTGTTGACTAGTTGCCTGGAAAAAATTTACATAAAAATGAAAACGATGAGAAAAACTTAATAGTGTTAACATAGAAATAAAATTAAATAGCAAACAAATAGAAAAAAGAGCAAATAATTGTGTCTCATTGTCTAGATGATGCAGCCAAATAGAGAAACGATTGCAGCTTCCAAAATGGATAAACGAAAACCTCCGCGTAAATGACAGGCGACGCTTCAACAAGGTAATCGAAGAGACGAAGACGAGTATCAAACTACATGTTCCTGGAAGAAAGGTCCTGCGACGGCATAAGGACGCTTTCCGGGATGCTGCGGGGAGAAAAGCCCACTAGCGAAAACATGTTCAAACAGAATTTACCGCCAATCATCTGGGGAGTTGGTTCGCAAAACAATATTCCGATCGATGCCGCAGTTGTGGAGCAGGCGAAAGAGTCTCCATAGACATTGTACAGGCTACAAACAAGGATAAAGCATATTTGATTTGCTTCCTTGACAAGTGGATATTTTAACAAAGGGGTGCATTGCAATAAATAAACCGACAATGACCGCTGGACTAAATGGATGTACCTGCCTTGATTAATGGACTTGCCATAAGTCATGCCAAATTTATATCGCTTCAAAATAGCTTTTAAGTGCAAGACCAAGAGATGAGGCTTCGTAGTGAAAGATTAAAATGGGCATCACGTGAGCGATAGAAAAAATTAAGAAAATGATATCGTAGTAACCACTGAATTGCGCCAATTAAACAGGTAATTATTCAATTGTATTTATCAGTGTAAATAGCTGATATGTAACTGCTTCGGCCAGCGATTTAATAAAAAATAAATACGTCCGGCTCCGTTTCTATAGAAGAAAAAAACTCAAATTTCCGTTCTAGAGTCGTCCTTATTGGACGTGGGGAGGAAGCAAGCTTCAAATGCGAAGGAATCTGCAACGTCGCGACCTCTTTTACGAAACTATTGGACATTAAAACATCTCTTATGATAAATGGACGGTCCTCTCGTATACAAACATCACGAACTGTGATAATTAACTAGATAGTTTTGCGAACCCTCAACAGTCATATGTAAAGTAGCGAAGAAAAAACTTGAACAACTTTTAAAAAGGTAAAATCTGCCATCTGTGACGAGTACATTTTGAACTTCGTCCATTGTAAATAATTGTTTTGAAGCACGGAATTCGTTCTTAAATCGCTTAAATGATCCTTCGAGTTTCTACCAGCCATAATAACAACAATTATAACATGTATAAGGAAGCGATCACTCAGTCAGAAGAATGAAAAGTAGCAATTGTTCGGTCGCAGAGAACATTGCGAAAATGTTTAGTTGTAGCATAGTTGTAGTTAGTGATTCCGCCTGTCGCACAGGAGACTGGGGTTCGATTCCCCGTCGGGGAGCACGAAACCTTTTAGAGCTGTCGGTCCGAATCCCGCTAATAACAATGAATAGCCGGTCAAAAACGAGTCGCTATAAAAACGGATCCGTAATTATAGTCGAAGGCAAAAACTGCCGATAGTGGAGATTGTTCTCGTTTGCTCCTGCATTCACTCATTTAACTCTTAGAACGATTCTTATTCTAAGGAACGTGGAAATAAATAATTTTCTTGTTCCTCAAAATTCACGGCACCATTATATCACACTTGCTTTTAATTCACCTTAACTACTCCTCGTTTTCTCATTTCCGTGAATGTAGATAATTCTTTTATTAATTATCTGGACAAACATTTACGGATTTACACGGATTAAGTTGAACAGTGTGTTATTTATTTATGTTAGAATAAAAATGTTTCCCATTTTTTTCTCTCTTTTAGGGAAGGATTTTAATTTTGACGAAGGTCCTCTAAGCTTTTGTTAAAGTGGCGTAATATTTTAAAAGAAATATTACGAGCTCGAGTTTATAGTGTCGTAAACAGTGATAGAGTCACTAGTCGCTTTTTATGCTTTTAAACATGATTCTCTCTTGTTTTTTTCGTCGTGTCATTTGTGCTCTGGGGGAATGAGCAAAAATTTAGAAAAATGAAGATTAAAAAAGAAAAATTGCTCATAATTTCTCTAATTATCGACACAATTCTCTCGTCGTAGGAACGATATTTTAAAATCAAAAACATTTCGATGCAATAAAATATTATTTTATTACAGTGAAAATATTTGTATAAAGGCTCGGCAAAGAAAAAGCGAAAAGAAGAAAACGTAACTTTTTTCCCAGAATGAAGAAGGAGGCGCATAGGAAAACACTGGAAACGTACACTTTTACTTGTAGCTTTAAAAGTATAAGGCAGTTATTACTCTAAAGCATATACAGGATAATACATTTTAAAAATTGCGTTTTAATTCATGATTTTACCAATTTCAATCGAAATTTCAAGGAAAAATACTCCCTTTTCTTTCCACTTTTCAATAGTTTTCTATTACGAAATTTTCCTTGTTGTTTCCTACTCGATGGAAAACATTAATTCAACGCGAACATCTTTTCCCGAGGGTGATATTAGAGGAGGGAAATTGGAAATTTTTGTAGGAATAAAAGGAGAAGATATGTTTGTTCGGCAAAATAAAAGAAAAAAATTTAATTATTTATCCCGGACTTGATTCAATAATGCGATCTATTCGGGATAAATTTTTTTAATACCTTGTCTACATACCCAGTTGATTGTTTTGTTTTTCTGTCGTTATTAACTTCGCCTGCATTTTTGTCGACGTAAATTTTGTACTTTTCATGAATCAATTTACAATTTTACATTATGTTTATTATTACTAAAGTGATATTAATTCGGTGAAGATATTTCAAGTATTAGAATTTAATTTTGCAGAAATCTGCTCGGAATGGAAAATTATTATCTCATGTAAGAAGGAAAGTAGCGTAAAATTCGTAACAACAACGATGATAACGATAATGGCACTGAAAATTGAAATAAGGTCATATTTATCTTTATTTTCGACTGTGTCATAACAACTAGATTATCGGCAGTGTTTTGCGTCCGAAAACTGTCACTTTATGTACTAATACGATAAAGTTGCTTAAAAATCCAAGTTAACATGATTACAGTTTTGAAAAGATTTTTACTGTTAAAACCTTAATATCGGTAGCTAATGTAACGATGTCAGATAATTTGATATGGTAACATACGAAAATCTACATCGCTAGCCGTAGCAACGGCCAAAGGCAACCACACGACACATTAAATTTCTTAGTTAATGTCTTGAAAAAATTAATTTTTGCAGCCAAAAAATCTTCTCCGGAGCAGTCGAGCATTGTACGTAACTCGTCCATTCGTTCATTATATACTTGTTACATAAATAGCTATTACCTTCAAGGTAACCGTTCGCAAATATCAAAAATGTGCACGACAATTAATCGACCAACGTTTATTGATTCCACCATCAGTTTACTCGATTATGTAGAAAAAGAACGAATCAAAATAAGACCGCTTCGTCTCTTTCGTTTTATAGGGTTATGTTGACGCAAAAGGGCCTTCTTTTCAAAAAAATTTAAGCAAGTTTGAAAAATGTATTGTTCAAGTGCTAACCATTGCAAATTCTTCTCTTTTTATACAAGTAAAAGACGCTTATGAATTTCCTTTCTTCATCCAAAGAAACATTCAAAGACAATGAAGTTTCAACTTCACACTCTCACCAAACCTCAATGAAAATATAAATGATTGTTTATGGTCGATAATGAATTACATTTCCGGAATAAAATATTTACAAAGGTTAATAAATAAACGCACATATTGTTCTTTGTTATTGTGTTACAGAGGACCGAATGCGACAAGCCATCAGACGATTTCCTTAAATTTAATTTTGATCGTCGAATCGAAAATCAAATTGGTGCCCGTTTGGTAGAATAAAAAGATTTCTCCACATATTCCAGTTTAGATTGAAATTTTGGTACGAATTAAACATTCATTTCGCATTTTTCTTTTTTAATTAAAATGAAAGCAAACTTTCATTCTTCAGTAATAACCATTAATAATTGCCTATTTTGATGAAGAATTGACGAGCGGATGGTGACCTAATTAAAATCTTTTAGATATGAAAACTCATTTCAAATTGAAATTCGCATTCCTCTAATAATGAAAATTTGTAGATGGAAGAAAATGGAAAATTATCACGAGCGCAATAAGAAGACTTGAAAGAAATCGATCTCTTACTTTCGTAAATCAATGAATACCTCTAATTAATTTACTTTACAAGAATTAATGAAAATTATGTTATAATTGTGGTAATAATATAAAGTTACATGCTAGGAATATCATTTCTTGCAATTTACACTTGTGCAAATTAATTTCCTACGAAAGCTTCCCTTTTTATTTTAATTTCCTTTTTAGCGTCACTTAATCGTAAATAAATGAATTATGACACTAACAGGATCTCTTTTTCAAGTTGATCCTATTCTCTTGCGTACCATCAAAACGATATTTCAAAGTCATCCTGTACTTGCTTCAGTACGGTCACCCGGCAGAGTACATAGAAGACCGGAAGAAGAAAACATATATATAAAAAAAAATGCGTAACATACGGTTTCTTCGTTTGAAATATTAGCAATTATTAAAATTAACCTTGTGCCGTATTAATTCACTGAAACGTAGAATAGTTTATGGGATAAACTAGACTAATTTTGCATAATTCCATTTTAATACTAGTTGAGCTATTTATTTTGCACTCATTAAAATGCGGTCGGATTAATGAAATATTCGGAATAATTGATTTGTTCGCTAGTTGAATGAGCGAGAAACGTGAACGAGAGAGAAAACCGAAAGATTTTCCAAATGATTCATTAACGATAAATGTAATTTAAATAAGTGAAACAGAGGAAAATATAAAATCCTCATTTAAAACGACCGTAAAGGTGGACGTATAATTGTAATTGATTTGCTTCCAATTCAATCCATGTTAAACGATTTTCTCTATTTGACGGTTTGTTTTTAATAGAATTATATTATTGCAGATTAAATAAAAATTGCAATTGTGAAACGTGTTTGTGATAGTGCATTCATATGAGGAGGACTTGATAACGAAAAAAAATTTAATTACTAATTTAAATTAGATTATACGCAATGGCTAGAAATGAATTTCTGCCTCTTTTTCAAATTTAATGAAAACCATTTACATTTCTTCCAAAGAGGAAGAACATAATGTAGACTCAATCAAAATTGTTTCTCTTTATTACGACAGATTTCTTTAAAAGCATAAAAAGCTCTATTCAGTCTTCTCGAAGTTTAAAAGATAGTGCGCACTATATATGGAATTCCGAGTGTAAATATGAACAAGAATATTGTTTGCAACATAGAAAGAGATAGTTCGGTAGTGAAATATTAAAATTAAAAATTAAATAACAGCGACGATGAGGAATTTGCTAGACGAAAGATTTCCTAGCCACAATTGCCACTTGGAACTTTTACAAAGAATTCCATCGTCATCCTAAAACTAACTGTTTAATTCAGTTCAAAATGTAAAAAAAAAACGCCGATGGGTAATACCGATCTTTTTGTTTTCGAACAGTGGCGCAATAAATTCGATATTTCTCGGGTGGTTAGTACGAGCAAAAATCAGTCCAAATTTCTTTGAAACGGGCATTAATTGAGCGCGATTAAGCGCTGTAATCGAGCGTGTCAGTGCTGTGCGACGCGAAATTCGTATTATATTAACAACTAAAATAAAACGGAATTAGATTCAGCGCGTTAATTTTATAAAATCTAATCGGGAGCAACTACTAAAAATTCTATGACTTCATTCAGCGAGAACGTTTTCACTAATTTTTAGTCAACTTCGTTCATATTGTCGTTCATTTCCAATTAATTACCTTTTTTTAAGTGTTTTGGTGATCTGAATTCTCGATATGGTGATTTGGAGAATCCATTAATTTGCTTTTGATACTTATAAACCTACAAGCGTACCATTTTAAAAGCCCTAAAAGCGCAGTGTAACCCTTAAATTCCGTTTCCTTCCAACCGATTGAAACAGACAAAGTTGGAAATTCTCTTTTAATAAGTGAATTAATTAAAGTTATTGGGAAAAGAATTTAGACGTAGAGGGAAGCACTTATTGTCGATGTCGATTAAGTAAACGCACTTTTAAAGGCCATCAGTTGAGGGTTTCAAGTTGTAGAGTTATTAATCATTGTATGGAATTCAGTTCGTTTTCTTCACATAAACGTCGTATCATTTTTCCTTCAGCTTTCGTTTGCGTTACGCATGTTCACAATTTGTGTGACCATAAGTATAGAATGAAAATGCCCGCCTTTAGAAAAACTGAAACACTTTCGCCCTGTTCCTGGCTCATTTCCATTTCATTTTTAATCGAACGCGAACCTGTCAATTTCGAATTTAAATCCGACCACGATATTACTTGTTCGTCGTAATTATACTGTTACGTGATTATTTTCATTCTTTGTTCCATTCATTGTTGGTTTCTTGTGTGATTTTCACAACTTTTATTTTATTTATCTACTCGTGTCACAGATGTCGAAATGAGATTGAAGTAACAATTCGAGAAAGATGACTTACTTATTTTTTTCTCGTACCGGGTTACTAACCTGGCTTCTGCATGGGTTGTTGGGAACGAATAAAAGATTATTATCTTACCTTAAGGGCCAAATATCTTTATTTCATTTATTTATTTATTACAAGGTAATTAATTGCGGCCGATTCAAGTTCTCTGGAAATAGAAGAAAAACCACATGAACCCACAAGGTTCAGTAAGTCCATGCAAAAAGCCTAATGACTAACATATCAGCGTTAGTAAGGAGTCGCGACGGTCGGCATCACCTATCCAAGGTGATGCGACCGAAACAGACGCATCTGCCGTATGCGGGTTACGTGGACGCCTCCACCCCCCAACGACGCCTCCTCCGTTGCACTAGATGGAGTTGCCCCCAAAACTGGTCCAGGCATAAAATATGTTAAACAACATTCGCCTGGCACGAGAGTTATGAGGTGCTTCTTGCACCCTCCCTCATCGACAACCCGATTGTGCAAAATGGTGGTTAGTAAACAAATTAGGGATCGTGCATAAATGGCCAAACAGACTTACATTTTTCTTCTCTCTCAAAGCACAAGACATAGGCACAAAGCACAGAGCACTAACTTCTGCACTCAACTTCACCACACGGAAGTTCGAAAACTAATGAGTTCAGAAATCACGCCAAGCTTCAAACTCCATTCTCATCCCTACCAAGAAGTCCGGATGCTATGCCTTTTTAATTGACCTTTACAATCGGTCCCACGATCCGTGGTGCACGTGGCAAACTCAGCATCCGCACATTCTTGGATTGTTTACAATCACACGCTCATTCAGACGGAAAAGGGCATGTGAATGGGTCAATCGGTCCACCGAAGTTATTGAAAGACCACGTAAGCAATCGACCGTCTTGTATTGCCAATGTCCTCGACATTTCTTCACACGCTCAACGCGATGTGTGGCAATACAGAGGTCGTGCGACAATTTGGTCGTAACACTCGGAAATTAAGAAGTTCTCTCGAAAGCACTTAATAAAATTACTTTTGCTTTACCTTTACGACAATGACCCGTTAAATCATATTTCTCGGAAAAATATTATATCAAGTTCATATTCGTAAATGAAATGTTGGATTCACTGAAAGGGGATTTTTACTGAAAAATATTATCTCAGATTGAACCTTTTAATCTTACGAAATAAGGAAAAGAAGCCGTGGAAGGATAGAGACAGAGAATCAACATTTAAAAGAGACTGGACGTAGGAAAACCCCCAAAAACTTTACACAGTACGATAGCGACATCTTCGTTTATCTCGCAAAGTTATTTCCACACCTACCTACCCTTTTAGTCAGTAGGTTCTTTTTTTTTACTCTTAGCCGTTAAGATAACTTATGTGTACATAATTCTTTACCAGTTTCCAATAAGACCTTACTTTCTGACGTAAAATTTAAACGCATTTAAAATTTCTGCGAGGTTGATTTGAGTCTTGACTTGAGATTTTAAAGTCTAAAATTAATTGGTAAACTGAAACTTTTTTATCGATAGTCGTTAGTGAATTGTACGTCAAATGAAGAAGAAAAATTGCCTGCAAACATTAAATTTGTTTATAAATATTTCGTATTGTATCGAATGAAACAAAAACCGGAAGAACGGACGGATGCAGCAAAATAAATATTAGCAGGAAATTGGTTTGACCGGTTGTCTCTCGTATACTTTCTTTCCTCTGAGAAATACGTCTGTAGAAATTTATTTCGTTGAATCCAACGTCGTAAATGTCTCCATAATAATTACGAGCTTTCGCAGGCAATGCGAAATAAAAAGGTTGACCACGTTCCATCTGTTATTTACGAAAATGATCTCGAGATTCAGTTTGCTTACGCTTATTATTCAATCTAAACTTAAAACTTTGTTTTAGGGATTATAAAAATGCCAAAGTAAAGCGAGTGGTTGGGTTTGTTTAACGATGGTACAAAAATACCCAATTTACATAAATATAAAAAACCTTTATTGGTTCAGTTTTCGCGAAATTATATAAAAATTAGCAGGTTGACTGCCTTTACAGCTAATTGTGAACTGATTCAAACTTACATTGGTTAAAACCGAGGTCGATAACTAATCGCATAAAATTTGGTGTCAGACTTACAGAGCCGGTTCGATAACATAAAACACAGCAACAAACAAAGAAAATATTTAATATGTATCTACATAAAGGGAATAAGTGCAATGAACATTTTGATTGTATTACTGAAATGACAATAATGTTTACAGATACAGCTTTCACACTTAATAAAAGATACAGTAATTTAACGTTGACAAAGAAATACATTTTTGTGGCCGAACTTTCCTGGACCTTATACAATGTGAACAGCGAGAATTTTATCGTTCGTTGTATTCGTAACGACTCCATTGAAATTGGTTATCTTGAAATTTCACTTCACCGCTCCAAAAGGCTTGTAATATGTTTTCGTCGTTCATTTTCTTTATGCCTTTGATATGATGATGAATTACTGCTATCAACGTGTATTATAACCACTCCATATATCCCTTATGCAAAAATAGAAGACATTCTGCAAAACGTTCCGACATTTGTGTGAGAAACTATTCCTTCAGCGAGTTGCATTCATTCCCAAAATTTTCTCAACGAAGAGCATTTTTTAAAGCAATCAATTCGAATCAGTCCTTCATTTAAACTTTGAGCAAACAATAGAGTTATTCAATAAATGAATAGCATAAAAGTAGTAATTTATTATGGAACGAAAACGCTTGATAATTTAGTCGAAATTTCCTACGAGAATAAATGTTCAATTCGCGAAACGGAACGGAACGGAACGAAACAGAACGAATACGTTTATGTCTAAGGCCAAGTTCAATGTAACAATCTATTATAATTGTGTCATTCTCCTGTAAATTCATTCTCGATGCGATCGATTTCGTTCGTCACGTTGCACGACGTTGTTGAAATGACTTTGATCGATTTCGGATAAACAACGGTCAATAAAATTATTAGAACACGCGCAGGAATCGACATGATGAATGGTTGAATTAAGTTCGGTTGACACCCGAAACTTTTACATGAAAAATACTTCAACTTGGAACCAATCTTTTCATGTTGACTGTCATCCGAAAATAATCTCGCTATTTAAAATGATTCTAATTATCCAACGACATGAGGGATGATTTTCTCAATATACATTAAAGAAACCAAGTTCCAGAAAAAAAAACCGCACAATGAAAGAGATGAAGATTGTAATTTAATGGATTTCTTGAAACATTTTATAATCAGACATTGTCTAACGAGAAATGTACCAGCAACGTTTAAAGTTTGAACAAATGGTTAATGGTGAACTATTGATTAAAATAAACAGTTTTCAGATTCATTGACATCTGATTTTTACGATGCCAACATAATTTTCCTGATTTAAACTTAAACAAAAAACAAAAAGGAAAACCAAAATACATTACCTTATAAGCTTTTAAGCTAATCAGATTTTATTCGTGTGACCAAAATTGTACAACAAAAATTTATATGGGGAAGTTTCGAATCCTACCAATTTCTCTTTCTTGCAGATGCTGCAGAAGAAAGAGAGAACGAATTTTATTGATTTATATGTAAAAGAACTTATATACGTTACGTAAAAAAAGTTTGATAAGCCAATAACTACAAAATAGAATAATAAATTTTTAAATTCAAATTGTTTATAGTCTCATAATACTCTCAACCCCATATACATTGGTAGATGGAATTTTCCAAAATGCTATCATCCAGCATAAGAAATCGTTATTGAATGAAAAATTGAATTCTTTTTATTGAGATTCAAATTTCATTCAATATGTTAGAACATAAATATTTGTATTAAAATTAAAGCGTGTTAAACAAAGAATAACAATTAAAACGAACACATGTGTATTAAGGATTAGCGTTCATTTCCTTTGCCGCTCTTAATTTTATTTGTTTTGCTCATTTCGTCGGTTTGATATGCGCTTAATAATCGTCGATATAACTCGCATCGAATTGAAATCAATCGCCATAAAACATCCTTAGGTGTTGTTTACTCTTACTGTCGGTTCCATTGTCCACTCGAATCCTTTGCGGTATTTAATACGCGACGAAGAAAAATCATTCTCAAATTTCATTAAAATGATGAGAATCAATGTTTGATCCCAACCTTAATATTAATATTTGCACAAATGCGAATTATTGAATGCGATCAATCTAAAAAGAAAGAGTTGCCTGTCGAACTATAATAATAGAGGAATTCAATGAAATCTATCTATATCGTGAGATGAAACCGTTACGAAAACTGGCAAACCGCAAATAATTCGCGAAAATTAACTCAAATATTTTTTAGAAATATATTTCATCATGAAGTTTCTCTATCAATTGATTTAAACAATTTGATGCTGTACTAAATGCAACATAATAATATAACTTGTAAATTTTAGTTGAAATATAATTATTTATTGATTGTAAATATTTATTCAATGTGGGTTAATACTAAATAGGCAGAAAGTGTTTAAATCCCTATCAAATGATGTCATCCTCGAGTATATATTATAAGGAGTTTCGTTATGTCGAACATAATAACACGTCAGCTTAATGCGAAGTAAAAGTTGCTACGTACTTAATAAGTTTGTAAGATAACTTAGTAAAAATAAGTACGGAATTAAAGTTTTCCTTTAGTGGTGGCCGCAGCAAGTTCGAATATTCATACGTTCCAAGATATCGAAATTAACAAAGAACTATGTCATAAGAGTGTTTGTTGATGTTTACATTAAGGGTATTTAATCCTTTAAAAAAGGCGGCCCGAAAAAATGGCGGCCAAAGCGAGAAAAGCAATTAAAATAACGATAATTGCTTTTTTGACAGATTTATTGCATCTCGCACTTTTCGGACGTGGTCACAAATTACCAACCGCGGATTCATCCCTCAATTACTCCGTCAAATGTGGACCGATTTTAAAAAACTTTTTTCTGTAATCCTTAATCCTTGCCCTTTCTAATAGTGTTAAGTAATTGAAAATATTCCATTTCCTTCTGTGTTTTTCTTTTACTTTTATTGCATAAGGTACCTCATTTTAGGGGTCGTTGTCGATTAATTTTTGGGCCGATTTTTATTTTTTTGGTTTTATTTCAATCGTCCATCCTTGCTCTTTCTGACGGTGTGAAGAGAAAGACAATGTTCCAATGAAATCTATCTCATTTTCTTAGGTTTTTGAGGTAAAGTCGTGCATAAGCAAGTACATTGGGCGCGAACCAGACACAAGAAGCGAACAGCGAGACCGCGACTTGCGCGCGCCAACTCCTCGTATATGAGCGATGACGTCAGAATCGACTATTAGCCGATCGACTAAATCTCAGCAACAGGTCGAACATAATAACACGTCAGCTTAATGCGAAGTAAAAGTTGCTACGTACTTAATAAGTTTGTAATATAACTTAGTAAAAATAAGTACGGAATTAAAGTTTTCCTTTATTTAAGCTGAATAACAGCTGAACTGACAACTTCAAATTAATTATTGAAATTTTAACGAGCACAGCTTACTTGAACTGAGATAATGGAATACATTTCGTTTTGGTTTTGAAAATATAATCTTTGATTTAAATTCATTAATATAACGATTATATTTAAATATAAATGACGATTCAAATTTTAGTCGCGATTGAATAAATTATATTAATTTAACAATATCCCAGCTTTTCCAGTTTCCATTAATGTTGTTCAAACTAAAATTATTTAAATACGGAGCGTCTAAAAACGAATAGGAGCACATTTTACAAAGTGGTGAAACAAGGAATTTGGTACTCATATCTGTTAAATTAATCTTCCTCTCCAAGTGGCAAATGGATACGGTTTCCTCCATAAAAATATGGAACACACTTTCTCTGTAAAACCATCCATAAAACGATGTTATCATTCTTTTTTTTTTTTCATTATTGTCATTCTCTTTTAATATGCATCGCTTACTTCATTTATGCAATTATACGCTAAAGGTACGATAAAGCTCACGTAGATTAGATTAAAAGGGACTAACGCTAGGACATTACATACAAATACCGTTCGCTTCATACGGCCACATAAAAAGAACTCATTTAAATCCCACCATTTACAACAAACCCAAGTTTCATTTTGAAACGTCTTCACATAAGCAAAAGACACAGTGATACGCGAAATATGTTCCTTTTCCAATCAACGTATTCACATAATTACTTCAAATATCGAATATCTTCATTATATTTCATTGAATTATTAGCAACTTTAATGAGAGAACTAAAGAGTGAAATGAAAACGGTTCGCTTTAAAACAAAACTCTGTTTACATTTATCTTAATAGTGATCTTGTTTGTTATTACTTTACGGAAGTAGCGAGTAGAAACTCTTCAGCTTACTACTATCTCCGGTTGCATTTTATTTTCGCTGGCAAATATTGTTGTAATTATTTTTAAAGTGAAAGAAGCAACCAGGAAGAACTTGTATTAGCGAAATGCACATGTTTATGCAAAATAAAAAAAGAAGAGTGTGCCTTAGGACTTAGACGAAGCAGGAATTACATAATGGAACGCAGAAAGTCTCAAACTCAACAATACCACTTTCCAGATTATTACTTCGTAAATTTATCTTGCGCTAATTTCCTTTGAAACGTAAATATTTCCGAAAAAACCTTTTGTAAATGTTATGAAAGAAAAAGGATTCTCTTGATTCTTAAGGCAATTAAGAAGCGCACAAACGGAGTTTCGTATGAATTTGGTATGAAAACAAGTCGAATTTAATTTTTAATTCAATTGAACTGTTCCGTATCGTCGATGTTACTTTAATACGTACAAATGAATAAATGTAGATAAAAATGAAACGTAGTATAAAACCACGAAAACTAGTTTAAAGCAATTAATTAAATACAAATCTAATTAATTAATTTCCTTAATCCATTGTACCGTCCAAATCGATTTTAATTACAGCGCCCTTTTTAATCGGCGGATTATTTGCAAAATCTTTCAACCATTTCTTTTGTTGTAAATAAAAGCATAATGAAGATATTACGTGACATAAACGTGCAGTGTTTTTGCGAAATGAGCTTTGTGTGTAGAAGAAGTAGTTTAATTCGTAAAATACAAATATTGATAATGTAACGGAGTAGTACAATTAAACCCCCACCGGACAGCACTAGGAGGCACCTCACCCCAGTGCGCAACACCCTGCGCACCCTCCTACCAAAACAATCCCTCCACCCAAGGAACCTTAACAAAGGGCTAAGGAGTATAAAAGCCCACGCAAACGAAGAGGAAATCGGCCGAAGAAGAGGGGGAAAATACCTCTTGAGCGGTCGCTAAACATCTTTGTAAATAATGTATATATACGACAATAAATAAAAAATAAAAAAAGAGGAAAGCAGATATCTTTTGAACTTCCAGACGTCTTGGGATTCTTAAGAGCTCGATTGAGATTATAATTGTATGGCTTAGGAGTAAGTGTTTTGTAAATAAATACGTTTAGAGACCGCTGGACACGTTTTCGTTCTCCACCGCCCTGGAACCCTGAACAATAATAGAATTGTAACACAAATAATCCTTTAACTTTTACGTAACAAGAAGAAGAGTGAATAGAAAATAAAGAAACTTCTGTGATTTAGCCGTATTAAAATCTTTGTCCTCTTAAGAGATATTAAAATTTGCAATACGAACCACAAATAGTACGAAATTTATTTAAATAATTCGCATTATTCGCATAAATTAAGGGCTATGTATGTGTTATGTCTTTATATGCGATTGTGTTTTTGCGTTTATGTAAATAAATATAAAATAATATATGTTTTGTTGGATAAATAATTTACGAATTTGAACATGTCGAATATGTGACATCCAAAGATTTCCTAAACCGTGTTACTGTTTAGTTTCCTTTCGCGTTTATCTTTCCCTCTTCTTTCTTTATGGTTTTGAATATAACCGAAACATAAAATGCAGAAAAAATAAAAATAAAAAATAAAGGGGAAGACACAATCCAGCCATTCGACAACAAAAATATATTTCCTCCTTTCAACATTTCTTTTATTTCCTCCATATTTTTCCCTCGTCTTCCATATAAATAATATGTGTTAATCCCCTCAAAAACAAGAGCCTGCCTTTTTTATGACACAAAGAATTGCAAGAAACACTTTCCTCACTCTTAAGGGTTTTTCCATTTAAATAATCATTATGAGACTTTAGTGCAATATATTGGTGAAATTTCTAAAATTTCGTCAAAACTTTCTACACTTTATTATTAATTATTATTTTCAAAATGGAACTCTATAAATTAAATATAATTCGCATGAACAAAATGGTTAAAGATTATAATTTAAGCAAACATAATTAAAGTCAATAATGTATTAATTTATTATTGAAGCTTTAATTATGTTTAGTGCTTATTTACATTTCGCCTTTAAAATGACGTGCTTCTATACAACGAATCGAATATTTAAATTGACTGTCCAAATTGGATCATCGTCATCGTGCTCGTCTTAATTTACTTTTTAAATAATAACCCCAATCAAAATTACGAACGTAACCTCACGAAATTGAAACCGTTTCAAAGTAAGTTTATCTAGACTCCCCAAAGATCGATGGTAAAATATAAAACAAACAAAATTTGCTTTGATTTAATATATTAGTAACAAGCAATTAATAACCCGAATTGTTCTAAATGTTGCCTATTAAGTTATTTTATTACATCAATAAATATTATTGCACACAATGCAGAAAACGTATTTTGCTGTCTGATTAAGGTTTTGCCTTGAAACAGATTTTAAGCAAACGAAAACGTTTTGAAGCAACAAAAGGAAATTAAAACCCTTCGTCAATAAATCAAACACCAGTTAGAGACCTGCAAGAAGATCCATCGACTTGTTTAGTTAAGTGTGAGGCATTTTATCTAGGATCATGCAAATATTTTAAAATGCAAACTCTACCAAGTCAAATCAACATCACAATAAATAATGATGCTAATAATTTTACTTTTAACAACCATTTAAAGTCGAATTCTTATTATCATGTTATTAGTACGTTTAGGAAAATATGTGTTTTCGCGTTTCGACGATCACCCGCCGTTGGGTGATCTTTCTTTTTACGGGTTTGAATTAATTTGCTGCTGGTTTAGTGAATATGAACTATATTTACATTGTTGATTTTACAATTTCTTGCTGTTGATCGTTCTTGTCGATCGCTCTTACATTTTATGCTACTTTTAGTTTCGTGATTTTCTCAAAAGGAAAATGTTTCATTTCCCTTTCCTTCTATTTTAAAGGGTGGTGAATCCTGGCGCGTGATTGGTTTGTATTCACGTTAAAATACCACATTTTTGGAAATACCCAACACGCCAGGATTTACCGGCTATTGTTGACAAAAAGGGTCGTTTATTGCGGACCCAATTTGGACGCGACCTTTAAAGTAATAAACTAATAAACATAAAAATTTCTTAACTAAATTGTTGGTACGTGACCAAAGAATTGTACAAAAAATTAATAAATGTATTTAAAATTACAAACGTAAATAACTAGTAAAGTAACATAATATACTAATAAAATAAACTATTTGCTGTGCGAACAATATGTATTGTAAATTCGAGTACGTTATGATTTCAACGTTAACAAAATATTTTATAAAATGACAAAAAAATACTTGATTATAATTAGAACTTTAACGAATTAAAGAAACATTCAAAGTAGAAGTTTATTAACATTAGAATGTTATCCGTGCAAATCAAGCAAATCGAAGAGAGAGAGAGAGAGAGAGAGAGAAACGTAAATAAAAGAAATTGTGCGGAACGTGATATTAAAGAGCAAACAAAAAAAACCTTTCGATTGATTATTATTGCGTATCGCATAATCCGCGAAATGCTCTTCGAGCTTTCGTACGCCAGCGAATCGACATACAAACGACAGTTCTAACGGCACTTCCAACACCGAAGAACGTCTGCCAAACACTAAATTAGTGCGGCCAAAGAGGACTTCGAAGCGGCAGCATCATCATCTCCGAGCGCATCGTCAATTCGACGACGACTTACCGCGCTTCATTCAAACTTTCCGTACAGGTTAAAGGGAAGATTTTTTACAAGCCGTTCCAGCATTTCGATAAACATAATTGTACAGGCGTACAGCAATATTTTCACGAAACCGATCTCGTATTGTTTGCGTGGAAAAACTGTGACGAGAATTTAATGAAATTCATAAATTTCTTTCCTTTATCTTATAATTTTTCACATTGAAGCGAATAGATAGCCGACGTTTGTTTAACAATTCGTGGGCACAGTAAAATGGTCGAATAAGATACATAATGTGATGCTACCATTGGACGGACCCACAATAAAAATTTATAATCAATTTGACAGGGAGAATTAGGGTAGAAATAAATAATTTTAGGTACAATTTAGAAAATAATAAATTGTAAAAAATAAATTGCAAATAATAAATTGTAAGTAATAAATTGTAAATAATAAATTGTAAGTAATAAATTGTAAATAATAAATTGTAAAACGTAGGTAAAGGGAACATTGGCAAAGGGACAATCAGGGAATTCCAGTGAGTCTCCAACGTGATTGGCCAAGTGTCGTCACAGAAATTAAGGGAATTTCCTTAATTTCTAGTCCCTGATTGGATGCCAATGCACCCACCACCCCGTTAAAGAAAAATTTGTAAATATATATAAGATACAAAGTCAGTCAAGAAAGAGAGTCGACCGGAAAGAACACAAGATATTTTTTCGTTTATCGTTAATCGTTGTCCTTTATCGTTGTTATTTTATCGTTGTCGTTTATCGTTTGTAATCTAATTTTTCGTCGTTTTTAATTTAAGCAACTAACAATCCACATTTAATAATTAAATCATCATATTTAAATAAAAAAGGTGCATTTATTCAAACCAGCACCTCACGTGCATGCGACCTGATAAAAATAAACAAATATCATCGCAAGCCCCAACAACCATGTTAGAAGAGAATCGCGAATCAAGCGACAACGTCTTATGCTAAGAACGATTAATGATGGTTCGTTCGCTTGAACGGGGGAAACCTGAATACAATTCAACTTGTCACCAATGCATGTATGTACGTACAAGAATCCAAAGGTAACAAGTTAAACAAGTCGTTAGCCATTGTTCGAACCATTTACTTTATTACAGATCCGTAGTTATAATGGCAAATGATGATATTATGAAAATAATGCTGCTTAATTAATCTTAATCTATAATTTCAATATTCTCTAATATTTTGGCTTTAACATTTCGTAAATGAACAATTAATTAACCGGAGTTAAAACATTTTGATGTGAATTTCATTACTTGATTGCAAAATACTGAAGTTGTAAGCACAAACAGTTGTTCTTTACCCGCATCTAAATTTCATAGGATTATATTACATTTTAGTGGAAAAGAAAAATGGTTACGTTTCAAAGATTTCCGGTTGTTTCGAAAATAAACATGAGCAACAACGACAACGTTCTAATATTCCACAGGAAACACGAAGCAAGTGAAGAAATCCTTCGAGCAAACGAAATATTTGTAGGGGAAGATTGGTTAGTTAAACTCATTGTGGCACGATCAAATCTAATCATAATAATGAGCGCCATTATTATATTGAATAAATTATTTTCTTAATTAACTGCGAATTAAATAGTTTCATGTTAAGTCATTTAGATCAAGTTGATTTGAATCAAAATTAATATCGCATATCGAGAAATAACTAACGTCGAATACCGAAAATGTACATGACAATGTCTGCAGTGATATTATGCCTTAACAGGAGAAATTTGTATTTACAGGGGAAAAAAACAGAATTGAGAATTAATTCACAGAAACGAATTACAAATCTCATCGGTGTTTCATCAGTAATAGAAAACGATTGATCGCATCGAATTTTAGTAATAAAGAAGAATCGTCGAGACGTTTTCTGATATCATTTAACGTTAGATGCTATTGGGACATGAATCGATGCGACTAATTGAAAGAAAACGGTCGTTGTCAATGGCAAACTTAACAATAATGATAACGGCACGGAACAAATCCGTTGTTGTTTATTTCTTTTATAAAAGAAGACAAAACTGATTTCGCTTTGTCATGGCGTTTTGTTTGGGAATAAAAGCGAGGAAAGTGGGCGTCCCTTTGTTGTCGGTCCCCTGTAAAATGTTCCCGTTTGAATAGAATTCGCCTCGAGACCACATGCAGACAGAAGCGATAACAAATGTTCTAACATAACGCCGTATAGATGTCCATCGTCCTGATATAAACATACGAGGGTGTGTTTGTATCTATGTTTTGTAGGTGTAAGTAACAGTTGCAAAGATAAATCCATTGCGGAGGACATTTTACTCGATGGGAATGCTAAAGTAACAATGTACAACGAGAAAAGGAGGAAAATGAGGAAACCAAACAAAAAATTCTTACGTGCAACGTACGTATACGTATTTATCCATTGCAAAATTCATTCTCTGTATGGGGGTGTTATGGGATAGCCGAATGGGTTGCATACATGCACGGTTCAGTTTACGAGGTTTATTAGAGGGCGCTGCAAAGGAAAGATCAGTTCATCGGCCTTCTTCTTCTCTCCATGAACCATCCATCCATCCATTTTTACGTGCACCCTTTCACAGTAACTCAAGGTCGACAAATTTGATTTGATTATAAACATCGAGAGAACAATTTTTTGTTATTCATTGTTCCTTTTGACGTCGTAAGTACACTTCGAGCAAATTGAATTCAAATATGGACGAATGGATCGTTCGATGGGATCCGCTCTTAACTATGGTTGATAATGTAAATCTTGAAATTGAATCGAATCGCCGTATCATTTCGAGCGAGTTAATTAAATTTGTGTTAACGTTACAATAATCGTTGCATATCAAATAAAATTCGTATAAATTTGTAATTTGTTTATATTAAAATAACGACCGCATGTTTATTCATTAATTTCTTAATTCGATGGAAACGTTAACGGAAATTTACCTAATTTTTGCATTAAATTATAAAAGTTTTTATTAGTATATTGAAGAGACTTTTTAGGGAACCAACATAATCATTTAGGTTGGATTTGAAATTTGCTCTATCGTCCTTCAATTAGCAAAATAAAAATAATTTATAATTAACTGTCGAATTGATATCCTGCGTGATGGGCGCAGTGTGACAAATAGGTTTTGAGACTGTAGCTATAAAACAGAAGCAGAACTTTTTTGCCGGCACTTCTGCAGTCTCGATACGTTTTCTGTTGCATTCAAAAAGCGATTCGAAAACCCCCTTGGCCTCATTTTAAGTAATAATATTTCGATCGTAGAAATGTTATGAGAAGACGGTCACTTTGACTTAATTTCCAATTTAGTCAACGTTGTGCATCCGACACTGTCACGTAATATGACGTCAAAAAGGCTTTCGAATCACTTGTTAATTCGAATGCCGAAGGGTCACTCGAATTAATAATATTATGCCGAACAAGGAATTTCGTCACTCTTTTATAGCCACCGTCTCAAAACTTATTTGTGCAAAACCCACCTATTTACCCTTATAAGCAGCAACTGATTGGGAAAAGAAGGAAGGTGTTATTATGTGAAACGGAATGAAAAAGAGATTTAGTTATGAAAAAGCTTTAGTCTCGAAATTTACGTGGGTTAGATTTGGGGTTGCATGCACAATTGTCAGCTTAATGGTCTAACATGTGGAAATAAATTCAAAGCGTTTTGAATACGTACGAGGATTAGACGAAGCAACCACAACTACATATCACGTACGGAATCTATTTTCTAATTGCAATTTCGGCTCCCTTGTTTTCACTTTGTTCCCTTTTAAAACAGAAGAATTGTTTATATGAATATTATTTCTTTTCTCATCGAAAGACTAAAAAAGAAACAATTCACATTGACGTTGAATAATTAAATGGACGCAATTATCTCTTAGTTTTCGCTTTCGAAAATAAAACCTTTAGTTCAATACATTTCACTTAAATTTCCCAAAAGACAAGATTAATTAGAATTTATTAATTTATTTGAATTATTATTCAACTACGCTACATAAGCAACATATTTCGGAACATATTGAACTATAATCAACTCCGATTCGAAGTTTAACTGTTATAAGCTTCAAAAAAATATTATCATTTGGAAAAAAAGTGAACAAAGTGTTACCCTCGATATCGAAGGACTTAAATGCACTGCAGATGAGCGGCTTTTAATATAAGTCTGCCATTCAATGTGTGCATTTCAGCCACCTAAAAAAATCTCGAACACTATCCAATTTTTCGTCGATCAAAGAGATAAATTCTGTATTTGATATTTCAAAAGCGTTACGTTAATTAAGAAAAATAACAACAGATTAGAGTTTGCGAATATTTCGAACACTTACTCGATTCGATATCGCTCTATTTCGCGTGCGGCGAAACTTTGGAGCTGATGGCGTAAGAGTCTTTGGCTAATTGAACTTCCTTCGATTGGTCGTGTACTTTAGCTGCTGGTGGCGAACTCGCTGATAAACTCTTTGCCCGGGACGTAGCTGGTGAAGTCCTCGACATTGTGGATCTTTTCGTGATCGGTTTTCATCTGGTCCGGTTCGAGACGACCTTCATATTGTTCCTGCAACACGACCTCAGGCAGTGAAATGACAAAAATTAACTTAATCAACTTCGATCCAGTGTTTGACTATTAAACAACGAACACTGACGTCGTGGGCACTTTAAAACAAAATGACGTACGTTTGGACGTGATATTGACATTTAGTTAGCACTACGTTGCAGCTGTCAACTAACTACGTCGTGCGGTGCTTGTTTAAGGGTAATGTCTCCTAAACTTTTCCCGGAAGTCGTTCAATCTGCAAAGTGATAATCAATGTCTGGTAATTTTAAATGAAGGATAATAATTTGCAATCAAAGTTAAAACAAGGTTCTTGATTGTTGTCGTTTCTTTTCTTTTGCACGATGAGAGCTGAATTAAAACTTTGTTGGAAGAGATTCCCTTAATATGGCGTTGGGGTATTCGATTACATTAAAGAAACTCTTCGAATTGTACGTCAATGGGTTCATTAACTTGCCTTAACCGTAACAATCGTTGCGTGATCCGTTCGAATAAATTTGATAATAAAAAAAAATTATTACCGATAGCGAAAGAGGAACAAGTGTTTGTTCGCTCGTTACAATTTCGCTTAATACAACATCGACTTTTAGTTTATCGAATGGTCGTTTTAGTTTGCTTTCGCCTTATTCTGCACCCCCCAAATGTATTCTTAGTGTGGCGTCGGATGACGGCTGGATATTTCTTATCGAAGGACCACGTTTCTTATTAAAACGACGAATAGTTTAATAGTTAATTAAATTTATTAACACTTAAACTTAAGTAAAAGGTCAATAACAAATTTCTTCGTTTGCGAACATGTTGACCGTACCCCGTTACTTTTTGGAATGCTAAAATTTTAACTATCAAAAATGATTTGAAAAGCAACTTGTGGAAAGGAAAGATGATGCCGATTGGTTCGGATGATTTCCTTGTTCATCATTTTTACTTACGCAACGTCATTTTATTCCGCTTTTATTCATTATTATTTTGCATCGTTAAATATTTTGCTGTGCAGTAGAACAAGCATCTAACATCAATCAAATCGTTTAAGTACTGATAGATTGAATGGATTCAACAAGGGTGCGACATTTTTTTATTTCAGTTTCCGCAAAGGAAAAGGGATTTCATAAAATGAAGTCCTTCAATTCTGTAAACCTATCGAGAATTTCTGTTTTTGAGTTTACTACGTTGCTAAACGATCCAAAAGAAAAAATTAAATTATGAACGTTTTAATTTATTGCTTGTTTTTTTTTTAAATTTTGTTAAAAATCGCATAATAAAATGGCATTCCTTGTGTTAGTTATGAAAGTACCAAAGATATATTTTGTTCTAGCGAAAATTGTGTGCATGCAACATAAAGACTAATTAAATAAACTCCAGGAATTTGGCATATTTTACTAACAATGTAAACTTTTCATGTAGCATTTGAAAATAAAAAGCAGAGGTATTATTGTGCGGAAAATAATGTAGGAGCATATTCACTTAATTAAGCAATTTGCTTGGACCATCTTGATTAGTCAACACCCATTAGCAATTCGTTTGATTAACGCATGGTGCGTTTATTGGACTAGCAGCATTAACGAAAGTGCTAATGCAAGAAGGAACGGAAATAAGATCAAATGAATTTTTAATGAAGCTTCAGAAAAAGTATATGACACTCTTCTAACGTAACTCCTTTTTTCATCAATAATTTTTCAAAGCAAAATACTGTTAATAATCGCTTACTCTCCCCCAGTTTCCCTTTCCGACTTTCTTCCTTTAATTTGAAAATAAGCACACGCCAACACTTTTCATTAGAAATTAAAGCAGCTAAAATATTTTTTTGTTAAGTTGTTACACTGAAAGATAAAGTAAATAGTTGCCAATTCGATTTAAGTCTCTTCAAACATCATATCGTTTATTTAAGTTAGAAAATGTAATTAATAAAGGAGCAAATTCGCTTTAGAATTTTTAATTATGAAAAAGGGGCAGGCAATTATTTTCGCTTTGCAATTTATTTTGTAGTTTATATTGAAAAACATTTTCGCAAAGTTTCGAAATTACTTTCGGATAATAATTAATCGCAATTGGAACTAAGTTTCTAACGTTTGGAGAAGAGAAGGCTAATTAATTTTTTGCTGAGGTTGTTAATAATAAATTTTCAGCTTAAACATTATAAGTGATTTGTTGTTTCAAACTCATACTACTTATTCTAAAATATTATGAAGAGAACTTTGATTAAACATAATTACGTTACGCCTAATTAAAGTATAAGTTTCTTCGAAAGCATTAATTTCAATTATAATATTAAATCTATAAACCGAAACTAAACCGCCAACTTAAAATCGAACTATCTTACAAATTTAACGTTGCGGCATAATTTAAAATTCATTTTATGACTTGCACTTATCGTTTTATATGTCGGTTTTTGTTGAATTTTACAACTGGAGAAAAAAGCTGCTAATACACGTAACACTAACCAATCGGGTGTTAGATGTGCTGAATGTGATGTATTCTTTTAAAATAAACATATTGCGTTGCATTTGAAATGTGAAAAAGAAAACATTGACTAGAATATATCAAAAGTAAATAAATTAGCTAACATCAAAAGGAGTTTTTAAAGAATTGTGATTATTATACAGGTTAGTTTCTTTCTAATTAATGAAAAAATGTTCATTGCGAAATGTTTACTTTGATAGCAAATATTGGAGGTAATGTTATAATCAAATTCGAAAATCATTCCACAAGCATATATTTCAATATACGGTTGGATAAAGTGCTGTAACATTATGAGATAGTTCATAGTCACGAGAATGATGGTAAATTTCCACTCAACATTTGAGTGTGTCATTAAACATCATGCTCGCTCTTGATATTATTATAATACTGCACAATATCCTTTAACTTTATCCGGAAGTAAATCTGATAATGTCATATTATCGAAATGATATTGAATAAAATTTAGCAATAACGTATGTATTGAGTTTAATGTTGTTTCATTCGGTAGAGAACGGAACATGAATCTCTACGTAAATTTAAGCTTTTAAGATAACGACCATTAACTCTTTTATTACTTTATCATTAACTGCTTTTTGGACAATATAAGTGTAACAATAAAAATGTCGAAAACATTCAATTATTTACCAAAGAAACTAAATTTTTTTGTTATTTCGCCAGCAACAAAAAGAAAAGTTTTCAGTCGTAATTACAGGATAAACTATTATTTCATTGGTGGAACTAATGAAAATTATAGGGATGTGCACGATAAAAAAAATATACGTGCATGTAGAAGGTAGCAAGAGAAAATGATGGTTTTAACATTCATTCGATAGAAAAAGGGCGCTACTGAAAAGAGCTTTTTAATTGAATCTCCATACTAATTGCTTAATTATTGAAAAACTCCATTACAAAAGTGATCTTCATCCGTTATCTTAGTAAGCGAGTAAGTATTTTACCTTCTTTTCGACTTAATACATTTTTCTTCTGCTTTCAGTAGATTAAGCCTATCTTTATACATGGGGGAAATATGTAAGAAAATGCACAAAACAGCATTATTCGTTAGTAATTAAATAGAAAAATGTTGATTTCATTAAATTGCGTTCCAAATAACATTCCAATTAAACGCAAGCATTTTTAATGAATCCTGCCGATTATTATTAACAACCATTCGATCGATGATAATCGCCTTAATTGAATTATTTACGTATCTAAATGGTTTTTACCTAGTTAATATCCACCTGTATGTTAATCAATTAATCATAATGTGTAGCATGAATGGGAATTAACAGAAATGTATCGCTCGTGTCTATTTAAGTCAATCCAAATCGTTATACCAACGTGTGCAGCCCACGTATATTATTCTTATTAATTTACTTTTCTAAAGTTGAACGGACAATTTATATGTTTTAACTTGGCAAGCAATTGCATGTTAAACATTAAGCAACTTGTAATGAATGAAGTGGTGTCTAAACAAAATAGCTAAACATAAGGCATCGCGATGCTTATTAAATATGACACTGGCAGGGAAGAAAAAGAAACGAGGGACAATTTGCCCCTTTTATTTCGTTCCATTTCATGTGGAAAATAACATATGCTCACGTTTATTTTCAACCCTTGTGTTGCGGTACCTTTTCCATATTAAAATAGTCTTCCTCATGATAGTAATCATTTTAATTGAAACGAAAAGTGTTTTGAAGTTTTCATTCGATATTTGTGATGAAGTAATATGTCGATTAAATTTGTTACGTTGATCATCGTCGTCTATTTAGCACGTTTCGTTGGTGTTGCAATCGAAGAGAAATTCAATTGGATCGTGCAACATTATCTTGATCTAATTGTTTATGTGCCATTTATCAATTTACGAACAACACACGCACATACGTACACCGATAAAAGTGAGCCGTTTCAGATGTTGGAGTCACCTGATGCTTTTCAAATAAACGCGATCGTGAGCGCAATAACAATGTTCCTTTAGTGCACACGAGCATTAATACGCGGTAAAAGCAATAGAGGGAGATATCGCTATCCATTTATCCTCACCGTGGATATTTAAGTATATAAATTATTTAATAGATTTGGGGGCGGATATTTGAAAAAAAAAACATTCGGGTTAAATTGAAATTTCGATGATTTTTTGGCGTGCGTTTTTATTAAAATATGTAACAGGTATAAGGACAGGGAATTTTTCAACTATCTACGCCTCTGTTCCAACTTCCTCTCGCTCCTCAACTATTTTACTTTCATCCCGGATGGCGCTTGATATTCCTCGAGTATTGATGAATAGCGTACGTGACCGTTTTGTCAAACGATTCGGCTAGAAATGAGATGGGAAGGGAAAATGTTTCCCGTTTTCTTTTTCAGCGAAAGCTCTATTTGCGGTGGCTCGTGATATGATGACAGGCGAACGCGCGGCAAAAGGCCTCGCGCGCTCCATTTACCAAGGAGACATCTGTAGACATCGATAATAAAAATTAACCACCAATTACGAGACTCTTTAGACCAAACACTTCAATGCAAAGGTTTTTGTTACTAATAATCATCGACAGACTTTATTTTGTTTTACCCGAAATTTAATTCTATTTCACCTGCCGCTCGCGTTTATCCTCGTCCCTTTTTGTCCCCACTCGTATATCTCGTATAAAGCGTTATAACGTCGACATTAAGGACTGTCGTTTACTTTAACTTAACCGCCCGTTTCTCGTATATAGTTTTTCAAATTATTTTATTTAAGGGGACAGTTTTTGAGATCCCAACTCATTTAGAAACTCACAAAGAAGTTGCGAGTTCTTTTATGGATCGAATCTTAATTGGTTAGTTAAAGTAAATTAATAAATTGCAAATCCAACTATCCTTGACACAGACGCCATAGATGACCTCACCAAAAACATAATCAATTCTCTCGAAACTTCTAACAAAAAGAAACATTGCCTCACTCCAACCTACTTCAAACCGCTCCCACCACATGTCCTTTCCCTCATCCGCGAAAAAAATCGCATCCGAAAAACCTTCCAACGTACCCGATTTCCGCCCCACAAAACACTCCTTAACCAAATCACCACCAAAATTAAAACCGCCATCAAAATACACCAAGAATCCTCTTGGAACGCACGCGTTGAAGAACTAGACGATGATCCAAGGTCCCTCCCTACCAAACTCACCCACCCCCTATTCAATTCTTCCCGCTCTGCAAACCAACTACCCCAACACACCGCCAACCTTCAGCACCACCAACTAAGAAATAGGAAATACCCTCGCCGAGACGTACGCCAAACAATTCACGCCAAATAAACTACCCTATCGGACGATACAAAAAATCAAATATAACATCCGCCTCCACAACATGCCGTATCCATTCCCGCCACCCCAATCGGCCATAGTAACTCCCACCGAGATCCGCGAACACATAAAATCCTTAAATAGCAAATCTGCACCTGGATTCGACAAAATCCCAAATTTCGCACTAAAATCACTTCCCAACAAAGCCAGCCATCGTCCTTATCACCAAAATATTCAATGCCTGCCTTCAGCAAAATTACTTCCCCACAAAATGGAAATTTGCGGTCGTCATCGCCATCCACAAACCTAGGAAACTTGCACACCTTCCTTCCTCTTACCGTCCGATCTCCCTATTACCAACATTAGGCAAGCTTTATGAGGCTTGCTTAATGACCCGAATACGCTTAGCCACACTACATGCCCTACCAAATGAGCAATTTGGATTTCGCCGCTCCCACTCATGCGTCCAACAGGCGTATCGCTTGGCATCCTTAATCCAAGAAGGGCGCAATAGGGGAAGGCACGTGATGGCCAGTTTGTTGGACCTCGAAAAGACCTTCGACAAAGTCAACCACGATGCCCCCCTCTATAAGCGGTCCTCCGTGTTCCACTATATCTGCAAAAATCCGTCCCCTCCTACCTTCAAAACCGCACCTTCGCCTGCAACGTTGAAGATTCGCTATCTGAAATCCAGTCAATTCATTCCGGAGTCCCACAAGGTTCGTCTCTGCATCATCTACACAAATGACATCCCAATTCGCAACTGCTACCACAAAGACACGTTCACATTCCTCTTTGCAGATGGCACGGCAATAATCTCGCGAGGAAAAATCGTGGAATCAACTCGCAATAAACTACAGTACCATACCAATGCCGTAGTGAAATACTACAAATCCTGGGGGCTGCATGTAAACCCCACCAAAACCCAAGCAATCCATATGCCTCCAGGCAGAAAGCGTCCGGTTCCGAAATACCGGATCCATGTCAACGACCATCCTGTCCCGTGGACTAACAAAATCCTTTACTTAGGAATCCATATCGACAAACACCCAACATTTCGCCCACATATCGACTCCCTTCTCAGAAAAGCTACCATCCAATCACGCAACCCTTTCCCCATCCTAAAATCAAATGGACTCCAACCAAAAACAGGCATTAAAATCCTAAATGCCTACATCCGCCCCGTCCTCACTTACGGATCAGCCATCTGGTCAACCGCCGCCACCCACCTACAAAGAAGAATCCACTCCCGTTACAACCGCTACGTCCGAACCATCTCCCGAGAACGCTACCTCATCTCAAATCAAACTATCCAAAACCACCTCTCAATCATTCCAATAAAAAGTCACATCACCAAACTAAACGATAAATTCCTCCAGAACCTGGCACTGCATGACAATCCTCTACTACGCTCCCTTCATATTACCACCAGCATAACAAACTCTCCGGCACTGATGTGCGAAAATCCCGCTGGCCCTTCAGGCAATCCACGTCCTGGTTAAACAATAACAAGTCATGAAAACAAATAAAATTCAAACCGGAATAAGGAGCGCCTCACGCTCGAAACTCTAAGAAAAATTCAAGTAAGAAAACACATCCCCCCAATTAATAAATTTTGTTGCCCCGTTCAATAAAAACTAGCAGGCATTTAAGATACAAAAAATACGAAAGCGAAACTTTTATAATAATTTAAACATATTAAATATTTTCTGTAAATTCCTTTTAACTGTTCAATAAAAAAAATCGAATCGAACTCGAATGAAATTGATTTCGAAATTAATGTATTGTTTATGGAAGGAATGGCAATCAACAGAAATCGCGTAAGAAATAAAATATCAAATGATTCGATTTAAATTACAACTTATAATGCCTCTGCGAATGATACGATTATTTAAAGCATAAAATGTATTTGTAGTTTATAATTTTGCTAAAGCTAATTATATTTGTATAATATTCCTTGAGTGTGTTCGGTTATTCACAAAATGAATTTTCATGAAGTTAAATTTTAAAAATTCACAAAATACTTTTTTTCTTAAACTAATAATTGTATTTTGCTTTGCAAGCAACGCCGTAAAAGAAAATGTTTTGAGGCACCTGAACCGTTCCTAAATGGCAGGTTACTCGGATAAATTGTTAATCGATTACGAGCACCATTATTATTATTATTCCCCACACTGTGCCCCACATAATTTTTATATAATTTTATATAGATGTTAGCAACTTTAAAAATCATTTACTCAATTCTTGTAGGTTCTTCAATGGCCGTATAAAATATTATTCCATTCAATGGTCCCCAATGTTGTATAGCGTTAAATAAAGCGTCACGAGTTGCGGAGAAAAAAACTGTTTTCCTTTAGGTTGGTATTTACTCACAATACATTATCATAGAAGTTTTTCTAACACTTTTTCTTGGCGCTGGAAACGTTCCTTTGTTAACGTAAAATGTTAACTTACGATCGTCGTTTGGAAAAATTGTGTGATGAATATCACAATTTTACTGGTTTGATGCATCATTTTTCTTTAAGTAAGTTTCTTTTATGTCCTTCACTATAATGCGAATTTATATTAATTACAAAGTCGTAAAGTGAATATTTCGCGGTAGAGTAGATTTTTTTTTGCGATGCATCGTTTATCATTTCAAATCCACTTTGCGTTAAGAAAAATTAAGTTGCACAACATAAATTTACGTGACGATATCGTCATGAAATTTATCAAGTTTTCTATGTAGATGAACGAGTATTAGAATAAGGATTTGGCTTCAATAAACAAGTAAGCAAAGGAATTTGTTAGTTTTAAACTCGGTTATAAGTTTGCTTCGATAAGCAGCATCATTTGAAGGACGAGCTCAATACAGCTACGAAGCTAATTATATGATAAATAAAATAAATCAGAATAAAGGAAATTTTATAGTATTTACTAATTTCTATTTGATATTAATATTACAAGACAATGTGTATTTTCGTTTTATTTAAGTGTAGTGTAATTTAAAATCAAGACATCTCATATGGGCAATATATTCTCCGGGGAAGAACAAAAGTTTTCTCATTGTTCGCACAGCAAATAGTTTATTTTATTAGTATATTATGTTACTTTACTAGTTATTTACGTTTGTAATTTTAAATACATTTATTAATTTTTTGTACAATTCTTTGGTCACGTACCAACAATTTAGTTAAGAAAATTTTATGTTCATTAGTTTATTACTTTAAAGGTCGCGTCCAAATTGGGTCCGCAATAAACGACCTTTTTTGTCAACAATAGCCGGTAAATCCTGGCGTGTTGGATATTTCCAAAAATGTGGTATTTTAACGTGAATACAAACCAATCACGCGCCAGGATTCACCACCCTTTAAAATAGAAGGAAAGGGAAATGAAACATTTTCCTTTTGAGAAAATCACGAAACTAAAAGTAGTATAAAAATGTAAGAGCGATCGACAAGAACGATCAACAGCAAGAAATTGTAAAATCAACAATGTAAATATAGTTTATATTCACTAAACCAGCAGCAAATTAATTCAAACCCGTAAAAAGAAAGATCACCCAACGGCGGGTGATCGTCGAAACGCGAAAACATTTGGTCCTTTCGAGTGCGGATTCACCAGTGAATATGACAAAACAAACGGTCTTTCGAGTAAAGACAATACAGTAAAGTGAAGTGCAGAAAAGTGCCTTGCAGCACAAGAGCAAAGAGCAAAAGGAAACGTGTCTAGCAACGCAAAGGCAACAGAAGAGCAACAAGAAACCTGCCTAGCAGCACAGAAGAATCCGAAAATCTTCAAGAGGAGCGTCTAGCAGATCAACGCAAAACAAAGGTCGAGAAGCGAGAGAACAAAGGTGCACGACAAACAATCAGAAGGTGGGTACTCCTTCATTATCCAAACTTTCCTCTATATCGTTGTTAATTACAATTGCTAATAAAAAATAAATCATCATGGAATCATTGAGTACAAGACAATTAATAAACAAAAGAACGGGATTCCGCATTCAATTAACATCATTTGCGAAATTTGTAAATTCGTTGGACACGGGTTCAACGGAACAAACGGACATCGAAGAATTAGTAATAAAATTAACAAGATTGGAGAGCAAATTTACAGAATTTGAGAACACACAGTATTTAATTGAGGAAAGGGCCGAAGATTACGAAGCACAGGTTGAAATACGCATAGAAATCAATGACGAATATGACAAGCATTGTTCAAAGGCAAAAACATTAATAAAAGCGAATAATGTCATTGAAAGAAGCAATGAAATTAAAGATACAACGGTCACTCAATTAAATAATGTGCAGTTACCACCAATTCAATTACCAACGTTTGACGGCGATTTTACTCAATGGAGATCATTTGAGGATACTTTTATGGCTCTGGTTGAAGGTAACAAAAGACTTCCAAACGTGCAAAAACTCTCTTATTTGCGTGCGTCATTAAGAGGCGACGCGTTGAATTTAATTCAGGCGCTAGATACCACAGATGCAAATTACGGAATCGCGTGGAACTTGATTAAGAAGCGATTCAGCAACAATCGAAGAATTATATACGGCCATATAAATTCAATTCTGAACTTAAAATACACGAATCTAAAAACATTTTGCGGTTCAATTGAACAAAACTTGCAAAGTTTGTCCTCGTTGGAAGTTCCGGTAAATAGTTGGGACGCCATCTTGGTGCCATTAATTTTACTAAAACTAGACTCGAGATTGAATCGCGATTGGGAACATCATTTAAACGCATTTATATCAAAGGAAGTGCTTCCAACAAGGGATCAATTGCTAACGTTCTTGATGGAGCGCTCTGACGCCATCGAATTAACGAAAGAAAATACAAAAATCACTCAAGAAAACAAACCCAAACAAAGCAAATCTTTCGTTACCTCAAACAAATACAAGCCAATTTGTGTCGTATGTAAAGAAGCACATCGGATCTATTCGTGCGAAGAATTTCTAAAAAAGAGTCCCGAAGAGAGAATGAATACCGCAACAAAGCTAAAACTCTGCATAAATTGTTTAAGGCAGGGGCACTACTCAAGACAGTGCCGATCGTCCAAATGCACAGAATGTCATAAAGCCCACAATACGCTATTACATACTCCGTCGGCAAAGGAAACAATTGCAACGGTCAGTAATTGTGCCACTGTTGCATTCACTCAACCTTTATTGCCAACAGCAAAAATAATCATCCACAATACGAATGGAAAATCGTTTACGGCAAGAGCGTTGCTAGATTCAGGTAGCCAGTCAAAATTTATTTCGTCGAACCTTGCAAAACGAATCAATCTTGACATCCACGAGACATCATTTGACGTGGTCGGAATAAATCAAAGATTGACACAAATAAAGCAATGTGGAAGGATGATAATCAGTTCACAACACACAACATTTCAGTCATCTGCGTCATTCCTAGTCATCAATAAAATTACAGAAAAGCTTCCACAAAATTTCATCGATCCGAAACAAGTTTCACTACCTGAAAACATAAATCTAGCCGACGACAATTGGTACAAAAGCGCTGAGGTAGATATTCTATTAGGTTCCAAATTGTTTTGGGAGGTACTTGAAAACAAAACAGTCAAATTAAACATAAAAGGGTTAACGTTGCGTTATACAAAGCTAGGATGGGTGATCGCAGGCTCATTACCAGATGTGCAGGACGATTCGAGAAAGATATCTTGCTTATCACTAAACGAAAACGTTGAAAAATTCTGGCAGATTGAAGAATTCCAAAACGATCGAATTTTCAGCAACGATGATATTGAATGTGAAGATATTTTTAAAACCACAAAGACAAGAGGCGCGGACGGAAAATTCATTGTTACCATTCCATTTAAAGGTAATATATCAGAATTAGGAAATTCGAAAGCAGTAGCCATACAAAGGTTCTATTCAGTCGAGAGGCGTCTTGCACGTGATTCAAAATTAAAAGAACAATACTGCCACTTCATGAACGAGTACAAACAACTCGGTCACATGACAAAAATTGAAGAGCCAACAGATGAACAGAATTGCGTTTTGCCACACCATCATGTCGTCAGAGAGGAAAGTACAACCACGAAGCTAAGAGTGGTATTTGATGGTTCATGTAAAACAAGCACAAAATTGTCATTGAATGATGTTCAGCACACCGGGCCCGTAATCCAGTCTCATTTATTCGACATATTGATTCGCTTTCGTCAACACAAATACGTCGTCACCGGTGATGTGGAGAAAATGTACCGACAAATTTGGGTACAACCCTCTCAACGAAAATATCAACAAATTTTGTGGCGTGACGACCCAAGTTTGCCATTGGAAACATATCAGTTAAACACGGTCACGTATGGCACGGCCTCCGCGCCATATCTTGCAATTCGATGTCTGCATGAAGCAGCCAATGACAATGAAACAGAATTTCCAACAGAGGCGAAAGTAATAAAATCAGATATTTATGTCGACGATTTAATAACAGGTGCGAACAACATTCATGTGTTAAATCGAATGTGCGAAAATATTGCAAAGATTCTTAAAAATTACGGGTTTCCGTTAAGAAAATGGCGCTGTAACGACGAAAGATTCATATTCAATGATACAAAGAACGAACCAATACAATTAAACGATGAGTCATCGAGAACATTGGGTATTGAATATCATGCCAAATGTGACATATTTAAATATTCATTCGCCGTTGGACATACAACAAAAACAGCGACTAAACGTCAGATTTTAAGCACATTGGCAAAGATCTTCGATCCACTAGGACTACTTGCACCGATAACAGTAGTCGCAAAAATAATACTTCAGTCTTTGTGGAAGGAAAATTTGACCTGGGACGATAAGGTGCCAAGAAATATAGACGACCGCTGGAATAATTTTAAAAACAGTATCTCGAAAGTGAAAACTATAAATATGCCACGGCACGTTTTAAATTCGTCAGCCATTAAATTCGAAATTCACGGATTTGCCGATGCATCCGAAAGCGCATATGGCGCGTGCATATACGTTAGATCAATCTTAAGCGATGGTAAAACAGAAAGTCATTTATTAACGGCAAAATCTCGGGTTGCACCGTTAAAAACCATTACATTGCCACGTCTAGAGCTGTGTGCGGCGGTTGTACTCGCGAAATTAATGAGTAAAATTCGAGAAATATTAACAATAAATCAAGATAAAGTATTCTACTACACAGATTCCCAAATCGTTCTTGCGTGGTTGAAGCGCGAGCCATCCACATTGAAAACATTCGTCAGCAACCGCGTGTCAGAAATACAAAGAAAGAGTGACATAAAAGCATGGCATTACGTAAAATCAGAGCAAAATCCTGCCGATTTAATTTCAAGGGGAATTGAACCGGAGAAAATAACAAAATTGTCATTTTGGTGGGGAGGTTACAGCAGGGAAACAGCGCAGAATTATGCAACAATGGGACAGTCGATAATCTTCCAGATGTAAAAAGCAAAGTCCTCTCATTCAAAGTCACGACAGATGACACCTTATTTCACAAATTTTCAAATTTCAACAAGTTAGTCAACGTGACAGCGTACTGTCTGCGGTTTATAAGTAGACTAAAGAAAAAGAAAACAAGTCATGATCATTTGTCTATAAAAGAACGAAACGAGGCAATCACCTTATTGATAAGGATTGCACAAGAACAATCGTTTAACGACGAAATAAGTCGATTAAAATCAAATCAAAACATAAGCGACGAATCGAAAATATTATCATTAAGCCCATTTCTAGATACATCGAACGTGTTGAGAGTAGGAGGGAGATTATCATTGTCAAAATTAAATTATCATCAAAAACATCCAATCCTACTTCCTCAACATCATACACTTAATAGACTCATTGCTGAGTACATTCACAAAATAAATTTGCATTGTGGGCCAATGCAGCTTTTATATTTAATGAGACAAAAATATTGGCCGGTAAGAGGAAAGAACACGGCAAAAAAGATTGTACACAATTGCATAACATGCCATAGACACAACGCAAGACCACTAAAACAAATGATGGGTGATTTGCCACCGTGTCGCGTCACACCTTCGAGTGCGTTTCAACATTGCGGCATCGATTATGCCGGGCCATTCAATGTAACAACAAAAAGGGCAAGGGGAAGCAAAGCTCACAAAACATACATTTGTCTCTTTATTTGTATGTGCACAAGAGCGATTCATTTGGAGTTAGCGGCTGACCTTTCGACAGAAGCCTTCGTTGCCGTTCTACACCGATTCATATCTCGAAGAGGTTCACCACAAACAATATATAGTGACAACGGCACAAACTTTGTAGGTTCAAGTTCAGAACTAAAGGCCATCTATAAGCAAATAGAAAGAAGTCAGAAAGATATCCACAAATGGTTACAAACCAATAATTATGAAATTGAATGGAAATTTATTCCACCACGATCGCCAAACTTCGGTGGTGTGTGGGAGTCCCACATTAAGCTGGTTAAAAAACACTTAATAAGAGTCACAACGCAAATAATGTCAATTGACGAGTTACAAACATTAATAACAAGAATCGAAGCAATTGTGAATTCTCGACCAATATCCATCCTTAGCGATGATCCATCAGATCCCGACCCACTTACTCCCGCTCACTTTCTGATTGGAAGGTGCTTGATTTCGCCTCCGGAGCACAATTATGAAGATGTGAACGAGAACAGGCTATCGCGATTTGAAAAAATACAAAAACAATCGCAGACGTTCTGGAAACGATGGAAGAGCGATTATGTACATCAATTGCAACAACGTACAAAGTGGAAGAGTGGAAACAAATTCATAATAAAAGAAGGCATGGTGGTACTGCTTCTAGAGGAGAACGAGCCACCTTGTAAATGGAAATTAGGAAAAATCATCAAAACATTTCCTGGGAAGGATGACATCACGAGAGTAGTGACAGTGCGCACTCAAAATAACGAACTAAAACGCAACATTAGAACAATATGTCCACTTCCAGATGCTTTACAGTGATAGTTAAAGGGACTAGGATCCTTTAAGGCGGGCGGCATGTTCGCACAGCAAATAGTTTATTTTATTAGTATATTATGTTACTTTACTAGTTATTTACGTTTGTAATTTTAAATACATTTATTAATTTTTTGTACAATTCTTTGGTCACGTACCAACAATTTAGTTAAGAAAATTTTATGTTTATTAGTTTATTACTTTAAAAAGGTCGCGTCCAAATTGGGTCCGCAATAAACGACTCTTTTTGTCAACATTAGCCGGTAAATCCTGGCGTGTTGGGTATTTCCAAAAATGTGGTATTTTAACGTGAATACAAACCAATCACGCGCCAGGATTCACCACCCTTTAAAATAGAAGGAAAGGGAAATGAAACATTTTCCTTTTGAGAAAATCACGAAACTAAAAGTAGTATAAAAATGTAAGAGCGATCGACAAGAACGATCAACAGCAAGAAATTGTAAAATCAACAATGTAAATATAGTTCATATTCACTAAACCAGCAGCAAATTAATTCAAACCCGTAAAAAGAAAGATCACCCAACGGCGGGTGATCGTCGAAACGCGAAAACACTCATATTTCCATAATTTATGCCGATAAGTTTGTTTTGCAGGTAATTCCCTTGTTTTAGGATGTAATAAATTTATGGAATTTGAGATATTTCCAAAAATTATTAAACTATTTATGTAGTTCGAGTGGGAAAAAAACGTTCCATTCAAGACGAATATCCCGCAATTTTCGCAGAACTTGGGCAGATAATTCTTTCCATATGTTTTTATGTTCGCGTATTTACATAAATAAATTTCATACATGTCGCTGTCGCGTCCATTTTTTTGGCGCACTTGCGATTATTATTTGTTACGATCGAATTGTCGCACGACCTCTGTATTGCCACACATCGCGTTGAGCGTGTGAAGAAATGTCGCGGACATTGGCAATACAAGACGGTCGATTGCTTAAGTGGTCTTGCATTAATTTCGGTGGACCGATTGACCCTGTCACATGCCCTTTTCCGTCTGAGTGAGCGTGTGATTGTAAACAATCCAAGAATGTGCGGATGCTGAGTTTGCCACGTGCACCACGGATCGTGGGACCGATTATAAAGGTCAATTAAAAAGGCATAGCATCCGGACTTCTTGGTAGGGATGAGAGTGGAGTTTGGAGCTTGGCGTGATTTCTGCACTCATTAGTTTTCGAACTTCCGTGTAGTGAAGTTGAGTTCCCGAGTGCAGAAGTTAGTGCCCTGTGCCTGTGCCTTGTGCTTTTGAGAGAGAGAGAGAGAAGAATAAAATGTAAGTCTGTTTTGCCATTTCTGCACGTTCCTTATGGTTTACTAACAACCATGTTGCAAAATCGGGTTGTCGATGAGGGAGGGTGCAAGATGCACCTCATAACTCTCATGCCAGGCGAATGTTGCTTAACATAATTTTATGCCTGGGCCAGTTTGGGGGAAACTCCACCTGGCGCACCCCGCGCTAACGTTGTTGACGGGGGAGGGTGTCTTTTGGCACCTCCTAACTCCCGTACCAGGACAATTATTCACCTGGACCAGTTTTGGGGGCAACTCCATCTGGTGCAACGGAGGAGGCGTCGTTGGGAGGTGGTGGCGTCCACGTAACCCGCATACGGCAGATGCGTCTGTTTCGGTCGCATCACCTTGGATAGGTGATGTTGACCGTCGCGACTCCTTACTAACGCTGATGTGTTAGTTATTAGGCTTTTTGCACGACTTACTGAACCTTGTGGGTTCATGTGGTTTTTCTTCTATTTCCAGAGATCTTGAATCGGTCGCGATTACACACTGTATACGCATTAAATAAATTAAATAAATAAAGCCCTTAAGGTAAGATCATTTTGTTTTAATGTTTCCCATCAACCGATGCAGAAGCCAGGTTAGTAACCCGGTAAAAGAAAAGTAAGTTATCTTTCACGATATATTTTTTTTAATGAAAATCTCATTTCGGCATCCGTGACATATTGGAATAACATTCTCATGAAATTTCCACAAAAACGAACAACGTTCATTACAACTCACCAAATATTCGGACATTAAGTGTTAACTAGTTGAAGTGGCAAAAATTCGCTTTTTGCATGAATCTTTGTTTTGTGATCAACCTCGTTTTACAAATATAAGCATTTTTTGCCGAATCTTGAGAAAAGATGCAATTTGGAAACGCGGCATAAGAGTCTCCATCGGTTTTCAATAATGTTTAATCATTAAAGTTATTGCTCAATACTTGATACTTGTATTGGTAATTTGTAAGAGAAATTCGCATTAATGTTCCCTTTATCTTTCATGTAGCCCTTTTGCAATCTCACATCGCCTCTGTAACCAACATTTATTCCAATCAAAAATCATCTTTTGCCACGTTTCATTCTCAAGTTTTTAAAAAGTCGATTTGTGCCTCAAATGTTTGCATTATATTTATTAGTTTCCCAAAGTTGGCGTGGCAAAAATTTGCATTTTTGCATGAATCTTTGTTTTGTGTGCAACCTCGTTTTAAAATTATACGCACTTTTTGGTGAATATTGAGGAATTTGGAAGCGCGGCATAAAAATCTTCGCCGATCTTCTTCATTCAAGTTATTGCTCAATACTTGATTTTTGCATTGGATATGTTCTAATAGAAATTCGCATTTTGATTCCCCTTTTTAACACTTCATGGTGCGCTTTTGGAATCTCACGTAGCCATCAACATTCTCTACAATTAACAAAAAATATTTTGCCACGTTCCTTTCTCAAGTTAGAAAAAATCGATTTGTGCCTCAATCGTTTGCATTCTTTTCGTTAGTTTCGCAATTGTGCATATGTATAGAAACCCATATTTGGAAAACCGATTATTGCATGAACTTTTTTCCAAATTTTCATTGAAAATTCCAACAATTTATTTCACGGAATGGGAGAATTAATTAGAGATCGTACATGCGTCGCCATCTGTCCTGTTATTTGGTTTTTAGTTTTGCTTTGTTCAAATCTCTGTTTGATATGGATCAGAAAGATTTAACAGTTTTAAAACTGAGCCGACGAATGTATTAGGTCGGTACCTAATTATCCGCCGTTTTTGAAAGCTATTTTTAAGTAGTTCGCAACAAAAAAATATCATAAAGACAATCAACTTTTTAATAAAGGTTCAAATTATCATCCATTTCAATTGCAGCCTCCCATTTGCTTGTTAAATGGTCCATTCCACGTGTAGAAAAGAGCCAAAAATTTGCATCTATGAGTGCCCTCACGTCGAATACTAAGTAAATAAAATTTTCGTACACTTTACCAGTTTTTCAGCTGATGATTTATGTGGTGATATGTGGGGATATTTTGTTTACTCGGTGACCGATGTAAGGGCATGCAAAGCTGCAAAATTTTAGCTGTTTTGTACACTTGGAATTGGCTATATAGCAAGCAAGTAGGAGGCTGGAATTGAAATGGATGATAATTTGGACTTTTATTAAAGAGTTAATGGTGTTTACAATTAATTTTTTTGTTGCGAACTACCTAAATAATAGGTGTCAAAAAACGGCGGATAATTATGCACCCACCTAATAATTACGTGCTTCATTGTAATGTTCGATGTCGATCACTTGGTGCGACGGAGAATGCAACAATCCATCTCTCTCTTCTTCGGGAACATGCGGATGGCTTGTAAGCAGAGGAATTTTTAAAAGGCCATTAACGTTTCTTAATTAAAAAGGACAGATCTTAATTTTAAATAAGATATTATTGCTAATCAATGGTATCTAATGGCGCACCCAAATTCAAAATATTAATTGCTCGAAACAAAAATCCCTCAAATATAATAATTCTGACCGAATTATATTGAATAAAATACCATTATTTTCGTAAATAATTAGGCAAATATTCCGAAATGTCCCCTACATATATCGTAAATAGTTCATTATTCAGCATCACTATTTCCCCAGTATGATTTTTTTCATTTAAAAATTCGCTAAGAGGAATAATTACCCACATCTTTTGCTTCAAAGCAAATTTTTCACCTACATACAGTGTATGAATTAATTATTGGCATCGATATTTCTCTAATTCCTTTCCTTTGCATGCACATTTCCCCAATTTTGATTTATAACTACATCCATTTCTGCGGATTATCCTCCTCACTTTTCCCCCATTATCTCCTTAATTATAATCGTGGGCCAAGTTTGAATGGTACCATCGTAAAGCGCAGAAAATTTCCTACCAGAAACATTCATTATCTCAAGTTTTATTTTTTCATAAATTTTCTAAGTGGCACCCCTTTAGATGGCCGACTTTCCTCGGAAGTCTTTACCGCACGCACGACATCGCTCCGTTTGCTGTCCCACTCATTTGGGATTCTTCGCTCGATTCGAGACCTGTTTTTAAAATCCTCGAAACGTATGCCTACATTCTTAATGAGCACTTCATTGGGCAGAAAAAATCCCTTGTTTCGAACCCAAAACTAACTTGCAATTTTTATTATTCAAATATTCAAACGTATTGCATTTAGTTGAACGTATGCATCGTAAGATATTAGGTTGAGGAGGAACTTCCTGCGGTTTTTAATTAATATGTTTTAGTGACAATTACGCAGATTATAACCAAATATTTGCGAAATATGTCTTCTCAAAGATTGTCTTCGATATATTGTCAACCCCTCCGCCAATAATCTTTTGCCATCTCGGAGGAAATCGCCCCAATTTCAGACCCCTAAAATGGACTGCCATACCCCAAAAAAAAATCCGTAATAAATAAGAGACTATTTGCAGTACCTCAAATTAAAATCCAACGAAAGGAATCCCCTAAATAAAGTAATAAAAAACAATGTCTCGTGTATATTGCAAATAATAATACGGAAGGTAAATAAATACGTCCGAAGAAATCTTAATTCATGCGTTGAAAAAAAAACGATTGAGAAAATATAAACATATTCGGTAACAAAGTTCTCCTCGTAAGTCATAACAAAAACCCAAATAAAGGACGACCTTCGTTAAAGAGTCCTTCGACTGTTCCTCACATTCAATATTCCTCACATACATATCAAAGAGTGACAGAGATATTGTAGTTTCTCGGTTGCCGCAGCAAGTTCGAATATTCATATGTTCCAAGATATCGAAATTAACAAAGAACTATGTCATAAGAGTGTTTGTTGATGTTTACATTAAGGGTATTTAATCCTTTTAAAAAGGCGGTCCAAAAAAATTGCGGCCGAAGCCAGAAAAGCAATTAAAATAACGATAATTGCTTTTCTGACAGATTTATTGCATCTCGCACTTTTCGGACGTGGTCACAAATTACCAACCGCGGATTCATCCCTCAATTACTCCGTCAAATGTGGACCGATTTTCAAAAACTTATTTTTTATGTAATCCTTAATCCTTGCCCTTTATAATAGTGTTAAGTAATTGAAAATATTTCCTTCTGTGTTTTTCTTTTACTTTTATTGCATAAGGTACCTCATTTTCGCCTCTCAATGTGCCGCAAATTGTCGACGATTTTTTAGGGGTCGTTGTCGATTAATTTTTGGGCCGATTTTTATTGTTTTGATTTTATTTCAATCGTCCATCCTTGCTCTTTCTGACGGTGTCGAGAAAAAGATAATGTTCTATTGAAATCTACCTCATTTTATTAGGTTTTTGAGGTAAAGTCGTGCATAGGCAGTACATTGGACGCGAACCAGACACAAGAAGCGAACAGCGACTTGCGCGCACCAACTCCACGTAAATGAGAAATGACGTCAGAAGCGACTATTAGCCGATCGACTAAATCTCAGCAACAGGCCCCTGAGCGATACCACGCATCGACATTCCCTCACATGTATTTTAAGTTAAGTTGAAGCGAAGAAGAACGGCCGAATAATGGTCGGATGACGACTTGAAGTAAGTCGCTCCGCGCACACAACTCGCGTCCTTTTTCGATTCCCTTTTGTGCGAGGATTCGTGAACGCGAGACTCGAGGAGCCCTCAGAAAATAGAGAGACACCGGAAAATTTCTCGTGCACCAGACACGACGCGCCAAGTGTGTTTTATTAATATTAAAATAATTAATTTGCAAAATCGCCAGATTCCAACCCTCTATAATTATTGCAAATGACATGGAGGAATTGAAGCAACGAATAGAGATCAAACGTGCCACCGAATGTAAGACAAAATTTGATTCAACTGGAGCTAAAAGCTACCGAAATTAACTACATTCTACCGATTTTGTTTCTGTTCAAATAAAAAGTTGGTACAATAGAGCACGTTACCTTCGTCACCCTGTATGTTATTGTGTCTACTATTATTTGCAATTTATTAAAAAGTTGCATGGGATTTTTTGAGAAACTTTCCAATTAATAACAATTCAATAAAATACGGACTAAATTATATTCATTAGCAATCATCGTGCCGAATTCACCAATAATAGAGCGAATAAAATATATAATTCATTAAAGTAAAAATTTAAAAAGTTACATTCGTAACATTAGGTAACGCCAAATGTCTGCGATTTCATATTTAGAAGCAACTAGATTATGTAAATCTCTTTCTTTCTCTCTCTCTTTCTTTCGATTAGTATAGGATTTTAGGACTATCAGAAATTCATGGGAAACCTAAAACGACTAAAACAACTTTGAAATTATCTTTAATTCCATGTAACTCCGCTTTTTTTTTTAGAGACACGCTCTATACGAAGATTATTCGTTGGTGAAAACAACATGATCAGATTAATAGACTTCTCCCCAAATATCTCCGTAAATATAATCGTGGACGAAGTTTGAATGGCGCCATCGTAAAGGGCAGAAAAGTTCCTATCGAAAACATTCATTATCTCAAAAAGAAATTTTTCATAAATTTTCTGAGGATGGCCGATTTTCGTCGGAAGTCTTTACCGCACGCACGGCATCCCTCCGTTTGCTCTCCCACTCATTTGGGATTCTTCGCTCGATTCGAGACTCTTGAGCGATACCACGCATCGACATTCCCTCACATGTATTTTAAGTTAAGTTGAAGCGAAGAAGAACGGCCGAATAATGGTCCGAAGACGACTTGAAGTAAGTCGCTCCGCGCACACAACTCGCGTCCTTTTTCGATTCCCTTTTGTGCGAGGATTCGTGAATGCGAGACTCGAGGAGCCCTCAGAAAATAGAAAGAGACACCGGAAAATTTCTCGTGCACCAGACACGTGGCGCCAAGTGTGTTTTATTAATATTAATATTGGAGTAGTTAATTAATATGATTAGTTAAAAATATTAATATCAGTTTAATAAATCCACATGTTCCACGGTAATTCAAGAATTTTAATATTGTACGACCCCCTTAACCGAGGAGGACAACTACAAAAGGCAGGAGGAAAAACGTCTCACTTTTCAAAAACAATCCCACGCTTTTGTGAATAACGGAAAATTTCATTCATCTTTTAATCAATAACGCTTGTTATTAATAATTTTTTATTTACGTACTGCAGTGCAATCAAAATCCATTCTTAAAAAAAGTAAAGATTGATCTGGAGTGTTTTTATGGCTGCTCTTAAAAGCTGAACGTTCCCGAAGAACTTTAACAGCAGAAATTATACAGAAACAACGTTACTCTTAAAAACTTCGTATATAATTATTATATTCCGAGACACTTCTAATATGTCCACTCGCATTTTATCGTTTATAAATTCCCTTTCATTTTAACTACTAACAGTTAAAATTTAATTTGAAAATGTAAGAGGAAATTGATTTACTATTTCATTATTTACTTCGTACCCATTTGTTCGCTACTAACACTAAAACATGCAAAATCAGCGACAACAAACATTCTAGCATTGACCAACTTTAATCACGATTTTTCGAATTCCATTACAACTTTCACCGGATGTAATAATTCGAATGCTTTTGTGTTCAGTTTGTTCGTTGATCAGTTAAAAGACCCTTGCGACCTATAAAATGAATCACTCTTTCGATAATACACCCCTGAAAAGGAGAAAATCTTCGTTCGAATACGTACTTATATCGTACGTACTTATACACTTATTGCTGCCAGCTTCTAACATTTACTAACTGACATTGGAATTAAGATGGCTACCAGCATGCGTTATTTATGCTCTAATTTATATGAAATTTGTATGAAATTTCCTACAATTCGAAAAAGTAAAAGCAAAAAGATGGATTCATCGCTAGACTACGTACATAATAAAGGAAGAGTTTCGAATAAGAATAGATGGATGTGAACAAGAAACACGCGAGATGAGGAAAAACTATTAGCATTGAATTGAGTCATTAAAAGAGATCAATTTAAAGGTCCGTATTGACACATTGTAATTTAAAAAGAGCCAATATGTAAACTCGATTCAAATAATCGAACACTTAATGCAACTTCTTTTTATTTTATAACCTCTTTTTATTCTGCACAAATATTATAAGATCATATTAGAATATAGAATTTGTTATCAAATATCATTTGATAAGAAACTTGCGTGTGTATGATTTGAAAATAGAATGGAAGAATTTCAAAAGAGATTCTGCAGCATGCGTGACAATTTCTCTTTATATTCGAAATATAAAACGTAAGATTTGCTTGGCTTCGCTCTTTCACATATGTATATCAAATATTTTAACATTTACTTTACATTTATTATTTAGCGATATTTACTACACACTTCATTCTCATAATTGATTATGGCTCACTGAAGAGAATTACACTTTTTCATCGACTTAGATAAAAACGACTACTTTTCAAAATTATTCATTTCCACTGTACCTCATATATCTCTGTACACTCATCTATATATAGCTTTCCTCTTCAATGTAACAACTTAAGAAAGAAAAACATATTAACTATTTTAATTTCTAACCAAATTACAGCTTTGGCGTGTGCTTATATTCAGACGAAATGGGAGAAAGTGGGACAGGGAAACTGGGGGAGAGTAAGTGATTATTAACAGCATTTTGCTTACACATTTATAAAAAAGAGTTATGACGAAAAAGAAAATGTTAGATCTTTTTTTCGTTCTTTCTCGAATCAGTACTCTCATTAATGCTGCAAGTTCAATAAAAGCACCATGCAGTAAACAAACGAATTGTCGAATGTGAAATAATTCTTTAGATGGTGTTGACTAATCAAGAAGGTCCGGGCAGATTATTTAATTAACTGAAAATGCTCCTACAGTATTCAAATCACTTCTTCCGCACATAATGCGTCTAATTTCTATTTGCAAATGCAATAAGAAAAGTTTGCATTAACAATAAAATATGCCAAAGTCCTGGAGTTTATTGCTTAGTCTTTCTGTTGCATGTGCATAATTTTCGCTAGAACAAAATATATCTTTGGTATTTCCATAAGTTACGTCATTTTATAATGCGATATTTTACGAAAGTAGGACTTCAAGCAAAAACACGAGGAAATAAATTATATCGTTCTTCTTTCAAGTTTTCCTTTTGGATCGTTTAGCAATGTAGCGCAGTTAAAAAAACTTTCGAAAGGTTCAGAGACTTGAAGGATGTCATTTTATGCAATCTCTTTTCTGAAATAAAAAAAAAACTCTCCCCTTTGTTGAGTCCATCCAAACTCTCAATACGTAACGATTTGATTGATGTTAGAGATACTTGTTCTAGTGCAGAAAACATTAATATAAACAATGCAAATTAAATAATAGAAGAAGAAGAAAGTGAATAAAATGACGTTACTTAAGTCACAGTTTGAAATTATCAAAGCTTGTTGCAGATAATTAATGTTTCATTCATGTAGGTGGTGTTAAAGATCAAACATTTTTATAAATTCTTTCGCATTAGATTTTCGTAACTTAGGATAGAATACGTTTTTTACATGATACGAATGGGAATATTTTTGTCGGTTAGCCATAAGTTAGAGATTATCTCTTAACTGATGAATAATGTTCCAGTGTGGGAATTTTTATTTTAAATTCAAGTTAACTTATAGTAACACGTGTATTTCTGGTTGGAAACACATATTATGAGATCGTAAGTTGTATGAAGACATTTCTGATGACGCTTACATTTCTTAATAAGAACGATGTATTTTTATGGGTCACGATTTCGTATTTTAAATCATAGATAAGTTCTATTGAAAATCAAATGATTTAATAACAGGTCTTAGAAGAAAAAAAGTTAAATACGACATCATTGATTATGGTTGACTGAAGAGAGAAGTAATTTTTATCATCGACTAAAACAAAAACAGATATTTTTCAAAATTATTCTTTTACAATCGCGCTAAGAAGTTCTCCATTGGATATCTACCATTTCACTGAATCGAAAATATCTCTCGGTACCCTCATCTATCTAATGGTCGTTATCTTACCGAATGAAACCATTTTGAACCCAATACAAACGTTATTTCTAAATTTATTAAATAACATTTCGATAATGTGACCTTATCAGATCTGTAAACGCCGTTAACATATTAATTAAGGTCCAAATTAACGGCCATTTCAATTACAGCCACCTACTTCCATGGCAGATGGCCAATTCCACGTGTAGAAAAGAGCTAAAAATTGGCCACCTGCCAACCAAATGGGAGGCTACATTGAAATGGTTGATAATTTTGACCTTTATCAATAAACTAATGGAGTTTACGATATATTTTTCGTTGCAAATTGCTTAAACAAAGGGCAGATAATTTTGCCACGACCAAATATTTTCCATAGAATCCAGCAGCTTCAAATCCTTAAAGAAAGAAACGTCCAATTCAAAAATTAAGTTTAGATTTTAAACTGGATAGTTTACGATTGAATAATATGAGTAATATCGATTTTGATTAATTTCCTGTATTATTTCGATAACCAAACTTTACTTTAACTTTCGATTAATAATAACTGCGGTAAATTGCATTTCTTTGTTCTTTTTTTTTCATCTTACGCACGAGTATATTTTAGCGATTTTTCTTGTTTTTATTAAAAACTTCTCCTCCATTTTGAAAATACATCACAAATATTTGAAATGGAATGTAGAAAGTGCCTTCCATTCATCATAATATATCACGTATGCCTATGGCATTGCCTTCAGGATATTTTATTTTTTATGTAATATTGAAAAAAAAATAGAAGGAAAACCCGAAGGAAGAAGGCTCTTAATTCGCCCATTCTAAACCCATGTTACGTAGTTTTGATGTTAATGAAAATTTAGCAAAATCGAAGGAAATTTGGCATAATGCGGTACTTAAAGCCGAAAATTTGCTTGAAATTTACAGTAACACCAAAAATGTTTGATCTTTAGCACCAGCTACATGCACGAAACATCAATTATCTGCAATAAACTGTGATAATTTCAAACTGAAACTTAAGTAGCGTCACTTTATTCCGCTTTTCATCATTAATATTTGATTTCCCTTGTTTATATAAATATTTTGTTGTGTAGTAGAACAAAAAAGCATGAATCAAATCGTTAAGTATTGAAAGATTGGATGGACTGAACAAGGGCGGAGATTTTTGTTTATTTCAGTTTTCACAAAGGAAAAGGGATTCCATAAAATAAAGTCCTTCAATCCTCTAAACCCTTCAAGAGCTTCTGTTTTGGACATAACTACATTGCTAAACAATCCAAATGGAAAAATTGAAAGTAGAACGTTTTAATTTATTTTTTCCTTTATTCTTTGGAATCCTCAATTCGTCCAAAAACCGCGTGATAAAATAACGTTACTTATCGAAGTACCAAGATACATTTTGTTGTAGCAAAAAATATGTGCAGACTACTCAATAAACTGCAGGAATTTGGCATATTTTACTATTAATGCAAGCAATTTATGTTGCATTCGAAAATAAAAAGCTGAGGTAGTGCGGAGGAAGTGATATAAATACCGTACGAGCATTTTTCAGTTGATTAAATAATCTGCCCGGAGCTTTTTGATTAGTCAACATCAACTAAACATTTCGTTACATCTAATTAAATTTAAGTTTTTTCGAAACCATTAGTTTCAATTATAATATTAAATTTATAAACCGAAATTATAGATCTGATAAGGGCACATTATCGAAATGTTATTTAATAAAATTAGAAATAACGTTTGTATTGGGTTCAAAATTGTTTCATTCGGTAAGATAACGACCATTAGATAGATGAGGGTACCGAGAGATATGTTCGATTCAGTGAAATGGTAGATATCCAATGGAGAACTTTTTAACGCGATTGTAAAAGAATAATTTTGAAAAGTATCTGTTTTTGTCTTAGTCGATGATAAAAATTACTTCTCTCTTCAGTCAACCATAATCAATGATGACAATGAAGTGTGGTAAATATCGGTAGATAATAAATGTGAAGTAAGTGTTAAAATATTTGATATACGCATGTGAAAGAGCTAATCGGGGTATTTCCTAGGTTTTATGTTCGACTATAAAGAGAAATTGTCACACATGTTGCAGAATCCATTTTGCAATTCTTCCATTTTACTTTCAAATCATACGCACGCGAGTTTGTAACAAATATGATATTTTGATATAATCATATAATATTAGTCCAAAATAAAGTGAGGTTATGTAATAAAAAGGGAAGTTTTTTAAAGTGTTCGGGATATGGTTCGATTATTTGAATTGAATCTTCATATTGGCTCGCTTTAAATTACAACGTGTCAAAATGGCCCTTTAAATTGAACTTTAATGGCTCAATTTAAATACTAACCCCCACCCATTTAAATTAGATTTTGTTCATCATTTCCGCTCCCGTTTTTTTTTGTTCACTTACACTATTCTTACTCGAAACTCTCTAAATTAACCATATAATTTAGTGATGATTCTTTCTTTTTTTTTCTTTACACTTTCGAACAGTAGAAAATTTATTTTCATACATAATTTAAAATTAAACTAACTTCATTTAATTCCTTCCAAACAGATTTTTAAAATAAGGTGTTCGTTTTAAATTTAAATAAAATGAAAACCTGAAAGTTTCTGATATAAATTATGCCCACTTTCATTCCAATGTAAGTTAGTAAAAGTTAATAGATGGAGGCAATAAGTGTATAAATATGTTCAGGTGTCTTCGAAGGATCTTTTTTTTTTCAGGGCTGTATTCTCTAAAGTATTACGTATTTTATAGGTCACTGGGCTACGTCAACTGTTGCAACAACTAACTGATCACAAAAGCATCTGAATTATTACCAACCGATTGCTTTTGTGATATCAATTTCATCCGCATATGAGGGATGATTGTTCCAACTGTGGAAATCAACTTTTGCGTTGAGATTATGCTGTGAAGTGGTGCAGACAATATCGCGAATAAATAATCTTCTACACTAAGTTTCAATTCATGTTTAACGTTGTCACTCTTTTACTACTGTAACCGATCAAAAATTTCATACCCACACAGTCGGCAAAATGCTGGTTCTTATTTGATAACTGGAAACGACCTAAACAACTCAGAGTTTGGTACATTGTAATTTTACGTATTGTCGTGTGCGTGTGGCGAAAATTCATTTGAAAATAATTTACCTCTAATATTATAACGCGACAACTATAAATATCGCACATGAAATTGATTGTGTGTAAATGCCTGAAGTAACCACGTAATACGGTATCGTTGATTAATTTGGTTGATTTTATGAATCTTAATAATAACATTGAAAATTCTTCATATCAATGAATTCATTGTTCTCATTCTAATTTGTTGTATTATAACATAATTAACTGTGTAATAATTTAAATATCATTAAGGGAATTCGAATATAATTAGATATTCAGACGTATGTCTTGTGGCACATTGTTCGACTGATTCGTTATATAGTCTGACTCATCCGCCGAATTCATTATTTAAAAAATGTCCCATTCAATTCGCAAATATTTAATTTTAATTCAAATGAATGAAATGAAGCGGACGAAGAAACGAATTCAATTTTTTCTTTCGCATGGCCATTACTGATTTCAATTGTAATTAAATATATACAATAGCGATGGATGTTAATAACAGCGGATTCTTATCGAAATATTGCCTTCATTTGAACACAATTCTGAGAAGATTAATGATGAAAGTCTTTAAACAAAGTAATTCTATATTATAAATTCTTTCGCATTAGATTTTCATAACTTAGGATAGAATACGTTTCTTACATGATACGAATGGGAATATTTTTGTCGGTTAGCCATAAGTTAGAGATTATCTCTTAACTGATGAATAATGTTCCAGTGTGGGAATTTTTATTTTAAATTCAAGTTAACTTATAGTAACACGTGTATTTCTGGTTGGAAACACATATTATAAGATCGGAAGCTTTATGAAGACATTTCTGATGACGCTTACATTTTTTAATAAGAACGATGTATTTTTATGGGTCACGATTTCGTATTTTAAATCATAGATAAGTTCTATTGAAAATCAAATGATTTAATAACAGGTCTTAGAAGAAAAAATGTTAAATACGACAAAAATTTATTTAAACTATAGAATTAGTCGCTGAAATATTAATCTATACTAATTATATCGACTTAGTTGAAAATGTCATCATAATATTGGATCTGCAGTGATTATTATATTAAACATTTATTGGGGTTTCTTAGTGTTAATTAAAAAAGGAGTTTCCGAGCGCGTTCACTCGAGACTTTTCCTTTTAGGTCAGGCGATATTATATTTTTCGATACCAGTATATTTAATGAATTTCTGAAAAGTCTCCAACTACTTAGAAACTTTGATTTAAAGTTCGTACATTTCTTCCCTAGTCACTGAAAAATCTATCTCCGACAATACCGAGAATTTAATACCAATGGATAAATAATTTATTTCGATTCGACGTGAATGTTTGCAAGTTTATCGTTTCTATTGCCAATTCTTTTTCATTTCTTTAATTTGAAAATATTATATTACGGTTGCAGGGTTAGGAATAATTTTTAAATAAAAAATGACGAAAAGGAAATTTATTTTTGTGGAAGCAATATTTGTCTTCTCAACTTGCAGGGCAATAACAAAGAGACAAACTGCGATTACACTAAATAGCATTAACGTAATGCTTATGATATTCTTACGTTTGATACGGGTCAACGTTGTTTGTTAAATTCCTTAATTGTATGTGAAATGGCGACAAACTTTATTATCATTTCGGTTAATATTTAAATAAAAATAAAAGGGAATTTTTATTTCATCACAACACTCGTTTATTTCGTACGTGCAAAAAATGATCAAAGGCTCACATTTCGGGCGTACACGTCGATAAACCTCATTTCGATTTTAATCCCATTCGACTTCCATGCGTAAATTCCACCAAAGGTAATCGAATAATGATAAGGATTATTACGTGGGATTTTTGCGGTTGATTTGTTTCTCATGACATCGAAAGAGGCCAAATTATTGCCTCTCGGTTAATCAACGATACGTTGCAGCGACTATAAACTGTTTAAAAAACCGTTCTGTAACGTTTTCAGGAATCAGCAAAGTATATTAATTTCGATTTGCGAATCTATGCAGAATCGTATTTTTAAGTTAACTCAAAGTAGTGGAGCCCCTAATAATTATTAAAACTCTTTTCTCAAGTATCAGTGAAATTTAGTTATTAAAAAAAAATTGAAAATTGCTTTAACATATTTTATGTGTTTCGTGTGGCCAGTTTCGTCTTGTTTATGAAAAGAATGTGATGAAATGTTAAATGTGGAACATTAGAGTGTTGATAGTTTGATAGTTGAAAATTAACGCTTTTTCATGAAAGTAAATACTCCATGAACGTATTTATGTAGTACCGTGAAATTATTACTTTTTTAAATGAGCTGATGTCACTTGTTCTAGACGAGGCAAACTTTTTATTCCGTTCATCTTTCAAACTTTCTTCTTTTCCTTAATTTAACATTTATTATGCGTATGTAAATTTTCTTCTTCAAGATTTACTTTTGAGTAATTTATTTATCAAAGAGGTGGAAATGTTAATTAAAAAAGAAGATGGAATAGTAGGAAGAAGACGAAGCAAAAGTTAAAATGCAATTAATTATCACTTTAATTTTAATATATAATTAAAGTACATTTTGGCCTATTTTCATCATAGTGAAGCCAGAACGCTTAATTTCTTGCAATTTCGAAACTAAATGTACTTGATATGAATGCGGCTCTAATTTTATCATAAACGATTACAGATAACAATGGAACATTTTTGATTTGTGATATTTATTACTTTAAATATAAGGTTATATTGAGCACGAGGGACAATTTCCCCCTTTTATTTCGTTCCATTTCATTCGGATGGTGGAAAATAACATATGATCACGTTTATTTTCCACCCTTGTTGTGGTTTCCCCCTTTTCCACATTAAAATAGTCTTCCTTATAACATTAATAATTAGCATTAATTCTAGCCCATTTTAGGTAAATTAAAAGTTTTAATTGAAACGAAGTGTTTCGAAGTTTTCATTCGATATTTTTAATTAATTAATATGTCGATTAAATTCGTTACGTTGATCATCGTCGTCTATTTAGCATGTTTCCCTGGTGTTGCAATCGAAGAGAAATTCAATTGGATCGTGCAACATTATCTCGATCGAATTGTTTGTGTGACATTTATCAATTTACGAACAACACACGCACATACGTACACCGATAAATGTGCGTCGTTTCAGACGTTGGAGTCACCTGATGTTATTCCAATAAACGCGATCGTGATCGCAATAACAATGTCTCTTTATTGCACACGAGCTTTGATACGTTTTAAAAGTAATAGAGAGAGTGAGAGAGATATCGCGAATATTTTCATGGGTTTTTTCGCAGTCCATTTATCCTCACCGTGGATATATAATTATATAAAATATTTAATAGATTTGCGGGCGAATTTTTGGAGAAAACTTTCGGGTCAAATAGAAATTGCGATAATCTTTTGGCATGCGTTTGGCTCAATAATAAACAGCAGGTGATTCCGTATAATGATATGAAATTTTGCAATTATTTACGCATGGAAATGAAATAGCGGCGACTCTTTCTCTCTACTCCAACTTCCTCACTCTCTTCAACTATTTTACTTTCGTCCCGAAGGGCGGTTGACATTCCTGGAGTATTGATGAATAATTTACGCGACGGTTTTATCGAACGATTCGGCTCGAGACGGGATGGGAACGGAACGGAAAAAATGTTTGCTGTTTTCTTTTTCAGCGAGAGATCTATTTGCGGTGGCGCGTGAGATGATTGTAGGCGAACGCGTCGCAAAGGGCCTCGTGCGCCCTATTTACCGAGAAGACATTTGTAAAGTCCCAGCAGTGCCCCATTGCGAACGCATCGATTATAATAATTAACCCCTTGCAACGACACTCTTTAGATCAAACACGTCAATTCGTACATCCTACTAATAATCATCGAAAGCCGCCATCTGACGACCATCAAATTTATGTTACTCGAAATTTTATTCCATTTCACTTGTCTCTCGTTTATCCTCTTGCCTTTTTGCTTCCTTTTGCATGTTTCTAGCGCAATAACGTCGATTTTAAGAAGTATTATCGCTTATTTTGACACATCAAAACGTACCCACTCGTTACTCGTCCAGTTTTTTTTTTTAATTAACGTATTTAAGGCGATAGTTTTCAAGATCACAGCTTATTTAGAGACTCGCAAAAATGTTGCGAGTTCTTTTCTGCGTTGAATCTTAATTCGTTGGTTCAAGTAAATAAACTTTTTTTGTTGTACGTTTCTCTTATTCGCCGCCTTAAATAGTTTAAATGGTTCCCCTCATTAAAAATCTTTTTTCTATTCAATTGCAGCGCTGCTTTTATATTATTTGATTTGTAATAAAGAGAAGCCCCCATTAAGTTTCATACGGATACAGGATCACTTTAATCACATCACATCGACCAAACACGACGTAAATGGTAAATTGAAAAATATTTTGTTGTTTCTATTAATACCTGCATGAAACATTATTCATTTTTTCAGCTTTCGATTATACAAATTTCTCCCTTATTTATACGTCTATTTCTCTCCACAGAAATAATCCATCTTTGTCTTCAAGTAATACTTTTATTTTAACAATGTTTTAAAATACTTTCGAAAAGATATTATTTGCAGAAAATATCACGTGAATAGTTGTAGACAAAATTTACATTTAATATTTCTTTGTATATGATTTTCTAAACTGAAAGGACGAAATATTACCAAATAAATATTCCTATTTGCACATGAAGAAAGTCATAGAATAAAATGTTATAATATAATAACATTTAAAGGTCCAACCAATAAAAACTTGCAACAAATCAAATACATCCAGAGAAAAATTTCATCTGCTTATTATTTTACTTGCATTTTCCTGCTTTCTGTAATTCAATCATCAGTTGTAATAATCGAGGTGAAACGAACTAAAATTAAAGAGAAAACGTTCTTAAAGAGGACTGAAAAATTCCACTTGGTGGTTATAAATATAAGCGAAGGAGAAATGTTAAAATATTCCGCCAGATAATCAAAATTTCATTTGTATAATTACGTGCGAGATAATTTTTTTCGTTTGGGAGTCGCTCGGGCATATTTTAGTGGCCCTCTTCATTAGCTATTCCTTATAAGAGAAAATGCTCTATAAATATAACAATCAAGTGATCAATCCAAGCTTCTGAAAGAATGTCATGAAGTATTTCAATGGTATCTTCGAATATTTTGTACAAGTTAATATTACTGAAACCTAGTGATTCGTTACTGTAAGCCTTTTCTGTTAGTTAACGTTGGCTTTATCATAATGGCAATTTTCAGTCGGTCACTCGACCGACAACAAACCACTGAATGAACGCCAGCATTCAAGAGAAACCTACATTTAAACCAGAATCGAAGAGATCTAATAGATAAACTTCTTTCGTTAAAAAGAAGTATAAAAAATCCATTTTGCATTATTCCTGGAAATGGAAATTCTAATTTCAAACATGGCAAAACATTATTTATAAATCATGGAAATCTAGTTTTCAAACAATTTTCAAAACATTTAAAATGTATTAAATTAATTGGTGCTCTTTGTAATGTCTGTGTTAAAGTATTTTTTTGAAGTGTTAGCGATAAAATAAACGAAAAAGTAATCGGCAATGAATCCTAATTCATAGTTAAATGATTTTTTGTACATCAGCACTATTCGGAGTGAGCAACCTAAAAAAAACCCCCATTTGATGCGTTACGATTTTTATTTACTAGATCTCATTAATAAATTAATCTTGACTTATTGTAATCCGTTTCGTTATTTACATTTATAATGTGGATAATTTCCAATGAGCGACTATCACAGAAAAGAAAAACACATTTTCTTTCTTAATTTCAAAACTAGTTCAGATATTTGCTGATTTTCTTCGCATTGACATCGAGCCTGCGTACGTGTATCTTGTTTCTTTTGCCGCTGCCTTTTCTTTTTGGATGGCTTAGTATTTCTAACGGATTTGTTCTGGCATTTTGCCATATGATATTCCATATGGATTATTATTAAGCATTTAACTATCACTTGCTAGCCATCACTACTTCATTTATTATATAAAAATATTTAAACGAAACGTTATTAACGTTTTACTGTTAAACCATACTTAAAGATCATTTTCAAAATAAATTGTATTTAAAATTGCCATCGGAAACATTCGCTGGTCGAATTTAAAATGGAATTGTTATTTGCTGTCACTTTCACGCCCTCAGGATAACTAGAATCGCACATACGTATGCATATATCATTTTGGTAACAAGAATAATAAAAATTTGATCAGGTCAAATCTCTCATTTAAACTAACGTAAAGATGTAATTTAAATATCAATTTCTTAATTACTCTTATATGTAATTAGTCATAGAAGCGAGCATTTCAATTAAAACTTTTAAATCAAGTGCACATTGTTTAATCAAAAATGAAATATATTTTTTGTTAATTGGTTTTTGCAACGATATTAATTCTCTATCTGATATTTGTTAAAATAATACATAATATTTTATGGGCTTAATTAATTGACCAGTCAACAGTGATTCATAGAAATAACATGTTAAAATAGTAAATTGGAAATGCCGATCGACTAATCTTGATGCTTGATTGCATAATTTTCTCAATTTCTTACATTTGATGGTTAAATTAAGTTTTGATAAAGGAATTGCTAAAAAACTACGAATAGAAACAAAAAAACACGAGGAAAATGTTAAAAGTGTGAAATCCACAAATTGATTACAAATGGTAAAGACGAATATTTTCCGAAAGATGTAGCAGATTTCCAATTTACTTGTTTATTTCCTTTTCTTCTTCTGCGGTAAAACGGAACTCCAGGTTTTCTCTTTTTCCTCAGACAATGATTGGTTTCTTTATGGGTTTATTTTAAGAAATAAAAAGGAAACAAGATAGAAACGTGAAGCAAAATGAATCGCATTAAGCGGTTTCAATTTATTTCAATTGATTTGAAAGTATAATTTCTTATTTTCCCTTCTATAAATAAACATTTTTTCGTTCAATCACTAATTTAAATTAATTAATTAATATTACTTTTGTGTTCCAAGCAACGAATACGAAACAAGTTGGATGTAATTAATTCGTGTATTTTTTAATTATGTACATAAGTATTAATCTATTACAATGAAACTTTTTTATTGTGGTCTACCTCATTTCAAGGGTTCTTTCAAAATGTAAAATATGTCACCAATACGATTGTCATAATAATGTGGATTTCATTGCAATACTTGGTAAAAAAACGAAAACAAAAAAAATCTGAAGTGAAAAAAAAATTAAGTTATAAAATAGTAAAATTTCAATTAATATTAAATTACATGCTGAATAATTTCTTTGGAACTCTATTAAAATAGTCGCTCAGAAGTGAGCAGGAATGTAAATGAAAAAAATTTTAAAACGAAGAAGAATAAACAAAATAAGACGAAGTAGATTCCTCTTTATTCCACAGATCTGTTTTTAGAACTCCTTGAATATGAATTAATGGTGTCTGGAGGAGTATTATGCTGATGTAACATCAAAATTGTGGTTATATTTTTTAGTCTGAAAGGTAACACAATACTAATATAATTATATTAATGTAATTCATTTTCTGTAATTAATTAATAATTTACTTAATGAAAGGGATGATATTTTTAGGTTGTGTGGTAACATAATAACGTTACAACGTCATTTACTTATGATTCATATTAAAAACGGGATAATTGGTTGTAAATAAAATCCTCATTAATTTGAAGATGAATTCAAGAATATTCTTTCTTTTTCTTAAATAATATTGGAACCCTTATAAATGTCACCCTTAATTTAATGTACGTTTCAAAATGAAATATACTAAAAAAGAGGAAATAAAGGCGAACTTGACAAATTAATGACCGATCTGATTTCCATTCGACGTTTGTTTTCATGGTTATATAACAATAATAATTACGTTTCATTTTCAACAGTTCTACTATAACCTTTGCAGAAGCATTCTCGTCTTTATTCCGTTTTTCTTCCCTCTTCTTTGTTTTCACATGGATAAACATTAAGTTTTATTTCTTTTTCACATATTTTTGTTATACTTTCTTATATTCCCGCTTGCAAAGCTTACGAATTGACGTGGAACTCATTATTTCGTATATTTTTCGTTTTATTATTGTAATATAAAAAGAAACAATAAAAAATCATTTCGGTATAAATAAGAACATTAAAATTGGTTTTTGACCATTTATTTAGGTTATTAAAAAGAAAACAATAAAATAGAATCCGTAACAGTTTCCATTTGAAGCTTATTGGGAGCATTTAATTGCTGCTAAATGTTCGTTAACAAGTTCCAATTGCATACGAGGTTTATCAAATATTGTTCATTAACTTCTTTAGTGAAACGGTCGTATCAGGAATATTTAATATGATGCCCTTTATAACACTTTATTATTTGTCTTTGCGATTACAATGCAATTTGCGTTGGTTTTTAAATAAGCGTAAGAATTTCGTCAATAACAACGTATTGCCTTAACGTAAAGGAGAGGAAAGAAAAACGTTAACCACACGATTGAAGATGCCATTAATTTCGTATAAATATTTTAATAGCTCGTATGTTTGCGATACTACTGAGGGCCACTTATTTTCCATATATATTGCACATATAAATTTAAATACGTTTGTCTCATGGACATTGATAATAGAACGGTTCCTATACGAACTATGATTGTTTATTTTAGCTTTGTCATTTTCATCCATTTGAAAATTATATACGTTTGTTATTGGCAGCCCATCCGAAAACCTGCAAGTAATTCCTCTGGAATACTGAATATTTTACGATGGTAAAAATTGAAAGAAAAAGAAACTTTATATTTAAGTGACGAAAAAAAGACAACTGAAATTGTTATAGATAATAGAATAGGTTATAAAATTTAAAACGAAATTTTCTGCAAAATCCAAATAACGTACTTGTTGCATAACAACATTTGCTCGACGCAAAATAAACCCGAGCAAATGTAATTTCAATATTGATTAGAAGTCATTTCAGTTTCAATCATATCGCTTCATACATTATATTTATATTCGAGTTGCTTTCTTGTTTATCATACATTGTTCACAGTAATAATAATACAGATCACGTGCTCTAACGTACTAAAATGAATTGTAAAATATGGGAGAGAATTTTTTAACTGAAAAAAAAAATTTAGATTACCGCTTAATAATACTATGGGAAAAGAAAACAGGAGCAGATAAACGCCGGAAAGCAAATTCTCGAGACTCCTTTTTATAGCGTGCCATTATATATATATTTTATACATACATATAACAAAAGCTATGTCCAGTGCCTTAAGGGTGCGCTTCAAAACTTCAGTTTCAAGATGAACATTAAGGAAAAAAATGGAAACAAAAAGGAAAATTTCAAATAAGCATTTCCATAAATGCATGAAGGAAAAATTTTGAACTTTTAATTTCACAATTAAACTATAGCAAAAACTATATGAATAAAATAATCTTCATTAAAAACATTTTAAAATTAAGCACACTAGGATTTAATCTTTCGATGTCATTTGAATTTATCCTCGCCTTCTCGTTTATTTGCAAAGTTATCAATGCCACGTAAATTTTAGTTTATCTGTCGTTGTATTTGCGAGAGAAAGTAAAAGAAAAGAAACGCTTCGTTCTTTCCAAATATTGGAGGAAATGTTTCAGAGAAATAATAAATATAACGTAACCCTTACGCTTTTCACAATACCTAGTGCACTTTATTGTGTTGAGAACAGACGAAGACGCTTTAAAATGGTGTATGTCAGCGTGTTATGCGAACAACAATGTAAGCGATTCGTCCTATTGCAATGACGCGCAGTAACCACGAGGACCGCAAAATTATTTTTCTAAGAAAAGCCCGCGTTTGCATGGATAATTGCTCGAATACCTCAAGATTAGTTAATGATGATTAATCCGATGGGAATTATTTTATTTATAGCGGACATTCCTTCTCATACGTAACACAATTAAACAAGTGAAGCGTATAAAGGTACAGGGAGGGATTTATGTGGTAAAGCGTATGATGTGGTAACGACATTAAACCGGTATCGAAACACTTTTATTAAAATACTATTTAAAAATGTTGTTTTTGTGTTTTCTTTTTTTGTGAAAGTAATTAAAAAAATACGTTTTGCAAAGTCAAGATTGTAAGACTCATACCTGCAATAAAACTTATTTTAATAATTAATCCGAGGTCGGTTGAACCTTTATGTTAAGATTGGAACTCTACTAAAGCTGCTGCAGCATATTGCGATCATTGCTTGTTTGGGTTATTGTTGCTTTTTCCTACGCTCAGCTAAATCATCAAGTATCGATGTAAACTTGATGAAAACATCATCATTTTAATATCAGGCGACGACACGATGGGAATTTTAACCTTTCACATCCATCTTGCATCGATGTAAATATTCGTTGCTAAACTAACTCGCTGTGCTTTTCCTTTTTCTTTTGCTCTAATTAATGGAATAAAATGTATTCCTTTGATGTCTTCTTGTTATACTTTCATGCAAAAAGAAAATGTTATCAGCTTACACGTAAAGGACATCTTTTCCTTTGGACAACTATTTAGCTTCCAAACGAAAGCGAAGAGAGAGAAATGTAATTAAAAATAGAAAACGAAACCAAGCAAACCTTTTATGAGATAAGTAATTACTTTAATAACGTTTTATTTTTCAGTCATTTTATTTGTATTAAAATTCCGCTCACTTATCTTCTTCGGCGGCTTTAAAATTGAGTTTAGAAAAAAAAGAATGATAACTGCTTGTTCGGACTATTAATAAATATGAGCACCCGAAACCTAAAAGACGAAATTAACATTTTAAAAGGGAAAGAAAAGAGGGAAATAAGGAAAAAACAGAAGGTTGCAAATGCTGCGGAATTGAAATTCTCTATTTATTCAACAAAATAAAGAACACATTGTTTTATCATCATATCGTATATTACGTAATTATGTAATGGCTTTTAGAGTTGATTTTTCATACATTTTCAAACCAGAAACGACTCTGAAACGATTTTTAATTTGTTACGCTATTATTTCTCCATTGACAATATTTGTGAAGGTGTCTTCAAAAATGTGTGCAATAACCACAAAAAAGTGGGCGTGGTCGCTCTTAAGCAAATTAATAGAGTGTGATTTCAATTAAATGGCTTTCCGTTTAATTTAAACCACTTAAAAGAGCTATCAACACGATATTTACAATAAAAACTGACATTAGTTTGATTCTTAATTAGTCTCTTTTTTGGTTGCAAAAACGCCCCTAAAATTTAAGTTTCTGCTGTTTGTTTGATAGCCATCTTTCGAATATTTAACAGAATTGGGCAGGCAGTTCGGGTCTTGATAGGGACATATAGACCACGGTAATTTATTGTTAGAACAAATTATATAAATCTAATACACACAAAAAAGCACAGGAGAAAATTTTTATTAAATTGTTATGGCACAATTAAACATTTCTCTAACAGTTAACAGAAATGATTGATGTTCAGTGCTAATTTAGGAAAAAAATTGTCCACTTTCCATTTCGAACATCCATTTTCGAAACTTTGGGTGATTTTATAATAAATACACCGCGTCGAAAACAATAAATCATTGTAATTAAGTTCTTTGCATGGGAATTCTGCAAAGTAATGGAATCCCAAAGAGAAAATTAACTGACCACTTATACGTATATGTAACAAGTACGGAACGGTTAGCGAAAGAAACACTGTGAGCGTTCCTTCGCTTCGTTTTGACATGCTGGTGTTCTTACTATCGATAAGTGGGGAGTGGTTATAAACGGTTGCATCAACACGGAAATAAAGGATTCGTCGATAGGATTATGTATAATTATAAGTGGATTGAGTGTTCAAAATTATCTTTGAATTGATATATGCCGAAAGTTTTTATTAGTTTCGTTCAGAAGAGCACATAAATGTAGTAGTAGATGTTTTAGACAGCAACGTATAATCGATGTCGAAACTATGATAATCAACGTTGTGATAAGGGCGAAAATCCATTTTGCCAGTGCCTTTTCAGCGTTTTGATTAATTAATTTTATGTTGAAACATTTTCTATCATAAGTGTGTGATCGTTGTACAAATTTCGGTTGATTTGTATATCCCGATGCTTTTTGTTGCTGGTCGTTGAAAAGGGTTTTAAGAAAAAAAAAGACTGTTTTTCTCTTAACAACTACTTTGATTTCTACATTGATGATTGTGCTCTTAAAACTAGATGTTTTATGTCTGGTGAGTACTTTTCAACTTAACTTGTTTCAATTATATCGATAAGAAGAAAACTTCGTTTGAGGGTAGGTTGACGTCCCTTTCCTCATGATGCAACGAATTAAATTTATGCTGACCTTTTTTCTCAGGAGAATTTCCCCGAACGCACCAACAAAGGGTTTTTTACCTTCTTCTGTCGTATCGAAATAATAGCTATACATTACGTGAAGGAATGCAAGATTTACACAAATGTACAACTGCAAAATGAATGACAGGAATAAACATATCAATTTACAATACAATAAATCGGTCAGTTCGGTCATCCGTCGGTTAATACTTCGCGGAGCCTTTTGTCGATGTTGCGGAGCGTACAATAAGAATTAATTTTCTTTGATAATATTGTTAATTATTCTATTTAATTTTGTGAAAACCCCGTGATTTGAAAATTTTTTAAAATCATGACAATACGAGAAAAAAACATCAATAAATTACATTAAGTAAATCGATTATAAAAATTTGTGCTTTAAAGAGGATTCCTGTTCTCCTAAGTTCCAGAACTAAAAGAAATTTAAGCAGGTTTTCTTTAAAAAAATGGAAGAGGGAAAAATGTTTCATGCTGTTTCAAAGGTATTTAATGAAATTAACAAAACACAAAATTGTATTTCATTCCATTAGGAGGCATTTTCAAATCACAAAGCACCAATAACATAAATAAACATGTACATTAATTAATAATATTTCAACAGCAATCGTTCCTGTCTGGAATTTTATAATTAATAAGTTACGTTAATAATTGTTGTTGTTACCTGCACAAACCCTCAATGTTTTTACACAAACGCACCCCAAACTATTATAACTGATTCGTTATGTCAAACATAGTTAAAAATCGGTACAAAATAAACACAATTTCAGGTCGTTGTCGGTTTAATTAATACTTTTGATTAATTATATTTTATTGGGCTACAATTGAGTTAGAGTGATTAAAATAATGTTATTTATTAATTATCGTAAAGTGCGAAAGAGGACTCGCTCTAACTTTTGGAATAATTAACGCTAAATTAATGTTATTGAAATAAGGTAAATAAAGCTACAGATAATGAAACTTGTTTCAAATGTATTCAGGATGTGGGAATTTTAATGAAAAACTAACCGAAATTATTGGTAATACATTAAATTAGGTATAGCAATGAATGAATAAGAAAATAACGTCTATGTATTTATTTAGGCTTTATCAGCACTCAAACCATAAAAATTAATTAATTAATTACGCGATAATTTAATTGTCCCATATTTTAAATAAGCGTCGGGATTATCTTTTTGAGAGTTTGAGGGATCGTTCATTGATTTTAATTTCGTTAAATTTAATTAAGTAGGTGATAAAGGTGAATGTTTATAAATACGTCTTTAAATTAGCTAAATGAATGGGTATTTTGCGAATTTGCCATTAATATAAATTGCAGATCAGTAAAGACAAAAGTTATTAATAAATTAAAAGTTTTATTTCGTTAAAATCCAAAACATTTAGTGCATCCATTCACGTAACATGTTAGATAAAATTAATGTTGTTAAAAAAATATTGGTGTGTCTTTGCCTCTGTTCGCTAATGGCACAAAGGCTTCCAATTCTGTGTTTTTGTCATCTCTCTCTCCTTCTTTCCCTTTTACAAATGATTCGCCGATATGCGCCTAGAGACATCATCGAGACAGGCGCTATTGGAGATATTCAGAACCTGAATTAAATTTCTATTAGACCGTGTCTTATACAATTAATTAAATTAATTACAATTTTCAAAGGCGTCGTAAACTGTGTTCAGTGATAGTCTGCAGTACATTATGCGAAAAAGAATTGTTTCAAGTGTGATATAGTACGAACCTCGGTATGTTAATTTGTTTCGTTAACATTAATTACACGTATTATGTTGCCTATCGAACAATATGCAATAAGTTTGGTCATTTACTTGAGTGATGTAAGGTGATGAGAATTAAATATTTCGATTTCGGCACTTATCAACACTTTATTTGTCACCTTGTCAAGAAGCAAAATTGAAATTTTCACCTGATGTTTTAGCGAAGTAAAAGGCTTGCAAGTCATTAAATAAATGAACCCTTCCTTTATTAAAAGAGATGATCTGTAAGACATTTTTCTTTACAATTTCCAATACAGACTCAAGAAATGGATTCTCTCTTGTTTGGCATTCTGAAATTGTGCCGCTTTCATGAAATAATCTTAATTCCATTTATGAAATTTTCAAATAATTTTACAGGGTGGTTGTAAGCGAAATGGAATGACAAATTAAGAGGATGAGATTAATTTTCTACGTTATTCTTTCTCAGTTTCCAGCGTACTTTTATTTTTGTTTTTTTTTTCTTGTGTTACATTATTTATCTTAGATTGTCTTCATATAACAAAGCGAACTCTTGGAAAACGTCTCGTGTGACATTTTCAGTAATACTGTTTTCTGCAAAAAAAGTCATTTCCAAATAAAGCTGTATTTTTTTGTACTTGCTTCTGTTTGAAAAAAAAAGAGAGATGAAAAGTATTATTATTAATTAATAGCCCCTTGTGTGATATGTATACGTATAAAAAAGCGAAGAATAAGAGAGAATCCGGGTAGAAGAGAAAATTGTCCCTTTTTCATTCTAATTTTTCAATGTTTTTTTAAATAAAATTTTCCTTCTTGTTTCGCACTCGATAAAAAACTTATTCGTTCAACGAGAGCGTTCTTGCTCGATTAAAGGAAAATGCATAACATAAGATAATCAACATCGCTAGCCAGAGGAAGACACGACACATTGAAATCCCTAGTTAATTTCTAAAGTCAAAAAGTCTCCTCCAAAGTAGTCGAACATAAAGCATGTTACTCGTCCATAAAGAGGTTTTATGAACCCGTTCATAAAACGTTTCATTATGGACTTGTTACATAAATAGCTATTAAAGTAGCAACATAAATTTGAATTTCTCTTTTGTTTACATTCAACCGTCTTAAAAGTTAATGACAATTCAAGTAAGTATTTGTAATGGAAGAAAAGAAAAATTTCAGCAAGGTTAAAATAATTTGCACATTTGTCAAGGTGGGAAAAATTGAGCGTATTTGCAGCCTTTTGCTGCAAAAAATCCTCCTGCATTAAGTCGATGAAGCAAGTAACATTATTATAAGTGTAATAATCAAATGAGTGCCTGTTTTACCTTCTGCGTGATTTCGAATTAAAGTAAGTAACTTGCGTGTATGTGCCTTCCAGTGTTAAGAAACCTTTCAGTAATCTCCACACAGTTTTTCACCCTCCATTCCACCCTCGTCTTCTGTTTAAGTTAAACACTATTTAAAAGATGTGTCACTCACGAGCTTAGAAACCATTACAAAGTAACATCTTGTATAATTGCCAATTTTACGCGTGTTTTCAATCCAACAGAAAAGCAACTTCTGCTCGAATATTTCATATAGTTTTTTTTTATATTCTCTTCGCCTTTTCTAAGTTTTTAGCTGAAGAAACGAATGTACGTTACTTCCTTTTACATTGTTAGTACTTTCTTGCTTCATATTTGGGCATCGTACCTGTTATAAATGAACTCAAAATATTCGACAATTATTATTAATTATTTTAATATGAATTCATTAGAATGTTAAACAAGATGAAATACGTTCATTTATAGCTCCATAATTACATTTTGATTTATATATTGCGTTACAGGAGACATTCTAATTAATTCAACTCAACGATACTGTCGGATTCTTACATATCACCGAGTGGTACCTTCGATTCTTTCCCCATTTTCATTTTGTCGTACGAGATAATTCAGCGGAAACTTGAAGAAAAAAATGGGCAGAAGCAAAACGTTTACACGAACTGAATCTATTTACGTAAAAAGAAGAAGAATTAAATGATTTTCATTTGATACAGGGTGTATTCAAATGTATTATAAAAAGATTGATAGAATGAGATTATTGAACTAACGATACTGAAAACATTTTTGTACCCTGTACATTTTTTTATATTTTGCAATTTATAACCAAGGTAAAAATCAGACATTTTTTTCCTCGCCTTTTCACACTTTATTCCTGACATGTAATAAGCGTGCAAAAATATGTTAAAATGTTTCATAAGTTGAAAGGGATTAAATAAATGAACTTTCTGCATGTAACGCCTTCGTCTAAATAATTTTGGCGAAATTATGTTTCCCCAATATCAAAAAATCCAAAAAGGCCGATCTGTAATGACCTTTTAAATTACTTTGCTTGGCAACTTTTCAAGTGAAATACCTTCGTACGAAGGTACTAAATGAATGCACGTTGGAACAATAATGTCCACGTTGAGGTTGAATTTTTGAGCACATTTAACCAAGTGGCAAAAAATGGAATTTGATAGTAATATCTGCTAAATTAATTTTCCCTTCAAAGTGGAAAACGGATACGTTTACGGTCATAAAATATGGAACACACTTCCTTTATAAAAGCACCGATAAAGCGATGTAATCATCACTTTCGTTTTCATTATTATATTAATATGCATCGTACGCTAAAAGTACGATAAATATTGACGTAGATTAGATTAAAAGGGACTAATTCTAGGACTATAAGCAAATCCCGGCAGTGACATACGGCCACAACAAGTAAAATTCATTTAAATCCCACAACTTACAACAAAACCTAGTTCATTTTGAAATGTCTCTACATAAGCAAAAGACAAAGTCCTATTAACGTATTCGCATTATTACTTTAAATATCAAACAATTTCATTAGATTTAATTGAATTATTAACAATTGTAATTGTAATGATAGAACTGAAGAGAAAGATGAAAACAATTCGCTATATTACAAAGTTTGTTTATATTTACGTTATTACATGACGGAAGTGGCGATTAAAAACTGCATCTGCAACTCTTTACCTTATTGTTACATGTTGTTACATTTTATTTTTGCTGGAAAATGAAATATAAAATCTGTGCCAACATGCACTGAATTATTTTGAAAGTGACAGAAGCAACAAGGAGGAATTGAAATTAGCGAAATTCATATGATTATGCAAAATAGAAAATCAAATGAGTTCGATAGAACTTAGATGAAGCAGATAATACGTAATCAACCGATTAAAAAGCTGAAAATCAACAATATCACTTTCTTGATTATTATTCCGCAAATTGATGCTGTCCGCTCTTTTTTTAGCCATTCCTGGTGCGCAAATATTTCTGTAAAACTTCTGTGAATGTTATGAAAGAAAAAGAATCCTTTTGATTATTTAGCCCTTTTTATTTGTAATTGCTCCAAACTTATAATTTACAGATACAGATATTCGTAGAATCTAAGGACAAAGCGTTTTTAATTCAATTCTACTAATCGGTGATGAAAATGTTAATTTAATACGTACAAATAATTAAATGGAGATATAAATTAAACGTAGTAGAAAACCACGAAAACTAGTTTAATGCAATTAATTATAAACAAATATAATTAATAAACTTATTTCCTTAATCCATTGTGCCGGCCAATTCAATTTTAATTACACAGCCCTTTTTAAACAGCGGATTATTTGGAAAATCTTTCGACTATTCTCTTGTTGTAAATAAATTGCATAAAGAAGAGATTACGTGTTATAAACTTGCAGTGTATTTGGCGAAAGGAATTTTGTGTGTAGGAAAAGTAGTTTAGTTCGTAAAATAAAAAGGAATAAGATAGAAGTTAAAAATATTGAAATTTGTGGTGTGAAGATCTATCTAAAAGAAATTAATAAATTCCAACTTCAATTAATTTAACTTTTGGTTTAATAAATTTTTATTTAAAATTTAATTACTTCATTTTTTTATATTTTTTAAATAATTTTCCCTTAGACTTTTCTTAATAGCAGCAAACTTTCCTCATCATTATGAAGAATGATAACGTATAGCTTCGAGGTTGCTGAATAAGTTTTCCTTTCTGAAAAAAAAATACGAACACTAATTAGAGGTAGGAGAAGGTGCTCGTGATTCTCACATTGCCGCTTCGTAATAATTTCAATAGACAATGTTTATTATACCAATTGGGCGTGTTTGTCTAATTGTCTGCTTCTGAGGGTTATTTGAGTTTATGATTCTGCGTACGATGGATAATATTAACTTTGCAATTTCCTAAACAGAATTAACGACACTCACATTGAGAAAATATGTAATTACATATGACAATTAATGGTAAAATTTAATACTTATAAGATTTATTTTAACGCTAACAAGGCAAATATTAAGCGTCTGGCGATATTAAGATTGTTTCCAAACGATTTTAGGAAAACTCTTACTGATCCAAATTGAAACTACAATATACAGGATGTTCTAAAAAAGTCTCGCAAACCGCAAGGGGTGATGAGATGACACAAGATGAGCAGAAAATTCTTAATGAACAGGGGTCGAATAATGTACTAGAACTTTTCCTTTATTCGCAACTTCTTAACATATGCACTGCATTCAAAAGAAAAAAAATATTTATTTCGCAGATCAATAAAAAAGTAACTAAATGCGTTTGTTTATACTTTTTCTCTGGCAATGCAAAAAGAAAATTAACTACGATCATTAACGCAGTTATTAAATTGTATGAGAAATAATTACGAGAGATAAATAGTAAGAAAGGAGAAAACGGTTCGTTAACGACCGAATAACGTAATTCAATAAACGTACGTTTAATATTAATATAATTGTATAATAATAACGTGTTACGCCGTAATAATGAAGAAAAAGAATTTTTCTTTTTCTTCGTGCAGCTCTTAAGAAAATAGAAAAATTTAGCTGAATAAGAATCGTCAGAGCTTTTCCTCGAGGGAAGGTAATTATCTTTTTATTACAGCATTATTTATATCAACATTAGCCGTACGATTCACAAGGAGAAAGAAAATATTTTTAAATTAAAACCTAAGAGGATTTTAATAAATTCAACGTTGTCCTTAAATCAAGGAATCTTTGAATTATTTATTGAAATACGGGAAAAAATTGTTTATTTCAAACGTTACCCATAATCGTTTTTATTATTATTATTCCCAACTAAACGCGAGTGCATTAGTTTCAAACTTTATTGATTCGACGTTCGGTAGTTAACATTTAAGGAACTTTACGAGTGATTTTATAAAAGTAAATTTCAACAGTATTTCCCAGAATAAAATAAAGGTGTAAAATATATAAAATAGTTGCATTAAACTGAATTATATTAATAAATTTGAAATTACTTATGCACGGAAAGTACGTAAGTGTAACCAAAACAAATGGAGAGGGAATCAAATTCTTTTTTTGTAGGAACGAATGTTGGAGAAATTTAACACGACCCAAAGATGTGGAGAAAGAGAGAGAAATCTTGAAAAGGAAATCGTAGATTTTTTTTTGAGAAAATTGCTGCCTACTGGCAAAATAATGCGTCATACAATTTTTAGATCCGTCACGGATTTTCTTTCTGCCTCTTTACACCTGAATTTTATTTAAATTGAAGCAGATTGTTTTGCGAATCGTTTTCCACTTGAAGCAACACGCGATCGAATTTAATACCGTTTGCATTGTAAAGTTAGAAGATGTTTGGTACGCGCAACAAGAGAAGAAATTGTCTTGTTCGTGTATTTTTTTGTTGCTGTTGCCGAAATAAAAGATACAAAATACCTCTATAGGAAACGTTTGTTTGCATGTTATATCTCGACAATCAAACAATAAGATACTGAAAAAAAAGAAAACTTTTTTTTTGTGACATTTACCAGGTCGTTTGTTGTATGAGTGCGTGGAAAATTTAGTCATCTAAAGTGAACGGGTGCAAAAATACAAACAGTGGGGAAAAGGAAAATTTAATGGCAGCGTAATTAAAATAGTTCATTTTCCTTCGTCCTCTTTCTTACTCGTGAATAAGTATCCACCTAAGAACAACTTGTATTACTTGGTTTAAATATATTAACATATTTATTCATTTGTTTTTTCAGTGAAGATTTTAATGTGTTATTATCATAATTTTGTTTTGTGTCCCAAAATAAATGGCATTCCATTCTATTTTTGTCTTCTATTTAAATTCCATTTTCTATTTTCCATTTTCATCCTATTTATAAAAGAATTTTTTTCCATAGTCTCATATAAATTTAAATTGCTTAAATTTTTTATAACGCCAAATAGAAATCTTACACTCATTTTACCGAAAGCGTTCCATAAATCAAACGTGAAAATCTCGTTGGGAAAAAAGGAAAACTTTTATTTCAATATTAAAAGTCATTAAGTTAATTAAACGAAAACGAATCGATAGAAAGATGGTTGCATTTGCGTGGACGTAAGAATCGTTCGGTCTTTTTCAAAACTATGCCTCCAACAATCACGATTACGCAGTCGCTTGAGCAGAGAACAATTGCCATAGAGCCACGGTCCTCTCATTAAAATAAATCGAAAAGTTCCTATAAACCAAACCATGGTCCGAAAATGCTCGGTCTTCGAGATATCGAGCGTCAAAGATTGACTTCAAAATCGCAATTTAATTTGGCAAAAAATAAGCGAAAGCATATTTTCTCTTGTACTTCGGGGGATCTTAATTAAGGATCTTTTTTTGACGTTATTGCAAACTTTGAGAAACATCAGGAAAATCGTGTTCTCGATGGCCTACTTCATTCCAAAAGCCAAAACTTTTTTGCCTTTAGAGTTTCGGATATTTTCGATGGACAATGGACAATTGGGAACCCTCGTGGCTTGTCAATCGAAAAGGTACTCTTGTTAAAATTTATGTTACTTGAGAGCTAATCAATAGATTTTAAAATTACAATTGTTTTTCAATGGCTTAGCTATGTAAGTGTGAGGATTTCAAAACGAACGAAATTATTTTTACTTCCTGTTCGAATCAGATTTTAAAAACTTGCCTCTACGTTAAATCGAATTATTTCGTGTTAGAATTCTCCTTTCAATTCTAATATAGAAGGTCCAATTGTTAATGTGTTTTTAAATAATTAATTCGAGGTTTTAAAATACGTTTCCAATTATGGTGTGCGAATGATAATGAATTTTTGTTCGGCACGAAAATCATCCATTTTAGACGGGAGACATTGTACGTGGTCATTTGGTGAGGTAATGCGGGGTAAATGATAAATTAACGCATCACGTTAAAGGAAAGTTTAAACGCAATCGATATGTGCATCGCACGCAATGAAATGTAGTGAATGGTAAAATGGGAGTTCGTGGGAGCAAAGCGTTCGAACACGATGGGGATGACAATGTAGAAGATCGTGCTTTACACTCTTTTTACTAGCTTCTTAAAGAAAGAGAAAAAAAAAACAACAACCGGGAACTGAAAGTTATGCATCTCTAACTCAATAGAAACTCGTTGAAGGCTTGTTCGTTTGAACGTCCTGCATATGAGCCAACTGAATGAACAAAGAGAGAAGAGATTTATGTAAATTTTGGTGAAGAGGAAAAATGGAGAAGGTCTTTGCCATTCAATTTATTATTTCATAGTGTTAAATTAGAAGACATTCGCGAAGAAGTTTTCTTTTATTATAATCACTTTTGTTATCGTCACTTTTACTATATATTCGAATTTCATTTTGAAAGTTGCAGATTGAGTTATTTCGATTTGGTTTGAATTAATTGTGGAAAAATATTCGGGAAAGCTTGTGAGTAGTCAGAAAGTTCTTTGTGCGAAGTACTCGATGTATTACAAATACAGTGCGTATCGTTTACTTCCTTTTTTTTAACCACTGCGGACGTGTTAATAAATAAATACATAGATTTTATATGAAAATTTAAACGTAATCAAACTAAGTACTCTCGATTTGTCATAAATATTTATGTGACGATAAATCTCGTTCCGGAGGAGGAAAGGTGCAATATCTGAACAAAAATAATTCTTTCGGCATTCCTTCATCAGTTGGTTGCGGTTTGTTTTTGAAACATTCCTCTATCGGATTCTTGACACGATAGAATTGACGGGAAACTAGCAAAGTAAATTACTCACTGGGCCATCCAAGATTTATCATTTAAGTTACGTTTCCAATCTCATTTCGCAGGAAATTATATCACGTTACAATCAATTCTTTTTCAAAAACTCATAACATCCATATATATGTGCAAATATTGTAAATGTAAAAAAATTGTGGTGTTATGTTGTCATATCTTCCGGTTTATATGATCGTCATCATTATACAGCCGAAGAAACAGTGATTACGAAGCAAATCATAACACGAACGCTAATTCCAGCCAGATATTGTCATGCGAAATATTTATATTCGCTATATTGTGAAGGAAATTGGTAGAATGATTAACAAATAAAAATTCGTAAGATGGATTTTAGAAGAAATAGATGTAATAAAAGTAGTTGGATTAAATTGTGTGTGCAAATCAGGAATAAATAGTGACGATTCTTCGCATTTTTCCTTAATTTTAGGTTTTGCATTGTTATAAGAATAGAAGAAGAAAATTGAATGTTTAATTTATATTTAGCGGCACAAAGTAACTTTTTCTTTCATTTTAGTGAAGCGTATACGTTATATCAAATTAAATGAATGGATCGTCTCTTATACTTTGGCATACAGAATAGAACCAATATTGATTCAGTTTCAAGACAATCTTAATTTTAGCATTAAAGCTCTGACGCACTCATTGGAAAAACCTAAAGTTGATCATGGCGATGAAAGACGAAAGCGAAGTTCAACGTATTTAATCGGTTTAAGTCTAGCGAAAGAAGCGATTTAGATTTCGTTTCTTTTTTCATCGTCGTGTGCGTAGCCGCTTCATTTTGTTGGAACTACGTCTGCAACCAACGAAAGACGAATATGTTTGAATGGTGGTAACAATGAAGGGGCCTTAATTGAAGGAGTATTAACGATAACTAAAACTTCAACATACTTAATTAACCATTTCTTCTAAATGCCACTTTGTTAATTAATAAGGATGATGCGCGTTGATAAAGTATAAACTGTTTCAATTTCGGAAGGTTAAACATTTGAAGGATGTAGATAAATTTGTTATTAATAGGGAAATTTAATTTCTTCGTTTTACTTTACTTTACTTTATTCTTTCCTTCCATACATTTTCTTTGTCCTTTCAAAGACGTTACAACTTAATTAAACTTTTGGACAAATCGTTTCGTGTGCAATTTAGGCGTGTGTGTTTAATGTATGCTATTGTTTTACAAAAATTCTTGTAAAGTTATTAATACATTATTTTTGGGTCAAATTATTTGCATCTTGTCAATCTTTAACGACAATATATTTATGTAAATGCAAATGATGGATGCTTCTACGTGTAAAAAGATACACGTATGCCACTACGATTTTCTTTATGAAAGATTAACTTTTTCCTCGCACACACACGGTCGAAATTGTCAGTTATTTTTATTTGTTTGGCTATTTTAAATAATGAGTCACTTACATTTCGTTCGCTCAAAAGTAAAGTAGCACTAAACGGCTTTCTCGTGTAAAATGCATTATGAGGAATGTAGGGTTTCGGAGTTAAGAAAAAATTTGCAACTTTTATATTTTGTATAATTACTTTACAAGCAATTGAAACTACGCTAGCAAAATACAATTTGGCATAAATCGTGTGTGTGTGTGCTCATTTTGTCGACGCAATAACTTCCGAAACTTATCTTACGAACTTATCGAAAGTTCATTGCGCTTTCATTGATGCGAAATGCAATTTAACAATATTAAAACTTTAATTGGTAACTTAATCAATTGAACATTCTTTAAATAAATTCTAATTTTGAGTGTTTTTGATTAACGAATCGTCTTCGTCCTTTTATTATTGCCTCTTTTGTTGCTAAGCCTGACAGAGTCTTTAAACACTTTTCGATTGCAGTATTCAAATAGTACGTTACTAAACTATAATAAAACTAAATGCATTAAACGAGATAATACGATATACAGGGCGTTCTAAAGAAAAGTGTCGCAAACTTCGAAGGCTGATGGTTTGGCCCAAGGTAAGCAGAAAAGTCTTAATGAACATTAACTACAAAGAATGTTAACGAATAAGAAAATAAAAAAGGAAAAGTGGCTCAAATGAGATGTTCAAAGTGACCTCCTTCATTTCACGGCAGCTACAACCTGTTTGCAACAAACAAACAAAAAACTCTTTTTCCGCTGCAGACTATATTTTGGCATCAAACAATTAAATAAAGCTTTGATGGATCAAATCATCAAGGCTAGAGAGACGCCACATTATGTTTTTAAATTTAATATCTATTTTTCTTGGTTCAATATGCATAAATAGATTTACATTTTAAGTTAAATAAACTATGTAATTGGTACTATTTCATAATCGTATTGCAACTAAGTTAAGCAAGAAGGTTTTTGTAAATTATTTAAATTGTCCTCAAATTAATAATAATAAACTTTCCTACACTTATAAAAATATTGCGCCTATTGATTCGCATTTTTAAATATCACGCCAACCACCACAATCCACTGACGTCATGCGCGAACTCGGCTCAAAAATTGAACGGCATTTTATCATGCATCGCACTAATTCCAAAGATAATATTCAGTGTTTAGTCGACGTTCTTCGCTGTTAGAAGTGCCCTTAAAGTTGTCGTTTGTCGGTCTGTTCGCCGGCGTACGAAAGCTCGAAAAGTATTTCACGTATTATGCGATACGCAATAATGATCAATCGAAAGGTTTCTTTGGTTTTCTAAATTAATAAATTGAAGTGATAATTAATTAAACGTTAGCAATGAACGTTAATAATCACGCGGACGATTTGATTTGTTGTATTTAATATTTACCTTTTCGTTTGGTGATTAGTGGTGAACGACCTTTTCGTCAATGTGATGCGTTTGCGATGAGATCTTGGATAATCGATTATTACGCACTCCATCTGACTTCTGTTGTTCTTTCAGTTTGCGCCGATAACTTGGGTAATTATAACGATTGATTTCATACTTTCATCATCAGCTAAACTCTCATTCGCCGGAGAGCGTAATTTAAGCGACTAATTAACTGTTTCTCTTCTGTTTCCCATTTAGGAAAAATATTACATTTTTCCTCGCGATTTAGTGAAAGGTAAAAAATGAAGAGAAGAAAATTCTTAACTGTCTGCTTAATTAATTATTCAATTAATTATCGTCTTCTGACAATCTTTTTTTGTCCCACACCAACTCGTAACAGAATATCGTCTTCTTTTATAAAACATTTATTATCTTGTGCCGTATATAATTATTTGAATGGAGCGGGCAATTACATTCGGATTAAAAATTATCTAGTTCCTGCGTTCATTTCTTTTCTCTTCCTCCCAATTTGGGCTATAAATAAAATATGTTCTTTTACTTTAAAGAAGTATTGGGCAAGGTAAATTATTCTATTAGATCATAACTGCAATGGATGGTTTACTTTGCATTATGTTCCGTGTTGCTTGGACAATTCATCGTTCTTTTGTTCGCAATTTGCTCGCTCTTATAAAATAAACGTAAATTGTTCTTGTTGTGGCACAAACGTGTTTAATTTCTTTATAAAGCAAGTGATTCGATTAATTATAAATTTAAAATCAATATCGATTCTTTGACTGTTATAGACTTTGGTTAGACATAAATGGTGTGACTATTACCAGAGTTATATTGCACTTTGTAAATTAGATTCACTTTAATTCTGTACGAATCGTAAAGAACAATTTCAATGTTTGTTCATTGGAATCGAATAAAAAATATAATTTCCACATACGAATTCATGATTTTAGTAATTCTCGTTATTTACCACTTTTTGGTGCAGTGAGGTTTACACACCCAAAAAAACAAACAAAAATACGTCCATTGAGATCGTTCAGTGTTTTATTTGTCAATTAATTGAAAGGTTTCGCTATTATTATAACACAACAAATTTACGTAACGATATTCTGGAAAAAAACGACAAACAACATTTCGTTTCGAACTCTTATAGAAATACTACACTATACAATCACTCGAATATTATTTCATTAGGTACAGTACTTCGCCCGTGCCGTTTTCCCCCCAAAATTTAAGGCTTATTGTAAAAAACTGGTTGTACCTTTATGATTGAAAGTATTGCCCTTCGCTGGCCACGACTTTCGCTCATCTTTCGGGCAAGGTACGAATCCCCTGTTGATAAAACTTCTCATCTTTCATGGGTTTATTATTCAAAAAGTGAATTAAGCCAAAAATTCGCATTTTTGGGTGAGTCTTTGTTTTGTGTTCAACCTCGTTTTACAATTTACGCATTTTTAGTGTGAATTTTGGGAAATGATGCAATCGGAAACGCGGCATAATTGTCTGGATCGGATATCACCAATTCGTTCAAGTAATTCCTGAAAATACTTCATTATTTGCATTACTAAATTCTTATAGAAATTTGCATGAATATTGCCATTTTGTACCCTTCATGTAGGGCAACACATAGCCTATGTAACAGAGACCAACATTCTCTACGATTAGAAAATATTTTGCCACGATCCGTTCTCAAGTTAGAAAAAATCGATTTGTGCCTCAACGGTTTTTTAATATTTTCCTTAGTTGAATCTTTGTTTTGCGTTCAATCTCCTTTTAGAATTGTACGCACTTTATGGTGAATATTGAGGAATTTGCAATCGCGGCATAATTATTCTCATCGATCTTCACTAAATCTTCTTCATTCAAGTTATTGCTCAAATTAGTTGATTATTTGCGTTGGATATATTCTAATAGAAATTCGCATTTTTTAACACTTCATGTTTCCCTTTTGGAATCTCACGTAGCCTATCTAACGGGCATCAACAATTATGTACGATTAAAAAAAATTACACGTTCCGTTTCCAAAATCGATTTGTGCCTCAATCATTTTCATTAGTTTCGCAATTGTACATATGCATAGAAATGATTTTTTGGAAAAACGATTATTGCATGAACTTTTTTTCCCAATCGTCTTTGATAATTCCATGAATTTAATTTACGGAATGAGATAATTAATTAGAGGATCGTACATGTTCCGCCATCTGTCCCGTTATTTGGCTTTTATTTTTGCGTGGTTGAAATCTCTGCTTGATATCGATAATAAAGATTTAATAATTTAAAACTGATTGTGAGCTGCCGAATGTAATTAACATGCTTCATTGTATTGTGCGATGTCGAACACTTGGTGCGACGGAGAATAATGCAACGATGCATCTCTCTCTTCTTCGGGACCACGCGGTTGGCTTATAAGCATAGGAAGTGTTAAATGTCGTGTATTTTAAAGTTTATTAATTAAAAAATAAATAGACATATCTTCACTTTAACTAATAAGATGGTTGGTACTTTATGAAATTTAATGGCGCACCAAAATTCAGTTTGAAACAAAAATCTCTCAAATCTAGTAATTCTGACCGAATTATATTCAATGAGAAATCATTATTTGCGTAAAACATGAGACAAATATTGTGAAATATCCCTACATAATATAGTAAATAGTTAATTAGTCAGCATCACTATTTCCCCAATATAATTTATTTCGAATAGAAATTGCATCAACATAAGTAATACATCTTTGGCTTTAAAATAAACCGTTTTACCAACATACAACAGAATGAATTAATTATTGGCATCGATATTTCCCTAATTTCATTTATTTCCGCGCACATTTCCATTCCTTCGGATGGCCAATTTTCCTCGGAAGTCTTTACCGCACGCACGGCATCGCTCCGTTTGCTGTCCCACTCATTTCAGATTCTTCGCTCGATTCGAGACTCTTAATGTAACATATAGTTCATATACATTTTAAATGCATCGTGTGCATTTCGAGTTAAGTTGCGGCCAGCGAGATCGGCGAGAGAATGAAGCGATGACGTAATCGCTGGATCGCTCCCACTCGCATGATTCTTCGATTCCCTTTCGTACCGAGCGTTCTAGGCTACTCCACACGAACGTGAGACTCGAGGCGTTAGAAGGAGAATTTGACGCGTTCTTTTTAATTCGATCTCGCACCCTTCCCGTAACCCTTTCGGATTTTCGCATAGCCTATCCGAGGGCCGAAAATTTGCCCTTTATTTAAAAAAAAATCCAGATTCCTACGTGCAGCCGTTCGCTCGTCACCTTGGACGGAGTCGAATGTTTCTTCGAGGGAGAGAGACGGCGACAACTCTATATTATTATATTAATTTCGTACTATTCGTTCTTCGTACTGCAAATTTTAAGATTTCTCAAGAAGGGAAAGATTTAAATACGATTAAGTCAAATAATTTTCTTTACTTTCTTTTAACTCTTCTTCTTGTTACGTAAAATTTAAAGGATTATTTCCATTAAAATTTGATTATGAAGAAGGAAAAAAATCGTGATTATACGGCATGCCTTAAGTTAATAATAATGTTGAAGATGAGAGAGAGAGAGAGAGAGAGAAAGTTAATGGTAAGATTTTCATATTGAAAATTTTAAATTGTCAACCATTTTTCTGTTAAATAGATGATTTTTAACAAAAATTACTTTTGTGTTTTGCAGCAAACTTAATTAACCATTCTTTAAAACGGAATATTCTTCATTGTTTTATTTTAATGTCTAACAGACGAAATAATTACTAATAAAATAACTAACTAGACATTTATAATTAGTGTAAGTAAATTTTATGTGTCAGTTAAACCAAAATTGAAGGATAGCTAATATTTTGATATTCAATGTTTATATGTTCCTAGATTAAATAGATTTAAACGTTTTTATAAACTTTTTTATAATTTTCTATTGCAATTAGACGTCTCTTTTGAATATATTTTGGTGATATGTAAAAGAGAATCGATGGATGAAACAGTTGAAACTGCTGCTCCTATTTCTTTTGGTAAATAGGGTCATTTGAATGGGTCCATAAAATTGAGTACGGTATTCGGCATCAGTTCTGGAGGAAATGTTTCGTTTTCTGGAAACAGAAAGAACAAGAAAGTATGTTATAAAGGACACAATTTCCCCCTGCGCAAACCCGCCTTTCGTTGTCTTGTTTTCCGACTCCTTTTCTCTTTAATTTTATTTCCAAAATATATTCATCGGCCTTCACTGCAAATCGAAAAACAATCCTTAAAACTTAAAGAATTAGAATAAGTTTGCAAATTGAACATAAAGTTTTGTATTATATTATTTTGTTGTATTATTTTATTTTATGCAGCTTAAGTTATATTTATTTATAAGAAAATAAAGTTAAACTGACTTTATCAAGCTAAGATACAATGAGAGGCTTCAACAATTTATGGTTATTTTTTTTATTGCTTACGTTTTATAATTATATCGCTATACACAGGAGATTTGTATGGAATACTTTTAATTAAAATAAAGGATCCGTGAATCAGAGAAGAAGATTTTAAAACAGAAGAAAAATCAGTTTAGTAAGCAATACTCTAACTTAATCGAAAGCCCCATTGAGCAATTAATTTAGGCCCACTTCTTGATACCTTGATTAGTTACTATGTCCGACGAATTAAATCTTTTTTTCCCCATAATAAATTGTGTAAAAGGGGTCGATTGGCAAAGAGCGAATAAAACCAACGAACATATTCTCCATTAAATTAAATAATCTACCAGGGAGAAAATGTGTATTTCTCAATTCGAATCAAGTAGACATCGACGACTCCGTTTAAAATTATAATTGCGAGAGTAATTTTATGAATTGTTAATAATAAAATGATTAAAGGGATGAAAGCTGGCTTCAATTACCGACATGCACTCGGTTAATTTAATTTCTTAAAAGTTAAGGTTAATTACATCTTCTATATTTAAACGTTAAAAGGGGAGGATTTCTTATGTGTTAAACGCCGATTAAAGTTTTTTACCTGATTTTCAAATAATACATACGTTTTTAATAAATTTGCTTTCTTTTTGATTCTCCTTCTAAAGTGCAATTGTTCTAACTAAAAGGGAATGTTTACCCTATCTGAACTTAATTATGTATTTTTTCTAGTGATATAATTCCTTTTCTTTGCTTAAAGACGAATTTAATCTATAAATCTTTTGATCTTATCAGAAGAAAGAAAGAGTGTGATGGGACGAGTATTAATTTCGAAAGTTTTGTTCATAAGGCATATTGTTAAAATTTACATTACAATCACGTATAAACACTTCAATATTCGTATAGTTTATTGTTTCCTTCTATTGCAATTATTCATTTCTAAAATTAGAATGTTTTTAATATTTGCTTAATTTTGTTTTAATTTTCGAAAAAAATATTTCGTTAAGAGCAAAGTTATAAGCTGATTAAAATTCCCCTCTTCATTAAGCGAGTACTTCAAATTAACCGGAATTCAATTTAATCATCAACCGAATGAATTATATATCGTCGCCGCATTACGGTTGCGTTTTACATTCCTCTTCTTTATCGCTATTTTTTTTTCTCCACGTTATTTCGAGCACATTAAACGCAAATCGATAACGAATCGCTCGTGTGAGACACGGTGATTTTCGAATATCGAACAAAACCTTTCTTTGCCGATTTACGTATGTCGACCATTAATCTTTTACGATTAAGGAAAACTGCGACGAAAATTGCTTAAGTACTTAGTTCTAGTTTCTCTGATGAGCTAACCTATGTAAACCGAATAATTATTCTTTAAAAAATTACGAAGAGAATAATTATTCACATTTGCATACACTTTCATGTTTTGCAAATGAAAATTAGCACAATATGGAGATCACTAACATCGTATAGATTGCAAAATGTGTATTACGCGAAATGCCACAAATAACAGCGATGTAAACATTGTACGCTACGATTGGTAATTTATATGCGTGTTTAATGAATGAGTTCCATTCGTAATGAACTGACATATCGCTGATTAATTCCAATTCGCTGTCGTTCAATAACTATTAACGATAGTATTATTAAATTTGTACGTATTCGCAGTTTTAACATTAATGTTGAGACTTCATTTTAAATGTGAGAACTCTTTCGTCTTTAATCCGTGGATAGCATAATGTTGCACGTGCAAATATTTTTTACATTGGTGTTCTCAATGGCCTACTTCTTTGCAAAAGCCAAAACTTTTATGCGTTTAGAATTTTGACAATTTCGAATGGATAATTAGCAATTAACTATCTACTGTTAAAATGAGTGTCGTAATGAGTTGATTCCATGACTCCATTGAAAAGTTCAGTTTCTGGAATTTTCCCAGTCATTTTCTTAGGCAGAAGCTATTTTAAAACACATGAAATTTACGCACGCATTTCGGATTGTAACGCCTTCTTAGGATGTTTGCGCGTGTTTTTCTTTTGAATATTAAACATAATAATATTTTTTAATTGTCAACCTTCACCTAAAATACGACAAGAGAGTACTTCCAGCAGGGCCATAAAATAATTAATAGCCTCCGATCGGCCGGATTTATGAGCCAACAAAGCAAGCACTCGGTATTCAAATAGATTCTTTATGACTTTTGATATTTTCTTTTTCATTGCTCTTTGTTCAATGTGCAATCAGGATCGCAAATAAAAATCCTTTTAGTAATCATCGACATTTTAAGCGTACCAAAAGGATAGATCAGCATTTCTTTGTACAACTTATTGAAATGATTTAATTCATTTTAACCGAAAAAGTGTCTTCCATTACACGCGCATACATAAATCCATGGTTAGTGAAAGAACGAGGGGGGAAAAACTTGCAAAGAAACTCTTAATAAAAGTTTATTATTCCTTATGGGAATAAAGTGGTTTATTTTTATCACAAAAAGAAAAACATAAATTTTCCTCCTTGCTAATGAAAAGAGACAGGACCGAGGAACAAATGAAAGGAGGACGAAGAAACTAAACATTTATCAACGCGAAATTAGTAAACTTTAATCAATGTTCAATTAAAGTTAAAAACTGAAATTGTTAGTTTTACACACTGTCTGCTACGATGCAATACAAATAATGAACATCCAGTTACAAGAAACTAGAAGCAAATTGAGCCACTTTAGAGGTCACCTTTTCATAGAAATGCTCACAGTATACAGGGTGTTAAAGGAGAAGTGTCACAAACGTTAAGGGGTATGGGCCCAAGAAAAGCACAAATGTCTTAATGAACGTGGGGTTGGAAATAAACGCTTTCGGAGTGAAGAGGGATTCTTAAATTTGTGTAGCATATCTTCGGTTTTCGCCATTGTCATTCAGAATACTTGCATTTTCGTGTCGTAATTGAAAGAGATTATGTGCTACAAAGAGTTTATAGTTTCGTCTTCTTACGGAACGGAAATCTAAATCCGGCCCGCCCTTAAATTAACACAAAATGGATCATATGGAATTAATTAGACAGGAAATGTTTGAGTATATAAATATAAGAAAGAAAGGTTTTGAAAATCGCGGAAAAGCCTAAATAATCACATAAGAGTAACCGTGATGAAGAAGTAATGTCGGGGTAAAAATTAAAATCAAAACGGACAGGTTGGACAGAATGTAAAACTTTGTCTGTTTAAACTGGTTGGAAAGGGATGCAATTTGAAGGGTAACAGTGCGCCTTTAGTGCTTTCAAAATGGTACGTGCACACGTGCAGGTTTATAAGTATCAAAAGCAAGTTAACTGATTCTCAAAATCATTATATCGAGGATTCATACTATCAAAAACATATTTCAATCAATTTGCAAAATTAATCTTTATGACATGGATTCATCTGGAATTTAAAGTGGTTGCACCTCATTAAATTTTATAAAATTAATTCCGTTTTATTTTAGTTGTTAATATAATACGAATTTCGCGTCGCATTGCACTTACACGCCCGATTACAGCGCTGTAATCGCGTTCAATTAATGTCCGTTTCAAAGAAATTTTGACTGATTTTTACACGTATCAACTACCCGAAAAAGTTGAATTAATTTCGCTACTGTTTGACGAAAAAAAAAAAAAAAAAAAGGTTGGATCGATTTTAACCACTTCTTTGTCGGCGATTTCCCATTTTCATAATCGTTTAATTTTAAACAGATTAAATGATTCTTTAGTTTTATGTTGAAAATGGCATTTCTTATATAAGTTCCAAGTGATAATGGTGGAAAATAAATCTCACATCTCGTACATTCCTCATCGTCGTTGTTATTTAATTTGTAATTTTAATTTTTCATTAATGCACTCTCTCTCTATGTTCCAGCAAATATTCACTTAGGATTCATGTAAATTTTTTCATATTTTCACTCGGAATTTCATATTTTATGCGCACCATTTTTTAAACTTCGAAAAGACCGTATAGAGGCTTTTCTGTTTTTAAGGAAATGTCATAATAAAGAGAAATAATTTTAATTGAGTGTTTATTATCATTTTCTTTGATTTATGCTTGCATTTAGTTAGTCTTTTTTTTTGTTGAATTAAGATATAAAGTTCACTTTAAATACGAGTATTTCAATGGAGAACAAGTGAAAACATTTAAAATTGAAGCCATTATAAATTGATGCCCCGATTCGTTACCTTTCAATTAAATCGTACTCTTTTGTTATATTGTAATGTTATATTAAAATTAGAAGAGGAGAAAGAAAAAAAGAAGAAGCGCCAGAGTGAAAGGCGGACCGAAATGTATATATCATGTCTTAATGATGAGTGTAAATATTCTCTTATTTCAATTTCCATCGCCAATATCTTCATCATCGTTGTTGTTACGAATTTTACAATATTTGCACTTTTACATCAAATAATAATTTCTCATTCCGCACGAGCAGATTTCTGCAAAATTAAATTAAAAATTTGAAATATTTTCACGAGATCGACTTTCATTGTAGATCATTTCAATAGTAATAAACATAATGTGGAATTGAGAATTGATTCATAAGAAATTCTTTTCATTTTGACAAAATAGCGGGCCAAGTTAATGACAGAAAAAAAAACAATCAATTGGATATGTGGACAGGTTATAAGAAAAAAATGATCCCGAAACAATCGCATTATTGATTCAGGTGCGGGATAAATAATGAATTTTTTTTCCTTTATTTTGCCGAACAAAAATGTCTCTTTTTCTTATTCGTACAAAAATGTTCCATTCCCCTTCTCTTCTCTAATATCAATCACGAGAAAAGAGGTTCCGTTGAATGAATAAATTTTTCGTCGAGTAGGAAGCAACAACGAAAATTTCATAAGTGAAAAATATTGAAAAATTAGAGTTCGTCGGTAATAAACAATTTGTCAAAATTAAAGAGAGTGCATTTGAAATAAACAATTCAGAAGGAAGTAACTCGTCAGTAATAAACATTTGTGAAAATAACCAAGCAGGATGTAATAAACCATTCTCCAAGAAAGATTGTAAATGTAGGTAAAGGGCCGATTCATCGTTAAGGTCCAACGCGGGGAAAAGGTCTTGGGGTTTTTACGATTCAATAGGGGCGTATTTAAACCCCATTCACCCCAAGACCACCCCACCATCAGCAACCGAGGTGACTTGAGCGATGAATTGGGCCGAGGTAATTAGTAAGATTAAGAATACAGTCCACTAATAGTCAATCTAACAAAACATGTATATATTTGTAAAATTTATAGCGTAGTAAATAAAATTACAAGTACATGTTCACTGCAATCCACGAACCAGCATCACTTGCGATCGTTAACATAAATTCAATCGCGAATTTAAAGCGACGCAAAACAATTAGATAGCAGCAAGTAGAAATCGACACAATTTTCTTAACTCTCCCTTATTTTTTGCTTTTTTTATACGTACTTAAGGCTATTATTTAATAAAAATACTTTTCATCTCGTTTTTTTTTCAAATGTAATTTCCCATAGTAATTCGTAACAAAAATACAAGATTATTTGGAAATATTTTTTTTTGTTGTAAAAGTGGATTACTAAAAATGTTACAGGTGACATTTTCCAACATTTCGCTTTATTATATGAAGACAATCTAAAATAAACGAATCATGTACCACAAGGAGAAAATTTGTATTTTCCCATTTCGTTTATAACAACCCTGTAAAATTGTATGAATATTTCATAAATTACATTTAAATGAATATTATTTCCTGAATGCGTCAGTATTTTTAAATGTCAGACAAAATGGAATCCTTTTCTTGAGTCTGTTTAGAAAGCGTAAAGGATATTTCGAAAAGATCATCTCTTTTAATAAAAGAACGGGTTAATTTATTTAACTATTTTCGAGCCTAAAAATACAGGTGAAAATTGCACTGCTGGTCAAGCATGAAAAAAAAAATGATTAGCGCTGAAATCGAAAAATTTAATTCTCATCACCATAATTTAACTCAATTTAAAGATCAAACGTAATTCAATATGAGCCATATTGTTCGATAGGTAAAGTGATACCCGTAATTAGTGTTAACGAAACTATTTAACATACAGAGTTTCGTACTTTATCACGTTTGAAATGATTATTTTTAGCATAATCTCCTGCAGACTATCAGTTAACGCAATTACGACTCACTTGAAAACAGAATATTGTAATTAATTCGATTAAATGTAAAGGACACGGTTCAACAGAAATTTAGTTCAGGTCCTCGATATTTCTAATAACACTCGCCTCTCTCTCGACGATATCACTAGCCGAATTTCAATGAATATCGACGAATCATTTGTAAAAGAGAAAGAAGAAAATGCAGATAACAAAAAACCAGATTTGGAAGTTTAGTGCCATTAGCGAACAGAGACAAAGAAAAACAAATATTTTCTTATTCAAATTTATTTTATATAGCAAGTTACGAATTGATCCATTTAATGTTTTGGGTTTTAATGAAAGAAAACTTTTAATTAAAAAATAACTTTTTTTCGTACTGATATCCAACTTAAATTAATGGCAAATACGCAAAATGCCCTCAAGTTCATTTAGCTAATTTAGGGACGTACATATAAACTTTCACCTTTATCACCTAGTTAATTAAAATCAATGAACATAAGTCTGCAGAAAAAATGCCATCTCTATTGCATTCAGTCGTCGTTATTTAATGATTCATTCGAATAATCCAACTTGAAATGGCTTGCACCGTTTATGGAACATGGGCGCCGTTTCGCGGAATAAAACGGGTCTTTAATTTTTTTACTTTATTAAAACTAAGTTTATATTACTCTTAACACATTTCTTGTTTCTGGGATCATGTTGATCGTACTTGGCTACTTTTCGGAATAGTGATAATTTTTAACTGAAGAAAATGATTTAAAACAACTACTTTTCTTGTTGAAGGGAAAGGTGATGCCGATTGGTTGGGATGATTTTCATGTGCATCATTTTTACCTCCCTTACAATAGAGAAATCCTTGCGAGTATCTAACGAATAAAAATATTGGTGTCAACTGGAACAATGAACGACTACCAAATCTCAAGTACAATAAGAAAAATACCGTGTCCTTGTTTGTAATGAAGAAAAAATTAAATTATGGACGAAACGTGTCTTAGTCGACTTCATATTAATGGCGAAACGAATTTCTGTCTCTGCCTCCTCGGTACCACATCTGTTAGATGGAATTTAGAATGTTAAGGGCCAAACATATCCAGAAGCTTATTTAAAATGTAGGACAATTAAATTATCGGATAATTCATTTACGACTCATTAAAATATCGCACATTTTCAGAAAGAAAACGAAAAACTGTTCAGCAAAAGTTATTTATTGTTAACTGTGTCAGTAATAAATGCGTTTATGTTGCGCTTATGGTAGGTAAGCGTCTGGTTTAAATAGAACAATAATGGTAAATATTTTTCTGGAAGGTAACACCATTAGAAAAGTTAATGATGTCTCTTACCTTTTAATGTTCATAATAAAAGGAGCTTAATAAGTTAAGAATATCAAACAAATACAATTTAAAATATGATAATAATATCACTAAGAATTGATCTGTTCCCGTGTTATTTCATTTTTGTCGTCCATTTAATGACTTTAAAATTTTTGAAGTAACAATAACAATAAAATTATTGCTCAATAATAAGTTTATATATCATTCTTCCTTCTCGATTCTCAAAGTATACATTTTATTTGTCTCCTTTTAATTATACTCGCATTAAGTATATTGAAATGTAGAGACGACATTCCATTGAACTTTTGCACCTACACCTTATTTGTCATCTTCATTAATCATTCGTTTGTACTTATCATTAAGATTTTTTCTATTCTAAAAAGCGATTATGTTTTTTTCCATTTCTTAGAATACTTTCAAAATCGTTCGAGATGATAATCGTAAAAATGTTTCTAGTAAAAGTTTATTTTTCTTAACGAACACTTTTCAACTATTCAAATCTAATTTTAGCGATTTCTTTCTATATTTTCTTTTTTGATGTACGAGTCCAATAATTATTATAAAATCATTTTATTGGACGGTCTGAGCACTGATAAATCAGAAATAAATGCGTACACATTCAACGAAAAAAAAAAATCAAATGCTAGTGTAATAGTTGGTGTTTTAGATTCTGCTTCTGTTCCTTGTTTGATTATAAACTAAATGCAAAGAACTAATAGCAAAAGGAAGATAAAAATAACATAAAAGTGCGTTTAATAGAACGAGATTTAAAATATAATTCCATTTACATTGGAGTCGTCTGAAACGTTGATGATGATGATGATAACGAAGTGGGATGAAATCTTAATCCATCTCAGTTTGTTTCACGCATTTTCGAGTGGCCGTTTGCAGTCTTCAGTTATGCAGTTGAATATTACGTTTCACGTTTCGTTTTCATTATTATGTTGTTATTTTCCCATTCATTCATTGATATACCCAACATAATTCATTGGAAATAATTTCTGTTGTTTATTCGTTAAATGCAACTGTTTATAAGCACTCGTCTTATCGAATGGGTAATTTTTTCTATTGAGTTCTATGACTATGTAGAATCCCCGCGCAGAAAATTTAATTACAGTGGTTAATTGTTTTCGGCGCGGGTGTATTTATTATAAAATTACCCAAGGTGTCGAAAGTGAGTGTTCAAAACGGAAAGTGGAAAAACATTGAACACTGAACATCAATTCTGATTGATTGATTGCACCAATTCACGCTGTAATCGTGATTATGATGATAAGATGATTAATTTATGAATTCATTTAATTAAATTAATAAAAGCGCAACAAAACGCTGTCTTATCGTTTTCAGCTTAAATGTTTCGACTATGGAAGGTCTGCATTTAATATGCAAACATTGTAAACTTATCTCCTCTATCCGTCCTTTACATTTTCACCATATCCATTTAAACTGACATAATACTTTGAACTAATTATATTAATTAATTGATGTAATATTAACACTTGATGTTCGAATGTTTGGTAAATGGTTCGTTTTTGTGGAAATTTCATGGGAATGTTATTCCAATAATACATGCAAGTGCGCCAAAAATGGATGCGACAACGACGTGTATTAAATTCACTTATGCAAATACGCGAATATACAAAAATATAAGGGACGAATTATCTTCGTAAGGTGTACGAAAATTGGGGGATTTTCGTTTTGCATAAAACGCATTTTCCCCACTTCTATGATAATGTATTGTGAATAAATACCAACCTAAAGGAAAATAAACTTTTCCCCCCGTAACTCTTGACACTATATTTAACATTACACAACGTTGGGGATCCTTGAACCCAATTTAATATTTTATACGTCCATTGAAAAACCTACAAGAATTGAGGCAACGATACTTAAGGATGTTAACATCCATAAAAAATTTAGAAGAATGTATTTGGGGCACTGTGTTGGGAATAATAATAATTATAATGGTCGTAATCGATGAACATTTTATCCGAGTAACCTGTTATTTAGGAACGGTTCAGGTGTCTGAAAATTTTTTCTTGTACGTTGTTGCTTCAAAAAAATTACAATGATTCGTAAAAAAAAAATTTTTTTTTCTAAATGTTTAAAATGAAACGCGATGTAAATTAATATTGTTAATAACCGAACGCATTCGAGGAACTTTATATAAATATAATTTATTGCCACAGTTATAAAGAACAAATAAGTTTTATTCTTGAAATAATCGTTTCATTAGCAGCGGCATTATAAGTTGTAATTAAATCGGATCGTTTGATCTTTTACTTCTTACGCGATTTACATGAAGAGGGCCACTTAAATATGCCCGAGCGACTTCCATATGAAAAACTTGTCTCGCAAGTAATTACAAATTAAACTAGTTGAAGTTTTGCATGAATCATTGCTTTGTGATCAACCTCGTTTTGCAATTAAACGCATTTTTTGTGAATCTTGAGAAATGATGCAATTCGAAAGCGCGGCATAATTGTCTGAATCGGTTTTCGCTAATCCTTAAAGTTATTGCTCAGATAATTGATAACTACCATTGATATTGATAGACAATTGATAAGTAGCATTGATATTGATAGAAATTTGTGCGAATATTCCCTTTTTGCGCCCTTCATATAATCCTTCTGTCATCTCATATGGCCTCTGCAACAGGAACTAACATTTACTACGATAAAAAGACGTTCTGGTCTCAAGTTAAAAAGAAAGTCGATTTGTACCTGAAATGTTTTATTAGACTCCCAATTGTATGCAAATCACCGGTATTTTGGAAAAACGATTATTGCATAAACTTCTTTTCTAAATTTCATTGATAATATTCGATGTGGCAAAAATTCGCATTTTTTCGTGAATCTTTGTTTTGTTATCAATCTCGTTTTACAGTTGTACACATTTTTTGGCGAATCTTGAAAATAATGCCAATTGGAAGCGCGGCATAATTGTCCCCATCGGTTTACACAAAACCTTAATCATTGAAATTATTTCTTAATAATCGGTTATTTTCATTAGAATATTATAATAGAAATTTGCACTAATAATCCATTCGCCCTTCATGCAGCCCTTTTGCAATCTCACATGGCCTCTGTAACACTAACCAACATTTACTACGACAAAAGTATCTTTTTTGCCACGTTTCGTTCTCAAGTTAAATAGAATCGATTTGTGCCTCAAATGTTTGCATTATATTTATTATTAGTTTTCCAATTGTACGCATATGACTGATATTTTGGAAAAAACGATTATTGCATCAACCCTTTTCCCAAATTTCATTGATAATTCCATCAATTTTGATCGCTCTTAATCGTTACTTTCATCCCTAATACCTTCATTATTCTTATCATCCACTTAAGTTTGAATGGTACAATTATAAAGGGCGGCAATTTCTTCAATACAAAATGTTAAAATAACCGAATGGCTGTAAATTATTTTTTCAAATGCGGCTTATTAAAATTTAAATGGACAGATCTTAATTTTAATGAACACAAATAATTGGTCTAATAGTTGTGAACTGTTTACCCAAATTCAATGTATGAATGAATTATTTGAAACAAAAATTCCCTCACTTCTAATAATTCGGAGCGAAATGTTCAATAGTAAATCGTTGTTTTCGTTAGATATGAGGCAAAATATTAGGTCGGTGCATAATTATCCGCCGTTTTCGAAAGTTATTTTTTAAGCAGTTCGGAACAAAAAAAATGTATCGTAACCACAGTCAACTTTTAATAACACTTTACCAGTTTTTCAGCTGATGATTTATATGGAATTTGTGAAATAAAAATGCGAATAATCAATTCATTCCGCGTATGTGGATGAAAAGTTTATTTTCATGCAAAAGATGTGGAAATTATTTATCTTTGGGCATTTTCTTCTCAAAAGAAATCATATTGGGGAGATAGTGATGCGAGTAATTAATTATTTAAAATATATTTAGAGGGACATTTAGCCACATATCATAGGGAAGCAATGATTTTTTATTGACCTTTCCTTAATTTACATATTTCCGGTTATTGTAACATTTTGTATTGAAGAACTTTCCTCTCTTTTCGATTTCGCTATTAAAACTTATGAGATGTTAAGAATAATGAAGTTTTTAGGGATGAAAGTAACGATTAAGTTGGACGTAAATTGATGCAAGTATCAATGAAAATTGGTGAGAAATTTGAAGCAATAATCATATTCCAAAAGTTCATTTACGCTCAGTTTTCTGCACAGTTATCTGCATGAAATAACTGGGTGAGATATTGAAATATTAACGTAAAGTAGAAGTGCCAATAATTCGCATTTTTGGGTGAATCTTTGCTTTGTGATCAACCTCGTTTTACAATCAAACACATTTTGGCGTGAATTTTGGGACATAACGCGATTCGGAAGCGTCTGAATCGGTTTTCACTAATGCTCATTCGTTCAAGTTATTGCTGCAAATACTTGATGATTTGCTTTGCCATATTCTAATAAATTCGCATCAATATTCCCTGTTTGCACCCTTCATGTAGCATTTTTGCAATCTCACGTAGCCTCTGTAGCAGTAGCCAACATTCTCTAGAATTATGATCCGTTCCCAAAATTAGAAAAAATCGATTTGTGCCTCAACTGTTTTTATCATATATCGTGTAATTCGTAATAATATCAGAAATGTAATTATCACGGCCATATTATGATTATCATTTCAAAGAGCGTATGCGTAAGAGTGTGAGTGAGTTGGTGGTTATTTTATAATTGGTCTAACGGCCAATATAAATTTCGTTTAATGTCTACTACATAGTCTCACATAAAGGGTAACATCTAATGCAAAATACAAGGTTAAGAAATTCATTCACGTGCACAAACGCAAACTATTATTCTTATTATTATTATTATATACTATCTATGGACCAAATTATTGTTGTGCGTTACCACCATAAATAGGGTTGCGATGTCGTAACATGGGGGAGCATTTCAAAGAATTTGCATAACATGAATGTAGAGAATCGAAGGAGACGGAGACGACGTTAATAATAATAATAATCCTAGTATTTAAGCATTAATAGTTCTATTACAATGTATATGTGACTATTGTTCTCAGCCTAAGGTGTGAAATAATTAACAATTAGTCATTGAGTTATTGTGAAACAATTATCACCGAGAACGTGAATCGCCGTTTTAAAATTAAAATTCGAAGTCAACTTTGAAGGAGAAAGAGAAACATGTTCAATATTCTGTCCAAGAGATCAACAATTTTAGTACGTCTTTATAAATGAATAAGTTTTATGAAATGTGAAACAGAAATTTAATTTAGAGAACGAAACGAATTAAAATTGCTGCGGTCAACCGTTGAAATTCGTTAATTAAGAAATTTAGCTGATATAATGATATAATTTCTTTATTTTCATTTATTTTAATGCAATTTCTACACGATCCGTTTAAAATTAAATACTTTTAATTGTAGTCGATCAAAGAAGCTGATTATTTATCGTTAAGTAAAACGAAACGCCAAATACGCACGTAATACGTTCATCCATATTAAACAACAACAATTGGAAACGAATGAATTTAATAATGATTTCATTCGCATTCAATATATAATATTAATATCATTCACGGGATTTTTTTATGGAACACGTTGGTATAGCGATTTAGATTGACTTAAACAGACACAAGCGATAAATTTCAATTAATTCCCATTCATGCAAAACGTAATGAGTAATTGATTAAAATGCAGGTGGATATTTATTTCGAATGGTTGTTAATAACAGTCGGTAGGATTAATTAAAAATGCATGCGTTTAATCGGAATGTTATTTGAAAGCAAATGCTATTAAATAAACTCTTTTTAAATTTAATTAATCTTAATCTTTCCGCTTCTCCCGTTCTTTTCATTGAAATGTGACTTACGAATGAAAATGGAACATTCCGCAATGTTTTGCTACCATATTTTTTAGTGCTCGATCGTTTGGCCATCATTTTCTCCTGCTTCTTATACACACACGATTTTTATTGTTCATATCCCTACAATTTTCAGTAGTTCCACCAATAAAATACTAACGTATCTTGTAATTACGACTAAAAACTTTTTGTTTTAAATGCGTTGACGTTTCATTTTACATTATCAGAAGTGTTGGTCGTCGTTTAAGAGATGAAGAGGAAGAATGAAAATGGGGTGTTCATTTAATGTTGTCTAGATGATGGAAAAAAATTAGGGGGAGTGGAAGAGGAATTGTATAATTTATCCTCTTTGAAGAAATAAAAAGGAATTCTCTTTATGGGAATACGTGCTAAATGTCATCCAATAGCAAAAGTATTTTGCTTTAATCGAAAATCCTTTTTTTAATTCGCTACACACAAGTTTCTGCTTCCTTTTTATTATTAATTAAATCAACTCATCTTCCTTGAACATTACCTTACAAATATCAGGAATTGGCTACAATTGTAGCGAATTAATTTTTTTCTTTTAACTGACCAACGAGTTATCAGTCTCAAGCCATTTGCGCCACCCCACGTTCAATTTAATCGTTTTGATTAAAACATAAAGTAACCCTTTAATTGCAAACGTATTTATTGCCAATTTCTTAATTATTTTCTCTGCAAATGCAAGTTTATCATTTTAATTAAATGTTTAGCAGAGTTGGTATGTCAATATTATGATGTGTTATTGTATCATTATATCATTCGGATTGTAGTGCATAAAATTTCAATGAGTGATCCATTCCGAGGTGTTAAGTAATTTCCTACTTTATATTACTCCACTGATTTATCTTCCATTTATTAAGACAACAATTCATACAAATCATTAGCACTGATCAAGCATAATTAATATTGAAACTGCACTTGTACTTTTCTCTTACAATTGTCTTTTTCTTTTCCGGTGGTGGCGATGTCATTCTTCATTTACATTGGCGGATGTGCAATATACCATTTTATCCCATTGGCGTACACATGAATCTTACAGCTCTTTTGTCAGGCACATTGCGAACCTTTCGGCGAGCCGGATGCGACGACGAGTTCGTGACTTTGAAATGTCCCACCGGCACGAGAATCTCCATCGAAGTCGCCCAGTACGGGAAGTCGGCCACTGTGATGGCATTTTGCAACTCGAAGAGTGCGGAACCGCTCGCAAAATTATCCAATACGAACACTTCGTGCCTTTGGTCGAAATCGCTACAGGTCAGTATCGATTTCATTGAGTTTAATTGTTAGATTTCTTGCAATATCATTTTGACGATTAATTTAAATTAAACTTACGTCTTGTTGTTGAATTAATTTAAATTTTTAATTAAACGTCGATTAAATAACAATCTTTAAATTACGATTTCTTTTGTTAAATTTCATTCGTCGCTCTAATTGGGCGCTTATAAAGTTCATATACGACACAAGTGATAATAATTAAGTCACCAATTACCCATTGTTTTATACTTAATGAACCGTATGATACGACGTAACATTGGAACATATTATTCGGTTAAATTATCACAACAATGTCGGCGCTAGAATTTTATACAATCGTATCAAATTTAATTTCATTTCGAATTGATTTTCTGTTGCATTAATTCGGGATTAAGACGTAGCTCGATTTCGGCTTGAAATTCTTCTATTTTACACGTGCAATCAATATTGCCCTATCAAACATAGATTATGGAAAATTATTTGTATCTGGTTTGCGATTAATTCATAGAGTTTGCAAATAAGAGAGAATTGTTGCGGCTGTATGGGTATGAAATATACAGCGAAACATGCGATTAAATTTGTATGTTTTATTTTAAAGAACATTCATATTTTATTAGATCACGTGTAATATCACAAGTGGGCTGCAGTTAGCTTTATTGTTACGTCTTAGTAATAAAGCTTCAAAATATTTGATGCCATTTTTACAATTTCAATCTCCACATACATTTCAATTAACTATTTCCGCTTAATTATGCAATTAAGTTGTTAGTTTCCTTTAATTATCTCTATCTGTTTACTCTTCGTTATAGTCCAGTGCTAATCTCCTTTTAACGAGCAGTTAGAAATTGTTTTAGATGACGAAAATTGGTAAATCCACCAAACATTTGATAGGGGAATCGAACACGTTCAACTTGTAAATCCAAGTGCAAGAGTTATTAAATGTGTTTCTTCTTTTTCGCTATTTATCGATTATTTGCTTGACTTTTATTTATTATCCACATGCAGCCGTGGAAATAAATGTTGATTGTTTCTATTCAATAATGTAAACAACCACTTAATGCGGTATTCGATTAGAACTATTATAATAATATAAAATTTCAGGTGCATACCTTATTCCCGTGTCAATAGTGATTTACTAAAAATATTAGATGTCAAAAGCTATATCGAACACAACAGGAAACTGTGGTACTTTGCTTAAAACATCCAGAGAGTTCCATAACCGCAGCCACGTTGAGGAACTAAATCAATACGATTCTCCTCCTTTAAAGTGGAGCTTATTATCTGACTGAATTTAATTGTCTGTGATTTATCTACGTTTTACTTACTTCCCCCTTACCAAGGTACATTGACAAATAGAAAAGTAGTTTATGTTTGTTAAGCCTATTTGTAATTTGTCTCTTTCCAACGATTCTTCTTGTCCCATTATGTAGATTTCAGATTCAATTCTGTTACTCCCCGTTTATTATTATTAAACAAAGTAATAAAAACTAACCCGAGGATGATCCGCAAGCTAAATCATTTTTAGTCGATTACAGTGGTAAAAGAATGACGACATTGAAATGTGAATTGAAACTTAGTGAAGAGGATTAATTATTAGCAATATTGTATGTGCACCATTTTACAATATAATCACATGATGCAATAAAGTCTATTTTTATAAAATGCGAATCGCATTGAAGAATTTTTATATTGTATCATCCTCTTACGCAAGGAGGACAACTACAAAAGGCAGGAAGAAAAAACGTTTCCCTTTTAAGCAACAAACACTTGCTTTTGTGAGCAACAAAAAAATTCATTCGTTTGTCAATCAATTACACTTGTTATCAATAATTTTTTATTTACATTCTGCACTTTCATGAACTTTTATCAATCCATTTTTAGGAAAAGTTCAAACTTTATCAATATTGTTTTTATGGCTGTTCTTAAAAGCTCAAGAAAATTTGGTATTACATGTGTAAAAATTTCGTTATTTCTTCAGAAGTGATTTTCGTGATTTTCTTTTTAGAAAATTTAATCATATTGTTTTGACTTTAAAACATCGTACGAAGCGGATTATTCCATTACACGAATTTCGTTGTAATTTTTGATGGTTCCTTGTAATAATAAAACTGTTAAAAGTTCCAGAAGAACTTTAACAACAAAACTCATACAGAAAAAACGTTCCTCTTCAAACTTTTGTGTATAATAATTACTTTCCGAAGCACTTCTAAAATGTCCACTCGCGCTTTATCGTTTATAAATTCTCTTTGATTTTAAGTAGTAAAATTTAAAATTTAATGCTAAAATTTAAATCAAAATTTGAATTATTATTTCATTATTTACTTCGTACCCTTTTGTTCGCTAATAACACTAAAATATGCAAACTCATTGACTCATTGCAAACAAATTGACCAACTTTAATCGCGATTTCATTTAAACGCATCAATTAAGGCTTAATGAGACTAATTTGCGAATTCCATTCCAACTTTCACCGGATGTAACTGATATCGTAAACGCATTCGGTTCGTAATAATTCGGATGCTTTTGTGCTCAGTTAAAGAACCCTTGCGGCCTATAAAATACATCAGACTTTCCGAAATAAACCCCTGAAAAAAAGAAAGTCGCCTATCGAAGACACCTGAACAAATTTAGAGACTTAATTCCTCCAGCTATAAACATTTACTAACTTACATTCACATAACGATTACCTCCCATTAAAATTCGAATAAATCAAATTAAGTGAGATTAGTTTTAAATGGTGCAAGTCATAAAATGCATTTTAAATTATGCTCTAACGTTAAAATTGTTAGATAGTTAAATATTAAGTTGGCGGTTTAGTTTCGGTTTATAGATTTAATATTAAAATTGAAATTAACGTTTTCGATTAAACTTATACTTTAATTAGACGTAACGTAATTATATTTAATTAAAGTTTTCTTTATAATGTTTAGTACGTTCTCGTAATATTCCGCGGAAAAGGAACGCTTTGTTGCTAATTAAGTTTAAAGAACTGAATCACTTGTAATGTTTATGCAAAACAAGGAAATTAGCTTTCTTTTCTCCAGCCGTTAGATACTTAGTTCCAATTTCATTTAATTATTTTGCAAAAGTAATTTCGAAACTTTGCGAAAATGTTTTCCAATATAAACTGGAAAATAAATCACAAAGTGCAAACAATTGCCTGCCCCTTTTTCATAATTAAAAATTCTGAAGCGAATTTGGTCCTTGATGACTTAAAGAAACGATACGATATTTTATGAGATTTAAATCGAATACGCATCTCATTACTTTTCCGTTAAGTGTAACAACTTAACAAAAAAAAACCTTTTTATTTGCTTTAATTTCTAACCAAAATACAGTTTTGCTGTGTGCTTATTTTCAGACGAAATGGGAGAAAGTGGGACGGGGAGGCTGGGGGAGAGTAAGTGATTATTATTAACAGCATTTTGCTTAGAGTAATTATTGATGGAAAGATGAGTTATGACGAAAATTAAAATATACTTTTTTTAAAGCTTTATTTGCAATTGACTTGATCGCTTTTTGTTTTTTCTTGCATTAGCACTTTCGTTAATGCTGCAGGTTCGGTAAATGCACCATATATTAAACAAAGGAATGGTTGAATGCGAAATAACTTTTTAGTTGGTGTTGACTAATCAAAAGGCAGATTATTTAATCAACTCCAAATGTTCCTACAGTATTTTTTCCGCACAATAATACCTCTACTTTTTATTTTTAAACGTAATATGAAAAGTTTATATTGCTAGTAAAATATGCCAAATAACTGTAGTTTATTGATTAGTGTTTATGTTGCCTGCACATAATTTTTGCTACAACAAATTGTATCTCAGGTACTTTCATAACTAACGTCATTTTATTATGCGATTTTGACAAAGAGAATTTCTAGCAAAAAGAAAGAAGAAATAAATTAAATCGTTCATCTTTCAATTTTTCATTTTGGATCGTTTAGTAACGTAGTTGTTTTTGCGTCACTTTAAATTCTCAATTGGAATTAAGCTTTCCAGCTTAAAAACTAAACTTAATTTTTAAATTGGATATATCTTTGAGGATATCAAGCTGTTCAATTCTATGAAAATAAAATTAATTGCAACCTTAAGAAATAACTACTGACAAGTGGAATGGAACGAAGTGGACAAATTTCTTGTTATAATAGCGAACATAATTGCAAATATACAGATTCTAGGTGGATTTATTTATTAAGAGAAGCAGTTCGGAATATTCTTTATGAAAATTATTATTTTTGGATCCATAATGCAACGATAAATATTAAATTTATTAACCATTTCATAACTATAATATCGATCGTGTTATTAATTTGATTTAAATTGCGTTTCATAATAATATATTTTGTATTTAGGAAATAATAATAATAAACATAATAATTATACGATATAAATTCCACGTATTGAGCGACCTGAATTCGTGTAAAAATCGCTCTTTATTAAAAATAACCTCGAAATCACTTCAATTTCGATGTACGTGATAAATAACACGTGTAATTTAATAGAAAAGGTAACCCCAAACAATTTAGATGCAGATTACGCCAATATCAATTGCCATTTACTACCACTTTGCTATTCATGAAACCCCTTAATTATTATTCGCTCAAAAACAACAGCAAAAAGTTATATACCGAACGATTCGTGATGGAAACCTTAATCCACCCCGTATATAAATGTATTGAAATAAACGAACGAATATTATGCGTAAATATTACGTTCCTATTAACCCGAAAAAGAAAAATGTGTGGGAAGAAAGACCGGCGAGGGAAAAGAAATCGCACATATAAAAAGTAACGTACTTTCGTGGTCCTCGTTGGTTAATGATGCCACGTAGCGTAATTTATCAAAGAAAGAAGACTGCCGCCACTAAATGAATGGGCTTAAGAAAAGTAGTAAACAAGGGTAGGATTTTAAGGGTAGAAAACAAATGTTACAGATTATATTATTTCAAAAGCGGCCTTTTTAACGTGACATTTAATGGGTTCCCTAAATCGATGTTACATCATCGTTAACGTTTCGCAATCGAATTAATCAAGTTTAATTTCGTCTTTTCTTGTCTGAAGAAACGAAGCTTTTTTTGCAAATTCTTATTGTCGTTAGAGCATTGTCGAATATTGTGATTGTGTGTGAATGTGCCATTGATTAACGTATTCAAACATTAACTAGTTAATATCTATTAAACACTATTACAGTCTATCTGACTGACTGTCCCTAGTATTCACTGTTGCAGACCGTGATCGAAGTCTGTCAGAAGAAGCAACAATGCAAATTTTTGGCATCGCCCAAAGCGTTCGGAGGCGATCCGTGTCCGGGCGAGAGGAAATACGTTGAAGTTGCGTACAAATGTAGACCATGTGAGTATTACAATTAGATTTCTTCAATACGGTTCCTATAAATTTTAATTGTGAAATAGTGCTCTTTTTCCTGCAAAAAAAAATAAAGTAAATGGCAACACACACATTTGTCACTATCAGAAAATTTAAAAACTCGCAAAATCAGCTATTTCATGTAGGAAACAATGCCTTAGTGTGCAGTTATTTTATTCTTAGTTGTTATTTTGCGGATTTTATTTTTAGTCGGTAGAAACAAAGTGGCATTAAAAAAAAAAACAATAATCTTGTAATTATAATTTTTTGAAAAATATTGTGAAGTTGATGCCAATAGAAAACCGATAAAAGAAATTAGGTTTATCAAAATTGTTATTTAAAGCAGCAATTATTTTTGTGGGAAAAATTGCATAACAAATATTTTCTCTATCTGCTTGTTATCGATTATCTAGTTTGTTCGCCTCATAATCTTTTAGCTCGTCTTTCCAATTTTGCGTCATAATGCGCGAACATATAAGTTATATATAATTCCATTTCCTATTTCCTTTTCATTCCATCCTATCTCTCCCATTCCGTTTATATTCCCTGAAAATATTCGATAAGTATCCTAATACGATCCCATTTTAGGTGAAGACGAAAAGAATATTTAGATTAGAGTTTACGATTCCTTGTTCTTATTCTAACCTGGCGCCACATGCAAATGTCGCTTACTTAATCACTGACTCGCTGAGTCAGCTACAATAATGGAAGGCCATTCCTCCTTACTAATGGCCTGCTACGAAAACAAGGCGACTTACGTGTTTTTCCTCTTTAAAGGCACAAGCCACCAACAACAACACAACAAACGCAACGGGGCGTAAATTTCGACTTTGGCCTTCATTAAGGAACTCTAATAAAACCTTTCGGTGCATTTGCGGCATTTATCGAAGACAGCCTTTGAGAAGACATATTTCACTAAAAATTTATTAAAATTTAAGTATTTGTCAATAAAATATATAAATTAAAAACCGCGGGAACTTTCTCCTCAACCTAATAGAATGTTACTTTTGAAGCAAATGAAATTGTGAATCTCATTCGCTTTCTTCCAGACGAGTTCCGCATTAAGGAGGCCTGCGAGAACAAGAGGATCGAATTAAAATGCAATCCGAATTCGAGAGTGGCCGTGTTCAGTGCGAGCTTCGGCCGAACCGAACGCGAGAACTTGCGCTGCGGTCAACCTCAAGGAGTCTCCGAAGAAAGTACGTACACGATTCCCTCTTTTCTTTTATTTATATTCCCATTTTCAACGATTTTTCTTCTAATTTTTCCACCTTTTGGGACGGATAGGATCCTGTCTTACTAGGCTTAGCATAATTGAATAAAGGCGATAAAAAATTATTATAAACTAACAGTGATGAAAGGTCCAAGAGTGCGCTAAGTAAAATGATGTGTACTAAATAATTCTTCTGAAGAATGCATAGAATTTAAATATAAGGAATTATTGAAAACGCATGCTGCTTTAATAAGAAGATATGAAGAACTATAGAGAACAAATATCAACCAAGCCGATACGATATTAGAAAGAGACAACATAATTTCAGAATCAAAGTGTAAAATCGAGAAACTTAACAAAATCCTTTAAAACCAATTGAGTAATACACACGGAGATTTTTTTAATGGAAAAAAAATTACTGGGGCACTGATGATATAAACGAAGCATTATAATGGGATATTTCCGAAAAACATGTTACAGTTATTTAAGATATATGTAAGTTAGAATATAGATTGCACCATATAACAACAACGGTGATAAAAAAAATGAAGGAAAATCATAAATTAATAGTGTTTAGTGCGTTGTCTGTATAATATAGAAACTGTAAATAGCGTATGGTTCCTTATAACGTCACGCTCCTCATCTGATTCATGTCATGGTCGTTTCTTCGTGAAGGGGTTGCTTCGTAGAGTGGGGCGTTGTTGCATGGAGGGGTCGAAATCTATACTCTATTCAATTAGGCCGATTACGCGAGCTTCGACTCTTGTTAAGTGCCGAAGTATCTTATTGTATTCGATGTTGCTTTTAACAAGCCAATTTCTCTAAGAGTCTCACATGTTTATTCACTTTTTACTTATTCACTTTCATTGCAGCGTGTTTAGTGAGTTACGCTACCGAGACCGTTATGCAAATGTGCCACGGCAAAAGGAGTTGCGAATTGACTGCGGACACAAATACGTTCGGGAGACCGTGTCGCCCAGATTCGACAATGTATTTGAAAGTGGTTTATGCTTGTGGTGAGTAAACAAAAGAGATAAGAAACAAAAATTACTTAATCAGAAGTTAGAGATAAACGATTCTCGTTTTGACCGAGAATAATTTTCATGTAAAGTGAAAGTATATTATGCATATGGTCGGTACTTTTTTACCGTACTGAGAAGAGGATGGAGTAAAGGACAACAATTTGCTCACTTTCCATCAGATCCAGAAAAGGAAAAGGGAAAAATGCCGGAATAAGATTTATCTTCTTATCCCCATAAATTTTCCAATCATGTACTTGATTGTCCTGACCTATTGAACCCCTTTAAGGCTGCTCAGTTACATTACAGCGGAATTCGTCCCGCCAAATGATTTACTCTCACAGACATGAGCGCTTTTTTTCTTCTTTCAAATCCAGAATAAATTCGCCTATATAGTTGCCGAATCCGAAGAAGATCTAAAGAAAGAGAAACAACATTAAGTTTTATTCGTTTTGTTTTACATTTAAGGAAACACAATCGCTATATTCTTTGGTTTCCTTTAAAATATTAATTAAATGGAAAAGTTTGCAACATGGCCTTTGGCATTTAACTGGAAAGGTCATTATATAAAAGTTGTGGGATTCTTATGTTCCTCATCTGAAATATGTTGATTTTATTAAAATAACATCCTGAAAAATAATAATAATATTATAATAATCCTCCACCCTTTTTGTTTTCGCTAATTTAATTTAGTTAATTCGTCTATTCAATCCTAATTTTGTATTTTATTGCCTTCTTATGATGTATCTCTTTCAGGAAACAAGCCGTTCCATTCGATTAACTTCACCTAATATTCATCGTTATTATTATTAATATTAAACAATCACATTTATTTGTTTATCTAATTTTATTTCTTATATTAAATCATCAACTTTGACCGATAATATTTTAATTCCACTGAAAATAATCACATCTAAACGAATTTAGGCGGAGTTCTCTTTTATATTCCTGGCAAACATCCAACATTTGTTTAGACTTGGCGAGAGGAAACCGGCGCTAGAGATCTGATACACACTACATCAACGAACTGCTTATTTTTGCTTATAAGATTCTACTACTAAAGAAATTAGAAGATATGAAATGAATTCGTTGCATCTTACGAAGGCAAGAAGCTATCGAATGTGATAAACGTAAACATCTTCCTCTAAAAGGATTAATAAAATTTGCACGATTAAACGTATTTTACCAGGGACGACATTACGAGGTCTATTGTTTAATCAAGGTAACAAATTCGCTAATAAAATGTTCCAGCCGCTAATAAAGGTTAATAACACCGTTCTCAGCGATATATTCGGGGGATGCAGAATCAGGCGAAAGCAAACTAAAATGACCATTCGATTCGATAAAATTAAATCGATGTTGTATTAAACGAAATTGTAACGAGCGAACAAACACTTGTTCCTCTTTCGTTATCGCTGACAAATTCGTTTTTCGAAATTATCAAATTTATTTGAAGGAAACACGAAATGATCGTTACGGTTGAACAAAATCAACGAGCAACGAGAATACCGAATCCATCTAAGTACAATTACAAGAGTTACTTTGACGCAATTAAATTATGCTATTTTAAGGGAATATCTTGCAACAAAGTTTTAATTTACCTCTCATTGTACAAAAAACAACAACACCCAAGAATGTTGTGTTAAATTTGATTGCTGATTATTATCCTTTCTTTAATATTACCAAACATTGATTATGATTTTGTTTTCGAATCAGATTGAAAGACTTCTGGGAAAGGCTTAAATGACATTACAGTTAAACAACCACCGCACGATCATCAACCGAAGTAGTTAGTTGACAGTTACAACATATTACAAACTAAATGACAACATCGACACTAAACTCACGTCATTTTGTTTTAAAGAGCCCACGACTTCACTTGTCTTTGTTTAATGGTCAAACACTGGATCGAATATGTTTAAGCTAATTTATCATTCCAGTGCCTAGGATCGTGTTACAGGAGCAATATGAAGGTCGTCTCGAACCGGACGAAATGAAAACCGATCACGATACGAACGACTACGTCGAGGACTTCATCAGCTACGAGTCGGACAAAGAGTTTATCAGCGAGTTCGCCGCATTCCCACCAACAGCTCAAGTACACGAGCAATCGAAGGAAGTTCAATTAGCCAAAGACTCAAACGCCATCAGCTCAAAAGTTCCGCCGCACGCGAATTCGAGCAATATCGAAGCGAGTAAGTGTTCGAAATATTCGCAAACTCTAATCTGTTGCTATTTATCTTAATTAACGTAACGCCTTTGTTTAATGTGCTGCTGCTGTGCACATTTTCCTGTCTAATTACAGTAAACAGGCGGTTTTTGTTACTTAAATTAACTGCAGTTTTATTCTAAACTAACTTTATTTTAGTCAACTATTTCGACCGTTCTGTTCGACATCCAAAAGTAATCTGTCTCTTCACTTCTTCGCTTTCTTCCTTTCTTTATGCAGATAAGGGATCACACCTACGATTCAACGTCTTGATATCCCTTATCTGCATTATTGGTTATATATGTAACAATAACCTTCAATATATAAAACATATAACAACAATCTTTGACCGTATTAACAATCATGTATATCATCAGTGCTAACAATAACATTCAACATTAACATTAACAATAATCTTTAACAGCCTTTGACACATCACGGACAGAATTTATTGATTTCATCTACGAAAAGTTTGGAAAGTTTTCAAGATGTCTTCAGACCTTTATTAAAAGCCACTCATCTGCGGTGCATTTAAGTCCCTCAATATTGAGGACTTTTTGTAACACATTGTTTACTTCCTTTCCAATAAATGCATTTTGTTTTATGAAACTTATGACGATTAAACTTCTAATCGGAGTTTACTATAGTTCAAGATGTTCCGAAGGATGTTAGTTATTGTGGCGTAGTTGGAGGTTTTATATAATTCACATAAAATAATAAATTCTAAATTGTCTTCTCTTTTGGGAAATACCATTGATTGTCGTAGTTAGAATTATAAACATTGTCATTAAGAGAAATGAATCGTTTCATTTAAGCAAGCGAAAACTAATAGCATTTAATTATTCAGTGACAAAGAAAATGGTTTATTTTTTAATATTCCGACGGTAAAAATAATATTCATACAAAAAATTCTTTAGTTGCAAAAGGGAACAAAGTGAAAACGAGGGAATCGAAATTGCATTACCATAAAATAAATTCCGTACGTCATATGTAGTTGTAATGAATTAATCCGCGCTTCAAGCTTTTTCTAATCCTATTAACCCATTAAGCTGTCGTTTGTGCATGGAGCCACATACATTTCGAGACTTAAGCTTTTTCATAAACACACCTCATTTTCATTCAGTTATCTTTCTTCTTTCTTTTTTTTTCTTTCTTATCCCAAGCAGTTCGTGGTTGCATGTGTTAATATGTGGGTATTGCACGTGCACAAATAAGGTTTGAGTCTGTGGTTATAAAGCAACAACAAAGTTTCTTAGCCGGCTCTTCTGCAGTCTAGATACGTCTTAATCGCAATTAAAAGTGATTCGTTCTTTTTGCCTCATTTTAAGTCATAAAATTTAGATAATTAAGCGACGATAGAGCAAATTTCAAATCGTGCTTAAATAACTATGTTGGTTTCCTAAAAAGTCTTTTTGTATATTAATAAAAACTTTTTAATTTAATGGAAAAAAATCAGATAAATTGCAGTTAACGTTTCTATCGAATTGATAAATTATTTCATAAGCATGCGGTCGTTATTTTAATATAAACGGATTACGATTGTTGTAACGTTAACCTTAACTTAATTAAACCGCTGGAAATTATAAAGCGTTCCGATTCAATTTGAACATTTACATTATTAACCATAAGCAAGAGCAGATCCCATCGAAGGAATAATTCGTCCTTGTTCTACTCAAATTCACTCGTTCCTTCTTCATATCGAAGTGCATTTACGAAATCATGAGGGACGATGAGTAACAAAAATTTGTTTTATCAGCATTCACGCGTAATAAATTCAAAATCAAATGTGTCGATCTTGAGTTATTGCAAAAAGGGTTGATGGAGAGAATGTGCCAAAGCGAAGAACAAAAACGATTAACTGATCCTTCCTTTACTGCGCCCTTAAATAAACCTCGCAAATTGTACCGTGCACTTGTGCAACCCGATCCTGTCATCCCACTAACGCCCCGACACAGACAAACACCAGCAATATGCAGACCGATATTTTTATCCCATACCCGAATTGCACTGTAACGATTTACGCGGCCGAAAAGAATAAAGTGATTGGCTTCATTTCGCAATGGATAAATACGAGCACGTACGTTGCACGTGAGTTGTTTTTTTTAATTTGCTTTGCTCATTTTCCTCCCTCTCTCGCTTTGCATTCTTAGGTTAACATTCCCATCGAGTAAAATGTCCCTCCGCAATGGATGTATCTTTGCAACTGTTACTTATACATGCACATACAAAACATAGGCACAAACACACGCTCGTATGTTTATATCATGAACATTATTATTATACGATGGACATTTACCCGGCGTTATGTTAGAACATTCGTTATCACTTCTGTCTGCGTAAAGTCTCGAGGCGAATTCTATTCAAACGGGGACATTTTGCAGGGGACCGACAACAAAGGGACGCCCACTTTCCTCGTTTTTATTCCCAAACACAATTTCATAACGGAGCGAAATGAGTTTTGTCTTGTTTTATAAAAAAGAAAAAGCAACAATCGATTTCTTCCGCGTCCTTATCATTACTTGTAAATTTGCTATTGACAATTTTATGTAAGAAAATGAATATTCGTTGACACGTGAGCATTACATATCCATCTGTTTCTTCTTTTTCTGCGATATCCCTTGATTTCACCATATAAAGGCTGTGCCACTATTGCGCATGATGACGTACTTATTTTAACTGGACTGGTTTTATGCAATTTTTCAATTCCACATCGAATTTTAAGGAGACTTTATAGAAACAATCGCAAACCGTTTGAGAGTTATTCAAGTGTTTTTCCGATAAATGTAGTTGAAAATCGCATATTTCTCCGGAACTATTTGAGATAGAGCGTTGAACTTATTTTAGTTCTTTTCAGCGTGAAATAGCGAAGAGTTCGCACTGCTTAAGTTTTATTAAAAGTGTTACTGATTGCAATTTGTGGCCAGCTGAACTCTGACATTTTCAAATGTGCATAACTTCGCTTTCTTTAATCGAATCCTATAATTTTTTTATCGCCTTAGATTATTCACATTCTATTTTATTAAGATAATATTGGATGAATTCTTGATGCTTTCTGAGTTATATGCAATTATTTACATTTATATATGATTCTTTCCATGTTTTCAGTTAAGTCAAGTTACAAACAACGAGACAATTGAGGAAAACAATGAAATTATTAGTGTTTTGCTTTAAATCGCACAGAGTTTTATTTATTTGTACGAAGGAAATTACTTTCAGCTATATAACTTTTTCTATTGATCAATTAATGTTTTAATGAATCACATGAAGAATAACTTCAAAAAATGAAATTCTAATAGAAATATAAATGACTTTCAATTGCTATTACTGCTACTTAGACTAATGCATCATTGAGCGCATAAAAATAACACCCAAAATATCAATTTATTGGGAATAACTCGAAAACCTTAAAATGATAGCAACAACATCATTTTCTGAATCTAAGGTCATAATAAAAAAAAAACTATGGTTCCTTTAAAAATAATGAAATTATGCACATTTGAAAATCTCAAAGTTTAAGGGGCTACAAATCAAAGCCAGTGTCGCTTTTAATTAAATGAAGGCAGTGGAAACTCTTTGTCAGTTCATGCTCTAACTAACTAAGAAAAGTTCAACACTGTATCTCACATAGTTCCAGAGATATTTGCGATTTTCGACGACCTTCCAAATGACACTTTTCAGGAAAAAATCTGAAAGTGCATCCTAGGCGCGGGATTGTTTTAATAAACTGACTTTAAAATTCGATGAGGAATCGAAAAATGCAATAGAAAATAGATCATGCCCTTTAAAATAACGGGTTCCGGGTATATCCCAAAGTGCGCCATCTTCGAAAATATCTTACGTGGTTGTCGTTTACTAGAGAATGCTTTTCAGTCTGAAACAATTTTCTCTAAAGTCAAGCGGTTGGACGTAATCCTCCGTGCCCGCGTGAGTGATACACCCTATAGACTTGCATAAGATATATTAAACTTTTCAAGTATAGATGAGGTAAACAAATTTCCTCTATTCAAAAGTATGCTTAATAAGTACGGTCCTCGGTAAATTTACATTTCCTACCTTTCTTCAGGGCAAAGAAAATCTTGCGGTTAATAAACAAAACCCAAATCATATCCTACGTTTTCCATTTCACTTTCCCTTTCATCAACCCCACGTAAAAAATAAACGGGATTGAATTGAAACGTGATCGTAGAGATTAGACGTCTTGCACTTCTCGTGATTTTGATCGAAGTAACCGAAAACCGTTTGAAAATGTTGCAGAGAACCAAGAAAAGTTTTACCTTTACCTGACGCTGAGCGTGACCGCCGGATTGCTGACGTCTCTCTGTCTATCGGTCGGTCGCTTATTGCTGCGGAGGCGCAAAGAACGACGCGAGGCGAAGTTTCGAACGACGACCGTCGGCGGCGATTCGTTACCGAACGGTTTCATCGACGACGACATAAGCGAAGTGGACGCGGATCTGAATCTAACGACGCCGCTGCCGGCTGCGATCCGTTCGGGAAAGACCGTCGGCAGTGTCGCGGATGTGCTCAGACATACGCACGTGCACTCGCACACTCTGAGAAGAGACCAACTGCAGACGCCGCACACGGACGTACCGCGGAGTCTAAACGCAGGATTCGGCAATTATTACTGCAGGTGACCGAATTGTCCGGGCCAGAGGGCAATCGCCAAGAACTCCCCCACGTCCTCTGCTTGTCCGGGCCATCGTACGTATTGCTTCTAATGACAATCTTGTGCACATGGAGATCAGAGACCAAAGAGATATACACACAAGATGTTCGTAAATAAAAATTGAAGACATAAATTTCAAACGCACTTACAATTAGCAAAAGCGCCATGAATATAATGTGTAAGTGAGTTTGCAAATGACGAGACGTGTAATTAATTGCTAAGAATTGGAAATGAATTAGCGTTATCCGTGTTGTGTTATTGTTTCCGTTCGAATTTATATATTTGAGGAATTACTATTTATATCAGATATCGATTTATGATTCGAAATACGTACACATTTATACAGCTGTTCTCCTTACGTTTGTTATATTTATTATTATTATTATTAAACGTATGTGTTCTTTATATCGTAAACGACTAACCATAATTATAACAATCTACCTTCGACTATTACCTCCGAATTCGATTTTTTTACTGTTTGGATCGATTTTGCAATTTCATCTAACGTTGATTAACAGCGATTCGTCCAGTGGGAGTAAATTATCAATCTATAACTGATTCGTTAATTAATTAGGTTGCGTCTGAAAATAGATGGTGCCTTATACGTGAGTAAATAGCGTAAATCTACTTTTGTTGCTGAGCGTTTCCAGTTGCTCCAATAGGTCATTGTGTGTAAAAGTCGATGATAAGCTTTCTCTCTCTTTAAAACTGCGAAGGTGTAAGTAACCATAAATTAGTACGCGATTCGACTTCCAAATCGTCTCGAAACTTCAGTGCAAACAATCCCAAATAATGCGAACGCGAAATTACCCCAATGTTAACCAACGTTGGTTCCATCGAAAACAAGTTTTCCACGAAGGAAATGTTTCCTAGTAGATTGATTCTCGAAAGACCACCGAACGATTGTTCGCAATCAGTAAACGCATCGACACTTAACTTACACTTTATTATATTACGTATAATGAACTTTCTTGCACTTCGAATTACAAGTTTGAACTCGCTCTCATGCACTTACATTTCTGGTATACAAGCGTCCTTCTTTGGACTGCTAGTGGTGGAAGTATCACTAGCTTTGCCTCTCTCATTACCCTTTGCAATACAGTTTTAGTATTTTTTATGCATAACAATGGTGCATGTTCAAATTGTTAATAATTACATAGAAGAAACATTGAAATGAATCAATTTAAAAAAAACGGGGAGATTTAGTTTGATATAATAGTTCACACAATCAAACATTGATCACAATTTTCGCGATAGCAGACAAATGAACTTGAAATATTTATCAAAAGTAACAACGTGGTTATTTACAAATGAATTCGACGTTTGGGTCGTAACAGGAAGAAATCGCCTCTTGGAAATTACGTCCACGAACGAAGCGTGCCATTGATCAGAAAGTGCGCTATTTCATCAGGAGCAACAAAGAAACTTCAGAGTTCTTGACACGACGATAGAAATCATTCAATTCTCGCCACTTTTAGTCTTTGCATCAACATTTTCAACTATGTCAGAAAAGGTGAATATGTTTTTTAGAAATAGAAACTTGTTTATTTAAGGTGCAAAATCCCGATAAATAAATGAAAATCATTGTGGAATTTATGACGGTGCATTTGAATGTTAATAAGAGAAAATTGCCAGCGACAAACTTTATTAAGGCCCATTTAATTATCGACATTCTTCACGGAATACGAATAGGAAGCGCAGTGTCAGCACAATCTCTCGGTGCATTCGGAAATGAATTACTTCCGATCGTTCTGCATAAAGTCTCTATTTTACTGAAGATTAAATTGATTGTTAGAAAATGAAACAATAAAACTGCAATAATTTTAACTTTTTGCCAATAATTACATCGATAAACTTTTAAGACACCGTCAAGTGATAACGAGGATGGTAAGTAAAGCTGAAAGTAAAATTCAGTTTAAATGATTGAGTTTAGTGTCATCTGCCGCACGTTGCCAATTTATATCGATTAAACGAACTTCTATGCGGCGCATAAAAATTAATTGAAAGCGGGAAGGTTGTTCTTATAAAGCGATAAACTCTCGCAGTTGATTTCGTTATTAATAAAACCTTCAATGTAATTTTACCATAATTACAAGACAACCGATTAATTTATAACGGCAGCAAATTAATAGAAGACGTGCTCCGGTCGGAAATGGGCCTATTAAATTAATAATTATCAATGCCCTGCAAATTATATTTATCTCGTTGCTCTTACTTTCGTTTTATTGCATTACGCTCTATAGCTCGTAATAAAAAAGGGGATGATGTAAGTTTTTTAAAGTACTTCGTTTGCAAGTTATGATGAGAATACACATTTTATTTTCTTCTTTCCCCGACAGATACAACAGGTTGTGCTCGTATAACATCCCCGTGAAGAATTTTAAATTATAATTCGGCAACAAATACACGTACAGTTTATTTACCTACGTCCTCTTCCTTTAATTATTGCCACAATGTTTTATTGCATTAGGGCGAAAATTATTAGACTATTAAAAGAGGATTTTTTTATTGTCCCAATGAATTATTATTTACAGTGAATTCTATTAGTTTTTATAACACATTGTCTAAGAACAAACGCCACTAGCAGAGCTATTTCCATTCCGTAATTCCGATTTACTTAAACGAATTATTTCGGTTGAATATTAAATATATAGGTCAATTTAACGTCTTGAGTATTAAAAGAGAAACGCCAAAAGGTAGGTTCATTAATTCGTTTTTTAGCGTCATTTTTGGAATACGGAAAATGGAGTAGCTTTTTAAGAAGAAAAAATATAAAATTGTTAAATCTTGTTGCTTGTTTAACAAAAGTGTAGCCATCCATTTATAATGGTTAAATGCGTCAACATCCCTCTAATAACGAAACTAAACCGTTAACTAAGCCAAGTAAACCTGAGTGAAGAGGGCGATTTAAAACATGAAGAAATTGCTGATAATTGGTTGGAGGACGAAGGGACGGGATTCGGATTAGTCTGCGAACGGGTCACGTTATACGTCTGGTAACAATTAAATATAAATCATATGAACCATTGGTAAAAGGAATGTTGTAACATTTAAATCCCAACAACATTGTTGGAGTTCGAAATTTTGCAAAGAAAAGTGCACGCGGTTAAAAGTAGTCTTCCTACACTCGGACTCTATATATGTACGAATAAATTTCATTTTACACGTTTTTTAATTAAAATAATATTTTTCTCTTCTCGCACATTCCACTCGCATCTTTCACGGTTCACCTTCCGTCGTTTTATTGCTAAATTTAAAGATGTGTAAAAAAAAGGGATTTATTCGTTTAAAATCAAAGTTATTAATTCGAATAATTACTTAACGTACCTCGTTACTGATTTGCGTTCAGTGTGCTCGAAATAACGTGGTATGAGAAGATGGTGATAAAGAAGAAGATGGTAAAACTCAATCGCAATGCGGCGATGATAATTAATTCTTTCCGTTGATGATAATTAAATTTCGATTAATTAAAAATACTCGGTAAATGAAGAGATGGTGTATCGCCGAGAAGTGAATTATAATCAGCTTATAATTGAAAACAAGTTTGTTCTTGACGAAATCCTCCACTTTTAAACGTTTAAATATACAATATGTAATTAACCTTAACTTTAAAAGAAGTTAAATTAACCGTGTACTTATCGATAATTAAAGCGTACTTTCGACCCTTTAATCATTTTATTATTAGCAATTGATAAAATTACATCCTCAAATATAATTTTAAACGACGTCGTTGATGTGTACCTAATCTAAATTAAGTCATAAACATTTTCCCCCGGGAGTTTATTTAATTTCATGGAAAATATTACCGTTGCTTTAATTCGCTCTTCGCCACTCGACCCACTTTACACAATTTATTATAGAAAAAAGACGATTTAATTCATCGGGGGAATAACGCATTAACTTATCAAGAACGACGCCTAAATTATTTGCTCAATTGCTTACGAAACTGTTTTTTTTTTAATTTTTTAATCTTCTTCTCTAATTCATGGCTCCTTTATTTTAATTAAAATATTCCAAATTTCGTTTATTCAGTGGTATGAGTATAAAGAGTACGTAATAATAAAAAAATCTAAGTTCAGCTGGCTGAAGTCTCTCGTGGGATCCAAGCTTCACAAAGTCAGTTTAACTTTATTTTCTTATAAATAAATCTCCGTGTAATATTACTCAAGCGGAAATTACTCGAAAGTAAATCTTGAAGAAGAAAATTTACTTACGTATAATAAATTTTAAATTAAAAAGGGAAGGAAGCTTGAAAGAGAAATGAAGCAAAAGGTTGGTTTCGTATAGAACAAGTACGATCACCTTTTTCTTAAATATGTTATTTAACGGCATTAGACAAATACGTTCATCGAATATTTACCTTGATGAAAAGACGTTAATTTTTCATCGACTTGCAGACGTTGTACGATTGGATGGCCGCATTCGTATAGGATGGATGGACATCCAAGACATTGATTATTGCGTACTTAACGATTTTTCAAGAAATGTTGAAGGACGATTTTTTAATCGGATTGCACTCGTTGCAGTGTATCGCTGATTAAGTCCCACAATGTATTAGGCAATAATTTGGTCTCTTTCGATGTCAGATGAAGAACTGGAGGACGACATTTTCATCAAAACGCTGCTTAACGCCCCGAATTATTACAAAAAGTTCTTTCTCAAAGATTTTAACATGTTTTAAAATAGCTTAAGTTGATTATCCCAAATGATTTTATATTTCTGCGACAGGGAATTTTTTAACATTATTATAAAAAAAAATATTGAAATCGCTTTAACGCGATGCACATTGTGCTTCTCGATCTAATAAAATGGATTTGTTCCAGATTGAGCCCCGAGAAAAAAAGTTATGCACAAAAATGTAGTGGTCACCATATTAATTCACCCAATATTTCTTATTTATTAAATAAAAATGTCTAATAGTTCCCCGAATAAATTAGCCATAACCGACCAAATCGATGGTTTAATGATAGCACTGAAGCAATAGCGATTTAATTTTATGCAAACGATAATATCGTTTGATTTGTAACAATATGAGAAACGTAATTATCACGACCATATTATTTGTTTATCGATTCAAAAGGGCGTCTGCGAGTGTGAGTGAGTTGGTGGTTATTTTATAATTGGTCAAACGCCTAATATACATTTCGTTTAATGGCTATTACACAGTTTCCATATGTGAAGTAGTATCTGATGAAAATACAAGATTAACAAATTCATTCTCGTGTACAAGCGCAAACTATTATTATTAATATACATTATGCATGGACCAAATTATTGTTATGCGTAATCACTATAACGAAGATTGTGATGCCCTAACATGGGGGAGCATTTGGAAGAATTTGCATAACAGAGAGAATTGATAGAGACGGAGACGAAGTTAATAATAATAGTAATAATTATAGTATATAATCTATTAATAATTCGATTACAATGTACATGCGACTATTGTTTTTAGTCTAAAACGTTAAATAGTTAATAATTATTCATTGAGTTATTGTGATGTTGAAACAATTATCACCGAGACCGCAGATCGCCGCGTCAGAATTCGAAGTCAACTTTTAAGGAGAAAGAAAATCACATTTATTATTCTGCCTAAGAGATCAACAATTTTAAGAGGTTAAGAGTTTAAGAGGAATAAATGAATAAATTCTATGAAATGTGAAAAAGATATTCAATTAAAAGGTCAAAAGGAATTCAAATTGCTGTAGTTAATCGTTCAAATTCATTTGTTAAGAATTTAGCTGATATAACGGTATAATTTCGTTATTCTCATTTAATTTAATACCATTTACACACATATACTGCATACGTTGGTATAACGATTTATGTTGATTTAAATAGACACGAGCGTTAAACTTCTATTAATTCCCATTCCTGCGACATGTAATGGTTAATTAATTAAAATATAGGTGGACATTAGTCAGGTAAAAGCCCTTGAATCCAGAAATAATTCAATGAAGGCGATTGCAATCGATTGAATGGATGTTAATAATAATCGGCAGGATTAATTCAAAATGCTTTCGTTTAATTGGAATGTTATTTTCAGCGAAATTCAATTTTTTTCTATTTATCAACTATGATTATTATCAAATAATTCGTTGGAGATTGGCTCAAAAACTTTCATGTACTGAAACAGTCGTTAGAGAGAAAATTCTTTAATGACTACTAAAACGTTAACAGACCGTGTATGCATACTACAAAATTATGAGTACAGCAAATGATTTTCAAATCTTAGAGCATTAAACCGAATGAAGTTCATAGATTTTGCATTAATGTTGCACAATTTACTTTTGATTTTGGAGTTGCTTCTTTTGCATTAATTACCGTAAGAAACCGTTGCAAAGTTTTGGAATATATATAATCGATACAACGTTAAGGAACAAAGCACTGCCCGTTTTCACTTGCTGTTCCTGAAAAAAGAAGAAAACGAAAACTTTAAAAGAAAAAGTTTATTAATTTCCAAAGCGTCACAGGAATATAAGAGAACGATATTCCTTCATGTTACATAAAGACAACAAAAAGGCGACAAGGGAAAAAGATTTTGAAGTATTTTCGTAACTTTTACATAATTTTCATAATAAATTCTTTAGATATACGATACGATAAATTTAAAATTGAACTTGCGAAAAAAAAATATAACACTCCGCAATGTTTTGCTACCATAAAAAATTGCCGTTAATTAAGGTATACGATTTCTAAAATTTAAGTAATTGTAGGGGATTATCCTTACTAGTACACAAAATAATATTATTCAAATTTTTTGTTTAATAGAATCGTACAATATAAGAGAATAACTAACTTTTTCTCGTTTATTTAATTTTTGTTTTGTTTTGTTGCAGAATTTATTTTCAAGGTATAAAAGAAAATCTTTTTCATTGCCTTTGCTTACCCTTATTCGTGAAAATAGTGAAATAGTTTTGGAGTCGTTTTTATGACCACTTTTATTTCTACAATAAAGTTAAGAAATACTTATACAAATAGAGGATGAAGTCAAATTGAGCAAATTATAAGTGGGAGAAAGAAACTATAAGAATAAATCGCTTGCGAGACAGGATAAGTCATGTGATATGACGTGACCTAACTTCAAATGTCGCGTGTCTCTGCGATTCCTTAATGAAACTAAATAAGCTGAACAATCCAGAATAGTTTCTGTATTCTTCTTCTTTTCCTTCGAAGCAAGGAAATTCATTTTATTCGTAATGATCAGTGCGCGATCGTTTCGTCGTATTCCTTAAGGATTATTACCAATAGAGTACCGTTTTTCAAATTGGAAATGCAATAATCAAATCGAAATCAAGTACAGATAATAATTTACCTCCTACTTTTACAATAGCATATTATTATGTTAATTAATAACGTTTCATCAACCGTACAAACACCAAATGTTACTCCACAGTTAATTTAAATATATCGCTCCCAGGACTAATAAGCATCAACATATCTGCAGGTCACATTTTGTACATGGTCGAACATTAGCAAACCGAAATTGAATCTCGGAAACAAATACACATATATATATATATATATATATATGTAACCAATATTACAAACATGAACGTACCAAATGGTTTGATTTGTGCCGATTTACATTATCCTTTTCAGTGCGATCGTCGTCGCGATAATTTAATTGATGCATTATTAATACGTTTCAGCAATTAAATTTATACGAAACTAACCGCAGTAACGTCGAAATTGAAGCGAAGGAATTGGGTGGAAAAACTAAAATCACCTCCTTGTATCATTACATTGTTACCAAAAGACTTTATTAAACCTAATTGGGCCCTTCTGCTTTACCCCGCTAAATAAAAGAAAATTTAAGTTTCTTCCACGTGATATGCTCTCTTCTGCAGTTTGATCAGTCTATGGGCGTAAGAAAAAAGAAGCCGTTGTCCTCATTACGAGTAGGCTGCTGTGTGGATTTACTCATACATTTTTCCCGTGTATAAAAGTGGGCTTGTTCTACTGAAAGCAGAAGAAAGTATATTAGGCCGAGAGAAAGGTAAAACTTATATTCGTTTAGTAAGATAATGGATGAAGTTAACTTTTGTAATGAAGTTTTGCAAAAATTAAGCAATTAGTATGGAGATTCAATTAAAAAACTCTTTTTAGAAGCGCCATTTTTCTTTCGAATCACTGCGGAAACCATCATTTTCCCCTGCTCCTTTCTACAAGCACGTATATTTTTTTATCGTTCACATCCCTATAATTTTCTTTTAGTTTCTACCAAACTGTTGTCAAACTGAAATAAAAATCATCCCACTGGAACATTATTCCTCAGTTAAGAGATAATTCGTAACTTATGGCTAACCGATGAAAATATTCCCATTCTTATGATGTAAGTGACGTTGTATTCTATCGTAAGTTATTTAAAGCGAATGCGAACAAACTTGTATTAACAATTACTTTCATTAACAGTTTCAATCATTAATCTTCTCAGAGTTGTGTTCAAACGAGGGCAATATTTCATAAATAATGCCCAAAAAAGGCGCTAAGAAACCGCTTTCATTTATATCTATTGCTATTATTTATATTTCATTTCAATAAAAATCAGAAATGACCATTAAAAAAAAGAATGTAAGTCTCCTTTTCGTTCCCTTCATTGCATTTATTTGAATTTAAAGTAAATGTTTGCGATTTCAATGGCGCGTATTAGGACATTAATTTTTTTAAATAATAAATTCGGCGGATGCGCCAGACTATTTAACGAATCAGTCTGAGAATGTGCCACGAGACAAGCCGTACGTCTGAATATCTAATTATATTCGAATTCCCTTAATGATATTTAAATTATTACACGGTTAATTATGTTACAACAAATTGTAATGTAACCTTAGGATAAGAATGATAAATCCATTGATATGAAAACGTTTCAATGTTATTACATTATTAAGATTCCTAAAATCAACATAATTAATTTACGACATTATATTACATGGTTACTCCAGGCATTTGTACACACTGAAATAAATTTCCACGGGTTTCAGATGTACGTTGCTTATATCTTTCGCGTTACAATATGCGAAGTAAATTATTTTCGCATTAATTTACCAACACACACACAACCATACGTGATATTACAGTGTAAAAAAGTTGGTTTTGTTTTGTTCGCTTTCAGTTTGCAAATAATAGGAAGCATTTTTCCGACTGTATTGGTTTGAAATTTAGAGCGAAATATACGATGCAATTTCCATGTATTGTTTTAAAGGACATTCATATTTTATTAGATCACGTGTAACAACAGATGAGGGATATAGTTAGTTTTATTGTTGCATTTTAGTAATAAGGTTTCAAAATATTTGATACGATTTTTACAATGAAGTTGTTAGTTTCCTTTAAGTATCTCGATCTGTTTAATCATCGTTGTTGTCCAGTTGTAATTTCCTGTTAAAGATCCGGCAGAAATTACTTTAGGTATATATTACTTCAGTTATTTATCTACGTTTTGCTTACTTTCACTTGTCAAAGTACATTAACAATTGCAAAGGTAGATTATATTTGTAAATTGTCTCTTTTTCCAGCAGTTGAACTTGCCTTTTTTTAAATCTAAAATTCAATTATGTTACATCAACGGTCAATATATTAAACAAAATAATAAAAACTCACACGAGGATGATACGCAAGATAAATAATTTTTAATCGATTTCAGTGGTAAAAGAATGACGACGCTAAAAGTGAATTGAAATTTAGTGAAGAGGATTAATTATTCTCAATATTGTTTGCACCACTTTACAACATAATTTCAACGTAAAAGTTGATTTCCACAGTTTGAACAATCACCCCTATAAAAAATTAACTGGCATAGAAGTGTTCTTAAAACAAAAAAATAACCGATTGTCCATGATGACAAAAAAGCAAATATTTTTTTGCAGGATATTAAAAAACAATAATTTCGTGTACGTTTGGATTACATAAAAGTTTCCTCTGGATTTGACATAACTTGATATTTGTCAATATATATAATAATGCTGTGTGATAAATAAAATAAACGGAATTAGCAAACAATATGCTTCGAAGAGAAATAGATTTCGCCACAAAACAATATTCTTCCCTCTTCATTCCAATTTTATTCTTGAGAAGTGAACGTAGCCCCCTTTTTCCGTTATGAAAAGGAGAGGAAAATAAGACATGAATCCACGAATTGAATTTAATACGCAACATCATATGATGCAATAAAGTCTATTCTTATAATATGCGAATCGCATTGAAAAATGATAATACTTTACCATCCTCTTACCGGAGGAGAACAACAGGAAAACGCAGAAAGAAAAAACGTTTTTCTCTCCAACAACAATCTCCTGCTTTTACGAACAACAGAGAAAGTTTCAATCGTCTTTTAATCAATAACTCTTGTTGTTAATAAACTTTTATTTACTTCCTGCAGTATTATCAAATGTTATCAGTCCATTATTATAAAAAAAATCAAACTTGATCTAGGCTATTTTATGGATGCTCTTAAAAGCTTAAGGAAGCTACAAAACGTTCGGTATTCGCTTATAAAAATATTGTACTTTGTAGTAAAGTGATTTTCGCGAAATTTCTTAGGAAATTGAATTATATTTTTTGACTTTAAGATATCGCGCGAAGCAAATTATTTCGGTACACGAATTTCGTTGTAATTATACTGGTTATTTTTAATAATAAACCTAATTTAATGGTTGGCGAAGAACTTTAACAACAAAACTCATACACAAACAACGTTCCTCTTAAAGCTTTCGTTTATAATTGTTATATTCCAAGGCACTACTAAATAGTCCATTCGCACCTTACGATTGTATTAAACAGTAAAAGTTAAAATTTAATGCGAAAATGTAAGAGGAAATTGCATTATTATTTCATAATTTACGTCGTACCCTTTTGTTCGCTACTATCACCAAAACATGTAAAATCAGCGACGACAAAAAATTTATTATAACGAACCAATAAAGACTTAATGAGGCTATTTTTCGAATCGCGTGTAACTGATATCGTAAACGCATTCGGTTGTTGATAATTCCAACGCTTTTGTACTCATTTAGTTCGTAGATCAGTTAACGAAATTTTCTGCCATTGGAAAATGAAAAGAAGAAGGGAAAAAAGGATGAATCATCGCCAGATTACATGGTTACTATAGAGACTATCAAATGATAAAAGTTGGAAGCGAATAAAAAATGGGAGAGGAAATGATGAAGAAAAACTATTAGCATTGAATTGAGCCATTAACAGAGATCAATTTAAAGGGCCATATTGACACGTTGTAATTTAAAGGGAGCCAATATGGAGATTCGATTCAAATAATCGAACTATATCCAGAGAATTTAATATAACTGCCTTTTATTACATAACCTCTTTTTATTCTGCACCAATACTATACGATCATTGGACGGACCCACAATAAAAATTTATAATCAATTTGACAGGGAGAATTAGGATAGCAATAAATAATTTTAGGTACAATTTAGAAAATAATAAATTGTAAAAAATAAATTGCAAATAATAAATTGTAAGTAATAAATTGTAAATAATAAATTGTAAAACGTAGGTAAAAGGAACATTGGCAAAGGGACAATCAGGGAATTCCAGTGAGTCTCCAACGTGATTGGCCAAGTGTCGTCACAGAAATTAAGGGAATTTCCTTAATTTCTAGTCCCTGATTGGATGTCAATGCACCCACCACCCCGTTAAAGAAAAAATTGTAATTATATAATTAAGATACAAAGTCAGTCAAGAAAAGTTTGTCGACCGGAAGGAACGCTAGAAATCTTTTCATTTGTCGTTAATCGTTGCCCTTTATCGTTGTCATTTTATCGTTGTCGTTTATCGTTTGTAATCTATTTTTCGTCGTTTTTTAATTTAAGCAACTAACAATCCACATTTAATAATTAAATTATCATATTTAAATAAAAAAGGTGCATTTATTCAAACCAGCACCTCACGTGCATGCGACCTGATAAAAATAAACAAAAATCATCGCAAGCCACAGCAATCATATAAAAATATATATTATATTTGTTACCCTGTAATGTGGTGTCATTTTATAACAAACTTGCGTGACTATGATTTGAAAGTAAAATGGAAGAATTGCAAAATGGATTCTGCAACATATGCGACAATTTCTCTTTATAGTCGAACATAAAACGTAGAATTCGCTCGGATTCGCTCTTTCACATGCGTATATCAAATATTTTAACACTTACTTCACATTTATTATCTACCGATATTTACCACACTTCATTGTCATCATTGATTATGGTTGACTGAAGAGAGAAGTAATTTTTATCATCGACTAAGACAAAAACAGATACTTTTCAAAATTATTCTTTTACAATCGCGCTAAGAAGTTCTCCATTGGATATCTACCATTTCACTGAATCGAACATATCTCTCGGTACCCTCATCTATCTAATGGTCGTTATCTTACCGAATGAAACAATTTTGAACCCAATACAAACGTTATTTCTAATTTTATTAAATAACATTTCGATAATGTGCCCTTATCAGATCTATAATTTCGGTTTATAAATTTAATATTATAATTGAAACTAATGGTTTCGAAAAAGCTTAAATTTAATTAGATGTAACGAAATGTTTAGTTGATGTTGACTAATCAAAAAGGTCCGGGCAGATTATTTAATCAACTGAAAAATGCTCGTACGGTATTTATATCACTTCCTCCGCACTACCTCAGTTTTTTATTTTCGAGTGCAACATAAATTGTTTGCATTAATAGTAAAATATGCCAAATTCCTGCAGTTTATTGAGTAGTCTGCACATATTTTTTGCTACAGCAAAATGTATCTTGGTACTTCGATAAGTAACGTTATTTTATCATGCGGTTTTTGGACGAATTGAGGATTCCAAAGAATAAAGGAAAAAATAAATTAGAACGTTCTACTTTCAATTTTTCCATTTGGATTGTTTAGCAATGTAGTTATGTCAAAAACAGAAGCTCTTGAAGGGTTTAGAGGATTGAAGGACTTTATTTTATGGAATCCCTTTTCCTTTGTGAAAACTAAAATAAACAAAAATCTCCGCCCTTGCTCAGTCGATCCAATCTTTCAACGCTTAACGATTTGATTCATGCTTTTTTGTTCTACTACACAACAAAATATTTATATAACAAGGGAAATCAAATATTAATGATGAAAAGCGGAATAAAGTGACGCTACTTAAGTTACAGTTTGAAATTATCACAGTTTATTGCAGATAATTAATGTTTCGTACGTGTAGCTGTTGCTAAAGATCAAACATTTTTGGTCTTGCTGTAAATTTCAAGCAAATTTTCGGCTTTAAGTACCGCATTATGCCAAATTTCCTTCGATTTTGCTAAATTTTCATTAACATCAAAACTACGTAACATGGGTTTAGAATGGGTGAATTAAGAAAAAAGGTTTCCATCAATATTTACTAGTTGCTTTCTTCCTTCGGCTTTTCCTTCTATTTTTTTTCAATATTACATAAAAAATAAAATATTCTGAAGGCAATGCCATAGGCATACGTGATATATTATGATGAATGGAAGGCACTTTCTACATTCCATTTCAAATATTTGTGATGTATTTTGGATTTATTCTTCAAAATGGAGGAGAAGTATGTAATAAGAACAAGAAAAATCGCTAAAATATACTTGTGCGTAAGATGAAAAAAAAAAAGAACAAAGAAATGCAATTTACCGCAGTTATTATTAATCGAAAGTTAAAGTAAAGTTTGGTTATCGAAATAATACAGGAAATTAATCAAAATCGTTATTACTCATATTATTCAATCGTAAACTATCCAGTTTAAAATCTAAACTTAATTTTTGAATTGGACGTTTCTTTCTTTAAGGATTCTATGGAAAATATTTGGTCGTGGCAAAATTATCTGCCCTTTGTTTAAGTAATTTGCAACAAAAAATATATCGTAAACGCCATTAATTTATTGATAAAGGTCAAAATTATCAACCATTTCAATGTAGCCTCCCGTTTGGTTGCCAGGTGGTCAATTTTTAGCTCTTTTCTACACGTGGAATTGGCCATCTGCCATGGAAATAATAATAATAATAAACATAATAATTATACACTGTCAATTCCATATAATGTAAAACCTGAATTCGTGCAAAAGTCTTCGTTTTATTAAAGATAACCTCGAAAACCCAATTGTTCTTTTAAAATTACAATTATGTATGTTTGTGGGAAAAATTCCATAATAAATATTATCCATTCGGCCCATTTCTGTTTGTTATCGATTATCTAGTTTGTTCACCTCATAATCTTCTAGCTCGTCTTTCCAATTTTGCGATAATGCGCACACATATAGATTATATACATATACTTCCATTTCCTATTTCCTTTTCATCCTATCTACGCCATTCCTTCTATAAGTATCATAATACGATCCCATTTTAGGTGGACACAAAAATAATGTGTATATGTATTAGATTCGAAATGATAATTAATTTTATTTATGTGTTTTTACGATTCTTTGTTCTTTATCATCCCTTATTTAACCCTAAAGTTAATTATCAATAATTAAATAACATGCCTTATGATTGATGCGGTGAATTTCAATATTTCCCTGTTATCGATCAATTGCATTTCCTCGTCCTAAATTTTAAAAGCCGTTAGAGGATTAATGTTAATGTGTATAAGTGGAAAGTCATAAAATTACATTATGCATCCACGTTGCAATCGGTTTAGATACGGCGCAGTTATGCAAAACATCTTTTCCTCTTCGCCCAACTGCACTTCGAGGAATGACCTACAGCGATTCGCTACGATTAGTATCAATATTCGCATTTCCATCGTCACTCATACAAATATGGTGGTGGACTCTTGAATTGAAATGAATAGATTAATTGGTTGTGAAATTAAACGGAGGACCGACAGGATTTGAATAATTACCAATGGATTCTATTGGGATCTTCTCTTTTCTACGAGGGGACAAATATGGACATGGTTGCTATTATTCCAACTATGATGTATTATAAGCAAGTTGTTGAAGTTTGACTTTGATAAGTTGATTAAATTTCGAATTTTTTAAAACAGCATACCTTAGGAAGAGATAGAATTTAAAAAAAATGGAGATGCGAATTTGGACTTTTATTCATAAGTTGATTGCTTTTATGATACATTTTCTTGTTGCGACCTACTTGAAATATAACTTACAAAAAACGGCATATAATTATGCACCGACTGGACGCTCGAGCGTGATTACATTGTCTTAGTTAATCAATAGTACATATGTTAAGGTAGATGATAAGTTTGTATATAAATATAGTGTATTGGGTATGAATGAGTACTGTGTATTACATAATGTGTGAATGGACTTTGTAGATTATTTTAGTGTAAATAGTTGTTATATTTCTTGTTGTGAATTTGTTAATTGTTAAATTCAAATATATTATTGTGCAAGACAGTAAACAAGAGAAACAACCATCAATCCACAGAACGCTCTTGTTACGATGAACCGTTTGTTTGAACACCATAAAAACACAATCGCAAGATTGAAGGTTCATCGTAACAAGGGATTGCTGTCGATTTGGTATGGTCGGGCAGTTTTCTCTCACAAGGGCATATTAACTCTCCCCGAATTGGAAGGGGAGAGATAATGTGCCCTATAAATTAGGAAGCATTTGAAGTTTAGGTAGAGTTGTTGGTGTAGAGCTTGAATATTTTACATCGTTTGTAGTATCGTTGTGTATTGTTATTAATTAGTCCAAATAAATAAAATTTGGTGTAACAAATTAGTTCTCACTCCGAAAATAAAAAGAACCAGCGACTAAAAGGTTTTCGTTCATTATTTTTAATATTAAAATAAAGCGATCGCCAACACCGACCTAATATAATAATATGTTTAAGGAAAACTTGTTACGATGGTGATGATCCTAATGAATGGCGAGTTAATATTTGGATTTTTTACCCAGCAAAATAAAATATACGTGTATTTTTTTACCTGTTTATAATTTAAAATGCTTCAAGGGGATGATACAGGCGTAGGGCCTGTTGTATTTGTAAAGGAGGGAAGAAAATAAAACGTGTATTCTCATCATAACTTGTAAACGAAATACATTTCATCCCTTTTTTTATTACGAATTGTGCACGAGATGTAATAAAACGAAAGTAAGAGCAACAAGATAAAATGTAATTTGTTCAAATATAATTTGTGGTGCATTAATAATTATTTATTTAATTAGCCCACTTGCAACCAGTGCACGTGTTCAATTAATTTGTTGCCGTTATGAATTAATCGGTTGTCTTGTAATTATGGTAAAATTGTATTATGAGAAGGGAACCTTCCTCCTTTCAAGCATATGTAACATGGGCAAATTTTATTTTCTTTTTTTTTTCTTTTTAAAAGAGTGCAACACAATATGCAATGATTTTATTTTTGTGTTCTCGGGTCTTGACCTGGCACACCCGGTTTTCCCCGCCTACTGGCCTGGCTGCTGTAATGAAAGAAATGCACACATGAACCAAAAGGGTTCAGTAAGACATGCAGGTCTAAACTACAAAAGAAACTAACTATAGGGGCCGCATCGACAGGGCTTCACACACGTGAAATAAACCCTGCCGAACCAGACGCATCTGTCGTTCCCGGGAATCTTGTGGTCTCCGCCTCTCACCCACGACGTCCCCTCCGTTGCTGCAGCCGGAGTTTCCCCCAAGACTGCACCAGGAAGACTCGCAAGTCTTGACAAAGCCTGGCACGGGAGTTACTGAGTGCAAAGCACCTTCTCCCGTCGACAACGTTGCGCCAGGTGGAGGTACTCCCCCCAGCCTGGCCCAGGTCGTACGGCCCTAACGCCTGACCTGGCACGGGGGTTATGGGGTGCAGACACCCTCCCCCGTCGACGACCAGATTGTCGCAACACCTGTAAAGGCTACTCTACTAAGACGTGCGAATAAACAAACATGACTTACCGCAGAATCACTCTTTCGGGACGGACAGGCACTGTGCGCACACTCACCCACCAAACTATTCTACAAAAATGCCAGCCGCCGAAAGTGCTCGCATTCTTATAGTCTAGCTTGGTGGTTACTGAGCGGGTGAATCCGGAGGGGATTCTCTCTCGCCATCGAGGGCCCGAAGATCCGATTCCTTTTCTCTCATCTGGAGAACATTAATATTTCCTTTCACATTGAATATCGGACCTCCGCCCCCCGATCGCGGCCTGTCAGAGATTGTTAGTTGATTAAGGAATTTGTCCACTAATTTATGAGTAGAGAACGCCCAATGTTCTGCTTGCAATTGCTTTAAATATGAAACGTTTATGCAAGAAAAAAGGGCAAGCCACATTTCGTTCCCAACCAATAATTATAAATAATAATAAATTCTCGAGTATCGGCTACGTCTCTCGCGTCGCCGATAGACAGATTTATTACTGTCGCCAGAATTGTAGTGCACGTGCACGTGCAAGTGTTTTAAAACCCTTAATAACAATATGTGTTATTCGATATTATTTCTCCGTGCACGACGTTCCCAAATTCTGACCCCGTAACACATATTTTGTTAAATCAATTTAAACTTGTAACGTGTGGCTGATGGCAATAAACTCACCCATTTAAATTGCATTTGACTTGCGGGTACACTTATCATTCTCGCTATTATCACTTGACAATATGAAATAAGTTTATCGATGTAGTTAATGGTAATGAGATAAAATTATTTATTATTTTTTGTTTTAAACTGTTAATTTACAATAAAATATTAGAGATTTTATGCAGGACGATGTGAAATAATTCATTTCCGAGTGCAACGAGAGATTGTGATGATTTTCATTAAAGTATCGTGTTGTTGCATCTTAATTAAACAAGTTTAAATTCTAAATAGAAATACACCTTTCCTCCTAATTACCTGTTGGGGCAACTAGGAAAGCTTAGCAAGTAAAGTAGAATTACCGTATTTACTCGCGCCATCTATTACAATACGCACCCTAATTCAATACCGAATCAGTGCAAAACTTTGTAGAAAACGAGATACACTGTCATGACTCAAAGTATCGTCCATCGCTCTTACCAGTAGCGTACGAATCCCGTTTTGAACAAACTGGTCATCTTTGATGCGGTCCAAGAATCGATCCAATTTTTCAGTTCTTCATGAGTCTGGAGGTGTTGGTCAGCCAGGCCATGTGGCATTGATTAGAACAAGTGATATTCAGATGAAGCAACGTCTGGAGCATGGGACATGGGAGTATAGTCGGGACGTCCCCATGATTTTTCGCACTTGGGTTTATTCTACTGACAAAACACATTTCGTCACCGGTGACAATGCGATGCAGAAATCCCTTCTGTCTTTTTCTTTTAAACAACTCTTCACAAGCAAACGTCGTTCAATCTCTTCCGGCTTCAACTTGTACGGCACAAGGAAATTCCTTGCTGCTGAATCATTGCTAAGTCTTTCGGGCGATTCGAAATTGCTTATTGAGTCACTCCCAATGATTGTGTCCATTCTTCTTGACTTTGACACGAGTCTTCATCTAGTAGTGCCTGCAATTCTGCATTTTCTCTCGCGGCACGTTCTTTCGCTAATAGCGGCTTCAACCTGCAAACATTTGAGAGCACTTGATGAACTTTAGCTGGATATTTCTTCATTTTCATTAAGAAAATTAGAACCTCCCGCAAATTAATGGACTTTGGCTCGTAAATTGACATTTTCAATCACGAGTAACTTTGGGATGCAGGCACAAGTCGACTAATGTGTATGTGGTGTCATGTTGACACGTGCCCAATGTTTTTGCATTTTTGAATTGTACGATCGATTGATTTGAAATGGGAACGATTTGCAACGATTACATCAATCATTGGTGTTTAAAATAGAATCTAAAGTGGTTCACCGTAGCGTTAGTTTATCGTGCTTAGATCCACGTCATGAAATGGATTGATAATTTATTCCCATTTGATGAATCGCTGCTAATTAACATAAAATAGAATTGCAAAATCGAATTAAAAGGTGAAGAAATTGAATAGAGAGGTAATAAACGAAAATAAATTCGTATAATTAGGGGCAATCGTTTATTATATAAAAAACACATACATATAAATTCGAACGGAAACAATAACACAACACGGATAACGCTAATTCACTTCCAATTCTTAGCAATTAATTACACGTCTCGTCATTTGCAAACTCACTTACACATTATATTCATGGCGCTTTTGCTAATTGTAAGTGCGTCTGAAATTTATCTCTACAATTTTTATTTACGAACATCTTGTGTGTATATCTCTTTGGTCTCTGATCTCTATGCGTACAAGATTGTCATTAGAAGCAATTAGCACGGTGGCCCGGACAAGCAGAGGACTTGAGATCGTTCGTAGTAACTACCATCTGGCCCGGACAATTCGGTCACCTGCAGTAATAATTGCCGAATCCTGCGTTTAGACTCCGCGGTACGTCCTTGTGCTGCGTCTGCAGTTGGTCTCTTCTCAGAGTGTGCGAGTGCACGTGCGTATGTCTGAGCACATCCGCGATACTGCCGACGGCCGTTTTCGAATGGATCGTTGGCGGCAGCGGCGTTGTTAGATTGATATCGGCGTCCACTTCGCTTATATCGTCGATGAAACCGTTCGGTAACGAATCGCCGCCGACGGTCGTCGTTCGAAACTTCGCCTCGCGTCGTTCTTTGCGCCTCCGCACCAATAAGCGACAGACCGATAGACAGAGAGACGTCAGCAATCCGGCGGTCACGCTCAGTGTCAGGTAAAGGTAAAACTTTTCTTGGTTCTCTGCAACATTTTCAAACGGTTTTCGGTTAATGCGATCGAATTCACGAAAAGTGCAAGACGTCTAATAGCTACGATCTCGTTTCAATTCAATCCCGTTTGTCTTTTATTTTTCTCGTTTGCTGTGGCCCCTTTCTACGATATAATTTGAGTTTTATTTATTAGCCGCAAAATTTTCGTAGCCCCGAGGATAAATAGTTAATTTAAATTCGAATGTTTGTTTGCCTCTAGACGTGAAAAGTTTAAATTATTTTATATAAGTACACAACGTGAAAAGAAAAAACATAAGGATGCGCAATTATCACGATTTTCCCTTTCCGTGACACCCACGTGTCACCGAAAATAAATGTTTTAACAATAAAGGCAAGACACACCTTCATTGTTGCGTTTTCTTTTCATATAAAAAGACAAAACTGATTTCGCTCCATTATGACATTTTGTTTAGGAATAAAAACGAGGAAAGTGGGCGTCCCTTTGTTGTCGGTCCCATGCAAAATGTCCCCGTTTGAATAGAATTCGTCCCGACGCTGTACGCAGACAGAAGTGATAACAAATGTTCCAACATAACGCCGTATAAGATGTCCTTCGACCTTCGTCCTGATATAAACATACGAGTGTATGTTTTGTACATGCATGTATATGTTGCAGTTGCAAGAATAGACACTTTACTCGATGGGAATACAAACGTAAGAATTCACATGCAAATAAAAAATAGTCACGTGTAATGTACGATTTGGGAGGTATATTAAAGGGCGCTAGAAGGGAAAGATCAGTTCATCAACCCCTTTTGCAGTAAGCCATGATCGACAAATTTGATTTTGAGTTTATTACGTCTAATCGTCGGTGGAAGAAATTTTTGTTATTCATCGTACCTCATAATATCATAAGTGCACTTGGAAATGAAGAAAACGGACAAATTTAATTAAAATATGCACAAATGTTTCGTGTGATGGATCCACTCTTAATTATGGTTAATAATGTAAATCTTCAAATTGAATCGAACCGCCGTATCATTTTGAACGATTTAATTAAATTTGTGTTAATGTTACAACAATCGTTGCATAACAAATTAAATTCGTATAATTTTTTTAATTCGTTGATATTAAAACAGCGACTGCATGTTCATTCATTAATTTCTTGATTGGATAAAAACGTTAACTCAAATTTACCTGATTTTTGCATTAAATTAAAAAGTTTTTATTAATATATTGAGGAGACTTTTTAGGAAAGCAACATAATTACTTAGGCACGATTTGCTCTATCGTCGTTGAATTATCTAAATGAAAATAATTTATAATTAACTGTCGAATTGATATCGTGTCGCGTGATGTTCGCAGTGTCACAAGTAACTTTTGAGACGGTGACCATAAAAGAAAATTTAAATTCCTTAGCCGGCTCTTTTGTAGCCTCGATACGTTTTTTGTCGCAATCAAAAAGCGATTAGAAGATGCTTTTGGCCTCATTATAAGTCATAAAGCTTCTATCGTTGAAATGTTATGAGCAAAATGTAATTGTGACTTAATTTCCACTTTGGGCAACGTAGGGACGTCACATTGAGTCAAGCCATCAGAATGTGGTAGACTTCATTTTGAGTAAAAAATTAACGATAGACGTCAGAGTTGTGCTGAAGTTAAATTGAGCGTGCAACTGACTCTGTGCTCGAATTAATAAAATTATAAGTGAACAAAGTGTATCACAACGTCCTCGATAATTAAGGACTTCAATGCACGGCAGACGAGTGGCTTTTAATAAAAGTCTGCGTTTGAAGGCGTACATTTCAACCACCTGAAATCATCTCGTAAACTTTCCAAACTTTTCGTCAATGATATTGACAAAATTCTGTATTCGATATTTCAAAAGTGTTGAGTTAATTAAGATAAATAACAACAGATTAGAGTTTGCGAATATTTTGGACACTGACTCGATTCGATATCGCTCGATTTCGCGTGCGGCGGAACTTTTGAGCTGATGGCGTAAGAGTCTTTGGCTAATTGAACTTCCTTCGATTGATCTTGTACTTTAGCTGTTGGTGGCGAACTCGCTGATAAATTCTTTGCCCGAGACGTAGCTGGTGAAGTCCTCGACGTCGTCGTTCGTATCGTGATCGGTTTTCATCTGGTCCGGTTCGAGACGACCTTCATATTGTTCCTGCAACACGACCTCAGGTACTGAAACGACACAAATTAACTTAATCAACTTTGATCCAGTTTCTAATTATTAAACAAGGTCAAGTGAAGTCGCGGGCGCTTTAAAACAAAATGATTTGCATTCAGAGTCGATATTGACAATTAGTTAGTATTACGTTGCAACTATCGACTAACTGCCTCGATTGATGTTTGCTTAACGATAATGTCTTTTAAACTTTCCCCGCTACCTTTAAAATCGGATCCGAAAACAAAATGATAATCAATATTTGGTAATATTTAACAAAGCATAATAATTAGCAATCAAATTTAAACAAAGTTCTTCGTCGTTGTTTCCCTTTTTGCATAATGAGAGAGATAAATTAAAACTTTGTTGCAAGTGATTCGCTTAATATTGCGTATTCGATTACATTAAAGTAACTCCTCCGATTGTACGTAGATGTGTTCGTCATTCTCGATGTTCGTTAACTTTCCTTCGCCGCAACGATCGTCTCGAGGTTCACACGAATAAATTTGATAATTTTGCAAAATTAATATCTCGCCGATAACGAAACAGGAACAAGCGTTTGATCGCTCGTTACAATTTCGTTTAATACAACAATCGACTTTTATCTTATCGAGTCGAATGGTCGTTCTAGTTTGCTTTCGCCTTATTCTGCACCCCCCAAATGTATCATTAAGAAGGGAATTATTAACATTTATCGGTTGGATCATTTTATTAGCGAATTTGTTACTTCGATTAAACAATTATAAACCGCTTATAGTCGTCTCTGTTAAATCACGTTTAATCGTACAAATTTTATTAATCCTTTTAGACGAAGATGTTTACCTTTATTGTATACGAAAGTTTCTTGCTTTTGCAATATGCAATAGATTCGTTTGTGTCAATAGATAACAATCAAAGGCATCAATTTCATCGAATTTATTTCAGAATTTTTAATTTCTTTAGTAGTAGAATATGATAAGCACTAATAAACAGTTCGTTGAAATAGTATGTATAAGATTTTCTAGACCGGCTTCCACTTGCTAAATATAAACCAATTTTGGATTTTTATTAAGAATATAAAAGAGAACTGCTGCTAAATTCGTTTAGATAAAACTATTTTCAGTAGCTTTAAACTGTTATCGATCGACTTTAACGATTTAATAAAATTAATAAAATTAAATTAGATAAAAAAATAATTGTAATTGTTTAATGTTAATGATAATAACTGAACTGTTAATTTTGTGCTGGTTACAGTAACGTAATAAGAAAGCAACAAAATAAAAATTTAAGATTGAACAAACGAATTAACTAAATTAAGTAATTTAATTAAATAAACGAAAACAAAAAAATGGGGATGATACATATTATACAGGATGTTATTTTAAGCAAATCAACATATTTTTTTTTATAAAAGCCATTTGATCACTTAATTTTAATAATAAACTGAAGCCACTGTAGCTGCAGGAATTCGGGCGGATTATTTTCGAGCTGAATGATAAACACTGGGGTAGGAGAAGGTGAATAAATTAGAAAAATAATTCGCTGAAAAATAGAATATAAATAAAAGAAAAGAGGGAATCGTGTTCTTCGGAGACTCCTTGAGTTTGACGGCAGCGCAAGTTCTCGCGTTCGGTTCGGCCGAAGCTCGCACTGAACACGGCCACTCTCGAATTCGGATTGTATTTTAATTCGATCCTTTTGTTCTCGCAGGCCTCCTTAATGCGGAACTCGTCTGGAAGAAAGTGAGAGAGATTCACAATTCGATCGGGTTTAAAAGTAATTCTATTCACCAACACTGAAATAACTCCGAAATGGTGCATCTTAGGCAAGGGATTATTTTAATAAAAACCTGTTCATCTGAAACACTGCTCTAATAATCATCCGCGCCCGCACTATTGGCTCACCCTGTATAAATTTCGTATTTTTTTCTAACCTAAACTTGCAATTACACAACGAACAATCATAATGCGCGTTACTTCATTATTGATAATTAATTCTAGTGTTAAAAAGAAGAAGAATAGGACCAAAGAATGGTAAAAACAAATATAAAAAGTAATTATCATTTAGAATCTTTGTCTCCACCTAAAATGGGATTTCAGTATGATACTTATCGAATATTTTCAGGGAATATAAACGGAATGGGATAGAAAGGATGGAATGAAAAGGAAATAGGAAATGGAAGTAAATATAACTTATATGTTCGCGCATTATCACACAATTGGAAAGACGAGCTAAAAGATTAAGAGATGAACAAACTAGATAATCGATAACAAACAGAAATGGACCGAATTGATAATATTTATTATGGAATTTTTCCCACAAAAGTTTTTGCACTTTTCAAGAACAATTTTGATAAAACTGAATTCATTTTATTTGTTATCTGCTGGCGTTTACTTGCCGATTTTTATTTCTAACAAATATAATTTCAAGATTACATTAAATTTTACTTTTTTAAATACCACTTGATTCACCACTTACTAAAAAGAAAATCTGGAAAATAAAACTAGCAATAATTATTTTCTACCTGAAATATGTTTTAGCTGATAAATGATAAACCTCGATGTAACGATGTAATGTTTATAGGAACCGTTTCGGTTGAGAAAAAGTAGGAATTAGTTGCCATAATTAAAGTTAGATTTTATTATCTCCTAACCAGTTACGGATTGGGTTAATAACTTTTTAATAACGTTTTATTAAATTTGTTTCGTTGGAAGGAAACCGTTTAATTGCTTTAGATGATTCGTGTCTCGAATTAATTATGAACGAAATCTAATTTAAATACTCACATGGTCTACATTTGTACGCCACTTCAACGTATTTCCTCTCGCCCGGACACGGATCGCCTCGGAACGTTTTGGGCGATGGCAAGAATTTGCATTGTTGCTTCTTCTGGCAGACTTCGATGACGGTCTGCAACAGTGAATACTAGGGACAGTCAGTCAGATAGACTGTAATAGTGTTTAATAGATATTAATTAATTAATGTTCAAATGCGCTAATCATAACAAAATTTGACAATGCTCTAACGACAATGAGAATTTGCAAAATAAAAGCTTCTTTTCCTCAGACTCAGACAGAAAATATTAAGTTACACTTGATTAATTCGATAACGAAACGTTAACGATGATGTAACATCGATTTTGAGAGTTCATTAAATGTCACGTTAAAGAGGCCGCTTCAGAAATAATTTGCTCTTTAACCCTTAAAATCCTGCCCTTATTTACTACTTTTCTTAAGCATATTGATTTAGTGGCCGCAATCTTTCTTTGATAAATTACGACACGTTGTTGTTAATCAAAGAGAACTACGAAATCACTTTACATTTTATATTTGCGATTTTTTTCTAAATTTAAATTACACAATCTGTTATTTATGTGGTACAAGTGAAGTCGTTTCGAGGCTGTTTCATAAAAAGAAGATTTTTGCACGAATGCATATTGCACATTATATAGAATTGAAAGTGTGTAATTATTATGTTTATTATTATTTCCTAAATACGAAATATAAATATTATTATGAAATGCAACTAAAATCAAATTAATAACGTGATCTATAATTTATAAAATGGATAATAAATATATATTTAAGATTTATTATTGCATTATGGACCGATTAAATTTTTTTTTATAAATAATATTCGGAACTATTTCTCTTAATAAATGAATCCACGTTTAACCTGCAAATCTAAAATTATATACGGTTTAAGTTTCAGGAAATGTGTCCATTCGGTTCCATTCAACTTATCAGTATTGTTAAGGTTGCAATTAGCATTACTTTTCATACCATCGAACAGCTTGAAGTCCTCAAGAAAAGAATCGTCCAATTTTTTAAATTAAGTTCTTAAACTGGAATGTTTAATACTAATTATTTGATTAAGTTCCAGCATTATTTCGATAACGAAACATTACTTTAACTTTCGTTAATTGCTTTTCTTTGTTTTATTTTTTTCATCTTACGCACAAGCATGTTTTAGCGATTTTTCTTGTTTTTATCACATCCTCCTCCTCAATTTTTGCGAATAAATCCAAAATACATCACAAATTGACTCGCATTCATCATAATATATCACGTATTCATACAGCATTGCTTTCAGGATATTTTATTTTATATGTAATATTGAAAAATAAATAGAAGGAAAAGCCCAAGTAGCATAACAACGAGCAAATATTGATGGAAACCTTTTTGCTTGATTTGCCCATTCTAAAATCATATTACGTACTTTTGATGTTAATCAATATTTTACTAAATAGAATTATTTCACATTCGACAATTCGTTTGTTTAACGCGTAGTGCATTTATTGCACTAGCAGCACTCATGAGAGTGCTAATTCGAGAAAGAACGAAAAAAAGCTCTAACATTTTCTTTTTCGTTGTTACTATTTTTTGATAAATTATTTTAGTAAACAAAATCCTGTTAATAATCACTTACTCTCCCCCAGTTTCCCTGTCCAACTTTCTCCCATTTCGTCTGAATATAAGCACACGTCAAAGCTGTAATTTGGTTAGAAATTAAAATAGTTAATATGTTTTTCTTTCTTAAGTTGTTACATTGAAGGGGAAAGCTATATATAGATGAGTGTACAGGGGTATATGAGGTACAGTGGAAATGAATAATTTTGAAAAGTAGTCGTTTTTATCTAAGTCGATGAAAAAGTGTAATTCTCTTCAGTGAGCCATAATCAATGATGAGAATGAAGTGTGTAGTAAATATCGCTAAATAATAAATGTGGAGTAAATGTTAAAATATTTGATATACATATGTGAAAGTGCGAAGCCAAGCAAATCTTACGTTTTATATTCGAATATAAAGAGAAATTGTCACGCATGCTGCAGAATCTCTTTTGAAATTCTTCCATTTTATTTTCAAATCATACACACGCAAGTTTCTTATCAAATGATATTTGATAACAAATTCTATATTTTAATATGATCTTATAATATTTGTGCAGAATAAAAAGAGGTTATAAAATAAAAAAAAGTTGCATTAAGTGTTCGATTATTTGAATCGAATTTACATATTGGCTCCCTTTAAATTACAATGTGTCAATACGGACCTTTAAATTGATCTCTTTTAATGGCTCAATTCAATGCTAATAGTTTTTCCTCATCATCTCCTCTCCCGTGTTTCTTGTTCACATCCATCTATTCTTATTCGAAACTCTTCCTTTATTATGTACGTAGTCTAGCGATGAATCCATCTTTTTGCTTTTACTTTTTCGAATTGTAGGAAATTTCATACTCGACCATTTCAAATCAACTCCAGGTGATTTAATTCATTGGAAATAGATTTTTAAAGGAAGGTGTTCGTTTGAAACCTAATTAATATAGATATAAATGAGAGCATAAATAACGCATGCTGGTAGCCATCTTAATTCCAATGTCAGTTAGTAAATGTTAGAAGCTGGCAGCAATAAGTGTATAAGTACGTACGATATAAGTACGTATTCGAACGAAGATTTTCTCCTTTTCAGGGGTGTATTCTCGAAAGAGTGATTCATTTTATAGGTCGCAAGGGTCTTTTAACTGATCAACGAACAAACTGAACACAAAAGCATTCGAATTATTACATCCGGTGAAAGTTGTAATGGAATTCGAAAAATCGTGATTAAAGTTGGTCAATGCTAGAATGTTTGTTGTCGCTGATTTTGCATGTTTTAGTGTTAGTAGCGAACAAATGGGTACGAACTAAATAATGAAATAGTAAATCAATTTCCTCTTACATTTTCAAATTAAATTTTAACTGTTAGTAGTTAAAATGAAAGAGAATTTATAAACGATAAAATGCGAGTGGACATATTAGAAGTGTCTCGGAATATAATAATTATATACGAAGTTTTTAAGAGTAACGTTGTTTCTGTATAATTTCTGCTGTTAAAGTTCTTCGGGAACGTTCAGCTTTTAAGAGCAGCCATAAAAACACTCCAGATCAATCTTTACTTTTTTTAAGAATGGATTTTGATTGCACTGCAGTACGTAAATAAAAAATTATTAATAACAAGCGTTATTGATTAAAAGATGAATGAAATTTTCCGTTATTCACAAAAGCGAGGGATTGTTTTTGAAAAGTGAGACGTTTTTTTCTCCTGCCTTTTGTAGTTGTCCTCCTCGGTTAAGGGGGTCGTACAATATTAAAATTCTTGAATGCGACTCGCATTTTATAAAAACAGAAGAGTTTATCGTATCATATGATTTCGTATTATATTCAATTCTTTTCGTAACGGAAAAAGGGGGCTACATTCACTTTGAGGCCGTTCGTTATTATTAATCCTCAAATGGTGTTTTGTGGCGAAAACTATTTCGCTCTGGCGCATTTGTTTTTTTAATTCGGCTTATTTTTTTTATTGTACACCATTATTATGAATATTGATGAATATCAGCTTGCGTCAAATGCAGAGGAAACATATTTTTGTAATCAAAGCTCCATCAAAACCTACGTGAAAAATGTTCATTGAAATCCCGCAAAAAACTTTCGCTTTTTTGCCTACATTGAAAATCCGTTTGTTTTAAGAACATTTCGATGCCAGTTCTTTGCGGGCATGCCTGTTCCAACTATGCAATTAAACTTTTATGTTCAGATTATGTTGTGAAGTGGCTCAGACAATATTGCGAATAATGAATGATCTCCACTAAGTCATAAGAAATGTGAAGGCGAAACAATTTAAATTTTCGTCTATGTATAATAAATGTGTGCTTCCTCTTGTAGGAACCGAACTTCATTTTCTAATTATAATTAACAATTAATTTTTGGATTCTGTTAATTAATTCTTTATTAAAAAATAAAATAGATTTTCACTGATATAACCTATGTCTGAATTTTGCCTTTAGACATTAGAATATGACTGATATGGAATTAATAGCCTTAATAGAGTCATTTTTACTTTGGTGGAGATAAACATTTATTCATGTTAGTTGCTATTAAAACGAAAATTATAACTAACCATTTGGAAAGTTTTAATTAACAGTGTAATTATTTCCTTTTAATTTTGAATGGAACACCACGAAATAAAAGTTGTGTTAATTATTACACAGAAATTTGATGTTACGTTTATAATAAATCCTCTTATTTCTTACAGCAAAACCACAATTTCAGCAAAAGTCTTTAAACTTCTCCAGATAATCACTAGAAAATCCTCCTGTCGCAGCCGCTTAGTGATAAAACATTCTAAAATTCAGTTCGATAACGTTAACTTCGTTACAATAATTATGGTTAAGTGTAATCGGCCTTTTTGCTACAAAGTGAACGAGGCTTGTTGTTGCAAATATATCAATAAGAGACTGTACGATAAGAGGAAGTACTATTTTAAAAGGAACAACGCGATGAAACTAACGACTACGTCGGTGTGACCAGACAAGTTTTCGTCGTTGAGCAAGTAACATTCATTATTCAAGTATTCGAATTATTTTCAACCAACATTATTATTAGTAGTCACCTTGTATAATTACTTAATAGTAAACGTGTAAATAAAGTCTACCTAAATTTTACGCGTGTTCGCTGATTTTGGTTCCGAACCCATTAGTTCGGTGGTCCTTCGAATAAAGTCAAGCGGCACAACAGCAAGTGCCCAAACCACCTCCGATTAAACATTAATTTGGTCTTCTTCATTTTTGTGCCTCTTTTGCTTAATAGCATTTTGAAATTATCATTGGCTACATGAATTTATGGCGTTTGGCTTCATACGGTTACTTAACACTTAATAAACTAAGTGATTTATTTTGTAGACGGTAAATTTAAAATGAAGAACAAAAAATTGCAGCAAGTATGATAAATGATCGTGGTAACTTATGGACGTTTCTTTATTGTTCGATGTAGCACAACGAGCTTTCAACTTATAATACTTTTAGTAAATCGATAATTATCAAAACTCCAAAGGCAACAAAAGCAAAAGATTTAAATCAAAATATTCAGTACTAGTTAAATATATGTTTAATCGAATATTTATTATTCCTCATTCAAACAAATGATGTGTTTTAATGCGTTTTATTTTGCAAGCTGTTTCCAATTCCAAGTAGAAATTAAACAATTTGATACGTTCATGTTTGTAATATTTTTAAAGTATATCTATACAGGGTGTTAAAAAAAGTGTCACAAACTTTAAGGGGTGGTAATATGGCCCAAGATAAGCAAAAAAGTGTTAATGAACATGGGGCCGGAAATGGACGGTTTCGAAGATACGGAGGATTGAACTTTTTTGTAGCATATCTTCGTTAGATCGGTGCATAATTATCCGGCGTTTTTGAAAGCTATTTTTTAGGCAGTTCAAAACACAAAAATTTATCGTAAAGACACTCAACTTATTAATTGTAAAGTTCGAAGGACCGTTTTTCTGGTTGTCGCTGGTTCAATAATACAACCTTTTTTCTAGTTAATAATACATTAAATACACTGTATAACTTGTTACTTTAAACCGCGACTTCAAGCTATATTTGTCTTTCCTCTTGTTTATTTTCACGTGGATAAACATTGAGTTATTTTTTATATTTTCATATATTCGAATTGACGTGGTAGTAATATTATTCGCTGTATTATTCGCCTTATGATTTACCTACTCGAATAAAATTACCTCTTTGTAATATAATAAGAAATAATTTTCAAAAATCAAACAATATAATATATTTCGATAATAATAAGAACATTATAGCTGGTTTTAGACCATTTATTTGTAATATCAAATCGAAAGCAATAATACAATAAACTTCATAAGAGATTCCGTTTGAAATTGATTGAGAGCATTTAATTGCTAATTATTGTTTTCTATCATATTCAAATTGCATACGAGCTTTTTCAAGTATTTTTCATTAGAATTCTTTAGCGAAGCGGTCACATCAGAATTATTTAATATGATGCTCTTTATAACATTTTATTATTTGTCTTTACGGTCCATTTAGCAGCTAAGTCGCTTTAAAATGCAATTTGCATTTGATTTTAAATACGGGTAAGAATTTCATCAATTAACAAAAGAGGGATGAAAGAAAAACATTAACCACACAATATTTGATATAAACGTTTTAATAGCTCGAATTTCTTGTAACAAAAAAAGTTGAGAATAAAATAACAATAATTTTTTATAATGCCTCATAAATTATACCTACCATTCTATTAAACAAAATAGATATCAGTCCCAAACATGTGCATTAGTGCTCTTGTTTCTTATACGCTATATCTAAATTTTCTCTTCATTTCAATTCCATTTTAATTCACCTGGTTACATATTTTTATAGTATTATTAAAACATATTAACGGTTATTTAATTTAATCGAAAGTAAACTTCATTATCTCATATACAGAGTGTACGATTATGGATTAAGTTGGTCAAACAGATTTCGTTTGTAGAACTAGGAGCTTCTTTTTTGGAAGTAGGTTTATAATTGTAAAAGAAAATTCAAGGATAGTACGAAATTGACTGTAATTTAAATTTCTAACGAATAATTGTACGATGTTCGTTATTACGATTGTAATTTTTATGAGGACACTTTCAGAACTGTAATAGAAGTAAGAAAGCAAAATAATGAAATCCGGAATTGCACTTTCAGTGTGGCACTTTATCCACCATGTGTTGCTGGACGGACCCACAATAAAAATTTATAATCAATTTGACAGGGAGAATTAGGATAGAAATAAATAATTTTAGGTACAATTTAGAAAGTAATAAATTGTAAATAATAAATTGTAAGTAATAAATTGTAAATAATAAATTGTAAAACGTAGGTAAAGGGAACATTGGCAAAAGGACAATCAGGGAATTCCAATGAGTCTCCAACGTGATTGGCCAAGTGTCGTCACAGAAATTAAGGGAATTTCCTTAATTTCTAGTCCCTGATTGGATGTCAATGCACCCACCACCCCGTTAAAGAAAAATTTGTAAATATATATAAGATACAAAGTCAGTCAAGAAAGAGAGTCGACCGGAAAGAACACAAGATATTTTTTCGTTTATCGTTAATCGTTGTCGTTTATCGTTTGTAATCTAATTTTTCGTCGTTTTTAATTTAAGCAACTAACAATCCACATTTAATAATTAAATCATTATATTTAAATAAAAAAGGTGCATTTATTCAAACCAGCACCTCACGTGCATGCGACCTGATAAAAATAAACAAATATCATCGCAAGCCCCAACAGTTGCAATTAATTTAAAAATAAATATTGCTTTTCTACCTTATGCAATCGAATTGATTTGCTTGGTGCAACATTAATTATATTGCATTTCAAAGCATGTCAGTACTTTTGAAATCTATCAAATTTCTGTTTATTTTTATTTCATCTTAATCGTTCTACAAACTTGTATAATATACAAGTTTCTCCAAAGAAACTGTGTCATACAAATGTTTTCTGTGCAAATTTTTATGACAAAGAAAGAAGAATATTATTTGCGAAATTGCTATTTTAATAGTCCAATATCCATTTTCTGTAGCATTTACGTGTATTGTAAACCAAAATCTTGTACAACTTCTATTGTATCAGAACATCCAATAATAAATGCAATAATAATGTAATGTAATTAAAAAAAAAGTTTTGCAAATGCAAAATTGCAAGAATTTTACTCGCAATAAGACTAATTTTAATTAATGTGAGCTCGGTGGAATCATTAATATGAGATTGAATTTTATTAGAGATTTGCATATAGTAAAACTCGTCCAAGCAATCAAAGTCCCCGGAAAATATGCGAATTAAAATTTGTGATTAGACGAATGTCCAATCAACACACATAATTTTGAAAAGTACAGTCAAAACAGAAATTAATATTATCATAGTATGCGGTATTTTGTATATTTTCTTTGGTTTATATTTTGATACTTTTTTGCATGGTGTGTACGAAACAGCGCCACTTTACCTCTGCCAGGGTTTTTGATTGCTTGGACGATCTATATACAGGATAGTAAACGGAATGGGACTTTACTATAACATTGTGTAGGGAATCATACTGAATATTGTACTTAGAGAGTGAACAATCTTGATTGAATTTAGCGAATTTTATTGTTATAATAGAGTCTTTGGTATATGATTCGCGTGAAAAAGTTGAGAAATAATTATACTCGTGGGATAATTAATGCGTGTAAATATTATTTTAAGTCTTGCCAGGTAATACAAAGTTAAGAGTAAACATTATAAAATAAAGAGACTATAAAGTTACATCAAGTATCGATGTAAACTGGTTTCAATTATCATTTTAATATGACGCGACGACACAAAGGGAATTTTTATCCTTTCACATCCATCTTGCATCGATGTAAATATGCGTTCGTAAATTAACTCGGTGTGAATTTCCTATATTTTTTTTTACTTCAAGTAAAGTTATAAAATTTATCCCTTTAATGTCTTCTTGTTATTTGTGAGCAAAAAATGTCATCAACTCGCACATAATGGACATCTTCTTCTTTGGGCAACTACTTAAATTTCAAGCGAATAGGGGAAAATGTTATTAAAAAGGAACGAAATCAAGTAAAACTTTCTTGAGCTGTAAATGGCGGTTTCTCAGATATGTAATTACTTTTATAATGTTTTATTTTTCAGTTATTTTATTTGTATTAAAATTCCGCTCACTTTTCCTCCTTTAAATTGAGTTTGTAACGAGGGAGTACACCGAACCACCGCAAGGGTTCACTAGCATCGGCTAAACCGTACTGGAAGGGATGACAACCCCACCAAGACTCACTCCCTCCAGCTAAGGGAAGAACAATAAGCAGCAGGGGTATAAGAACCCTGAACTCAACGCTCGCTACATTGGCGCCCAACTTAGTAGCCTAAGAAGAAGCGAACGATTAAAGAAGATGACGCAAGTGACGCTAACAGAGGAGCAGCTATCGCGACTACTAGCGACTCACGGGCCAAAACCCGGGAACTTCTGCACGTGTACGGCGAGGTTTAATGGTAACAACGTGGAGGAACTGAAACCGTTCATCGCGACGATCCAAATATTTAAACAATTCGAGAACGTTAGCGACGAGATGACACTAATGGGTTTTCCATTACTATTAGAGGGAAGCGCCAGTATTTGGTGGAACGGAGTTGCAAATCGCATACATTCATGGCACGATGGGATTGAGAGCCTGACCAACATGTTCGCACCAAGGCAACCTGCTTACAAGGTGTTTTCAGAAATTTTTGGGACGACGCAAGAGGACACAGAGTTGACAGAAAACTTTGTGAACAAAAAGAGAGCGCTTCTAGCGGAATTACCCGAACCGCCGATACGAGAATCGTTGCAAGTAGACATGGTATTCGGACTACTGAACCGAACGATAAAAAGTAGAATCTGCCGCGACACAATCGCAAATTTTAATGATTTGCTATACAAAGCTCATGCGATAGAAGATACGATACCAAAGAACGAGCAACCATTCAAAAATGCCCAGGAAAAAAACAACGAAGCAAAGCCACGCTGCAACTATTGCAGAAGCCGAGGCCACAGCGAAGAGCAGTGTCTCAAAAAGAAAAGGAGTAGCAACGCACCAACACAGGAACAGGGACTAAAATGTTAGAAGAAACTGCTCCACGTGCAATCGCACAAATATTTCGTTTTGCGCTGCAGGCATGCAAAGTACGCTGAAGCCCCGACAACGGCCGACAATGAAGATTTGCATCAACAATAAATACGGATACGGCATTGTGGACACGGGCGCGAAGCAGAGCATCGCTAGCAACCAATTGCACCAGCTTTTATTAAAAGCTAACGTCCAATTCCACGAGGAAAAGCTAGCAATCACGTTAGCAGATGGGAAAACACGACGAGACGTGGTTAACATGGTTAGACTTCCGGTCTACCTCGAAGGCCGCAAGATCGACACGACCTTTATCGTATTACCAGATGCGGAACACAATAACACGCTTCTTGGCGCGGACTTCCTCGAAGACGCCAACATCGTCATGGATTTGAGAGATCGACAATGGTACTTCAAGGACGGCCCACCAAGAAAATTCACCTTCTACAACGACCCGACGTCAAACCAAGATGCTATGGAGGTTGATGACATCGAATGTGAAAACATTCTACAAGAAGAAAAATTAACACCAGAACTAGTCACACCAATTCCGGCCACACCAGAGCGACCCGACGATAACGCGTACGCATACGAAGCTATTCAAGCGATCTTCTGGGACTGTCTACCAGTTTACCCCGTCCAAGCGATACAGCTTGGGTCTGTGGACATTCAACTGAGAGACGACGAGGCAAGCCAAGTGACCGAGAATGAGTGAATTCGCATAAACGAACTGTTGAAAGTAAACGCAGACATCTTTAAGAGTACGGGACCACCTACTTCTGCCACCGAACACGTAATAGATACGGAAACCAGTGTACCAGTGTCGGTACCGCCGTATAGAATGTCACCCGAGAGGAAGGCCATCCTATACGACCAGTTGAAACTGATGGAGGAAACCGGAATAATCAGGGAATGCGCCTCCCCGTGGACGTCACCGGTTATTCTAGTGCCCAAAAAGAACGGGAAATTTAGAGTATGTGTGGACTACCGACGCCTCAAGAGTATCACCAAGCCAGACAGATACCCACTGCCACGAATGGACGATTTATTACATCTGGCAAAAGGAACTAATTTTATGACAACACTAGACATGCAATCGGGATACTGGCAAGTTCCTGTTAGAAAACAAGATCAGGACAAGACAGCGTTCATCACACCTTTCGGAGTGTTCGCATTCCAAAGAATGCCGTTCGGTTTACGGAACGCGCCGGCTACCTTCCAACGGCTGGTAGACCGACTAAAAGTGAAACTAGCCGACGTAAGCATATTATGTTACATTGACGACATCATAATCTTGTCGTCGGATTTCGAGAAACACTATAGTGACTTAGAAATGACGTTCAAACAGCTACGCGAATACAATCTTCGGATTAACCGAGAAAAGTGCCAAATATGTTGTACGCGAATCAATTACCTAGGACACGTTATCACACGGGAAGGTATAGCAGTCGCTCCAACAAAAACGGAAACTATCACCGAGATGCAGCCGCCAAGGAATGTGAAGCAAGTACAATCGTTCGTGCAAATGTGCTCGTGGTATCGCAGATTTATCGCTAACTTCGCGAACATTGCCAAACCGCTCACGGAACTTACCAAAAAGAACGCTAGTTGGAAATGGAGCAACAAAGCAGAAGAAGAAGCGTTTAAGCAACTAAAAGCAGCATTAGTTACACCACCAGTTCTCCAACAAGCGGACACCAGCAAGTCGTTTACATTGAAAACTGACGCCAGCAGTTATGCACTAGGAGCAGTCTTACTGCAGGGGGAGGGAGCCGACGAACACCCCGTGGAATACGCCAGTCGACTGCTAAGCGCGGCAGAACGCAACTACACGACAACCGAAAGAGAGGCACTTGCAGTGTGCCGTATGGGCCATCGAAAAATTCCGCGGATACATAGAAACCACGGAGATCTTGATCATCACCGACCACCAACCGCTGAAATGGCTGTTTTCATTAAAAACGCCGACTGGAAGATTAGCCAGATGGGCGTTGCGACTACAAATGTACAATTTGAAGATCCAGCATATTGCTGGCAGAACGAACGTGGTCGCAGACGCATTATCTCGACCACCAGTCGATAACAACGATCAATGCGCTAGTGCATCGATACACATAGACGTACCTCGTATTGGGCCAGCGAAACTGCGAGAAGATCAACTGACCGACGAGGACATCGCAAAAATCATAAAATGCCTGGAAAATCCATACGACGCTAATAGAAACGCCTGGTTCGAAAAAGGCTACCTTATGAATCAAGGAGTGTTGTATAAAAACGATGAGAGCAACGATGCGGATGAACCTGCCCTCGTCATACCAATAGGAAAACGAAAGGAGATCCTAGAAGAAGTACACAATTCCGATCTCTCCGGACACTATGGCATCGAAATAACGTTAAACCGCCTGAAACAACGCTGCTACTGGCCAAGCATGCGAAATGATGCCATAGCCCACATCAGAGCATGTACGTCATGCCAACGATATAAAGCCAGCAACCAAAAACCGGCAGGCCTACTTCAAACACCTCCACCATCCAACAGATTCGAAACACTATCCATCGACTTATTCGGGCCACTGCCAGAAACGCCAACGAAGAAAAAATGGATACTTATCATCGAAGACGTTGCATCACGATGGGTTGAGCTATTCGCGTTAGAGAGCGCTACCGCAATCGAGGTTGGACAGAAATTGATAGAAGAAGTATTCTTGCGCTACGGGTTTCCAAGGAAAATTATTAGCGACAACGGAACCCAATTCGTTAGTGCAGTTATGCAGCATATAACGTATTGCTTCGACATTTCATTAGCATTCACCGCTGTCTACCACCCACAAGCCAATCCGGTAGAACGTAAGAATCGGGACATGAAACCTCGATTAGCAATTATGGTGGGCGACGACCGCACCAGCTGGGACAAGAAACTAGCAGCAGTGCGTTTCGCGATGATTAGCGCGAGAAACGAGAATTCCACACAGAGCGCCGCTTACCTAACGTTTGCAAGAGAACTGCGTACGCCAGGAGACGCCACCCGGGACACGAGAGAAATAATACTCTCGGAAAACTGGATCCCAGAAGTAACGCCGTATCTACTAGTGGTAGACGAGACAATGAAGAAAGCTCGAGCACACATCGACGAGGGGCGAGAGAAAACAAAAGCGAAATTCGATTCCAAGAGAAGAACTGATCCCACGTATCAACCAGGAGATCATGTCCTCATTAAAACAAACAATATAAGCAATACGGACAAAAAGGTAACAGCGAAGTTCATGCCAAGAAGAGATGGTCCTTACGTAATATTACAACCAATGGGATCGGGCATATACGAAATCGCCAGCACGGACAAACCCACCAAGGTACTAGGAAAATACCACACGTCAATGCTAACTCCGTATCATGGAAAAGTGGTGGAAAGGCCATCACGACCAATCCGTAAAAGAGGACGACCCAGAAAATCATAAGGAGCTGGACCTTCGTCGGGACGACGCGCGGTCCAGAGGGGGAGGATGTAACGAGGGAGTACACCGAACCACCGCAAGGGTTCACTAGCATCGGCTAAACCGTACTAGAAGGGATGACAACCCCACCAAGACTCCCTCCCTCCAGCTACGGGAAGAACAATAAGCAGCAGGGGTATAAGAACCCTGAACTCAACCCAAGAAGCCCCCCCAGGGCTGAAGAAGAGGGAATAAACTCTTGAACAGTCACAACCTATGTATATTGTATCCCCTTTGTATTGTAATTGTAAATAATCGATAATAAACATTATTTCATTCATTCATTCCAAGAAGTCAGACTGCTTTTGCCTGCTTTCTCTCGCGCACCCCTGGAGGCCTTGATGAGTGACCAAAAGCTCATCTACAAGAAGTGTACAATAGTTAAGGTAGCATCAATAAAGCATCACTTTAGTTCTACATCGCCTTCTTCTTAAGCAACAAAACCCCACGACAACATTCAGCGACCACCCGCTCGCTACAATGCTAGATTTGCTTGTTGTTATGCAACAAGTACGTTATTTGGATTTTGCAGAAAATTTCGTTTTAAAATTTATAACCTATTCTATTATCTATAACAATTTCAGTTGTCTTTTTTTCGTCACTTAAATATAAACTTTCTTTTTTTTCAATTTTTACCATCGTAAAATATTTAGTATTCCAGAGGAATTACTTGCAGGTTTTCGGATGGGTTGCCAATAACAAACGTATATAATTTTCAAATAGATGAAAATGACAAAGCTAAAATAAACAATCATAGTTCGTATAGGAACCGTTCTATTATCAATGTCCATGAGACAAACGTATTTAAATTTATATGTGCAATATATATGGAAAATAAGTGGCCCTCAGTAGTATCGCAAACATACGAGCTATTAAAATATTTATACGAAATTAATGGCATCTTCAATCGTGTGGTTAACGTTTTTCTTTCCTCTCCTTTACGTTAAGGCAATACGTTGTTATTGACGAAATTCTTACGCTTATTTAAAAACCAACGCAAATTGCATTGTAATCGCAAAGACAAATAATAAAGTGTTATAAAGGGCATCATATTAAATATTCCTGATACGACCGTTTCACTAAAGAAGTTAATGAACAATATTTGATAAACCTCGTATGCAATTGGAACTTGCTAACGAACATTTAGCAGCAATTAAATGCTCTCAATAAGCTTCAAATGGAAACTGTTATGGAGTCTATTTTATTGTTTTCTTTTTAATAACCTAAATAAATGGTCAAAAACCAATTTTAATGTTCTTATTTATACCGAAATGATTTTTTATTGTTTCTTTTTATATTACAATAATAAAACGAAAAATATATGGAATAATGAGTTCCACGTCAATTCGTAAGCTTTGCAAGCGGGAATATAAGAAAGTATAACAAAAATATGTGAAAAAGAAATAAAACTTAATGTTTATCCATGTGAAAACAAAGAAGAGGGAAGAAAAACGGAATAAAGACGAGAATGCTTCTGCAAAGGTTATAGTAGAACTGTTGAAAATGAAACGTAATTATTATTGTTATATAACCATGAAAATAAACGTCGAATGGAAATCAGATCGGTCATTAATTTGTCAAGTTCGCCTTTATTTCCTCTTTTTTAGTATATTTCATTTTGAAACGTACATTAAATTAAGGGTGACATTTATAAGGGTTCCAATATTATTTAAGAAAAAGAAAGAATATTCTTGAATTCATCTTCAAATTAATGAGGATTTTATTTACAACCAATTATCCCGTTTTTAATATGAATCATAAGTAAATGACGTTGTAACGTTATTATGTTACCACACAACCTAAAAATATTTCTTTCATTAAGTAAATTATTAATTAATTACAGAAACTGAATTACATTAATATAATTATATTAGTATTGTGTTACCTTTCAGACTAAAAAATATAACCACAATTTTGATGTTACATCAGCATAATACTCCTCCAGGCACCATTAATTCATATTCAAGGAGTTCTAAAAACAGATCTGTGGAATAAAGAGGAATCTACTTTGGCTTATTTTGTTTATTCTTCTTCGTTTTAAAATTTCTTTCATTTACATTCCTGCTCACTTCTGAGCGACTATTTTAATAGAGTTCCAAAGAAATTATTCAGCATGTAATTTAATATTAATTGAAATTTTACTATTTTATAACATAATTTTTTTTTCACTTCAGATTTTTTTGTTTTCGTTTTTTTACTAAGTATTGCAATGAAATCCACATTATTATGACAATCGTATTGGTGACATATTTTACATTTTGAAAGAACCCTTGAAATGAGGTAGACCACAATAAAAAAGTTTCATTGTAATAGATTAATACTTATGTACATAATTAAAAAATACACGAATTAATTACATCCAACTTGTTTCGTATTCGTTGCTTGGAACACAAAAGTAATATTAATTAATTAATTTAAATTAGTGATTGAACGAAAAAATGTTTATTTATAGAACGGAAAATAAGAAATTATACTTTCAAATCAATTGAAATTAATTGAAAATGCTTAATGCGATTCATTTTGCTTCACGTTTCTATCTTGTTTCCTTTTTATTTCTTAAAATAAACCCATAAAGAAACCAATCATTGTCTGAGGAAAAAGAGAAAATCTGGAGTTCCGTTTTACCGCAGAAGAAGAAAAGGAAATAAACAAGTAAATTGGAAATCTGCTACATCTTTCGGAAAATATTCGTCTTTACCATTTGTAATCAATTTGTGGATTTCACAGTTTTAACATTTTCCTCGTGTTTCTTTGTTTCTATTCGTAGTTTTTTAGCAATTCCTTTATCAAAACTTAATTTAACCATCAAATGTAAGAAATTGAGCAAATTATTCAATCAAGCATCAAGATTAGTCGATTGATGTTTAATAAATTGTTTTGATAAATTACATTTAGTACCAGGCATTTCCAATTTACTATTTTAACATGTTATTTCTATGAATCACTGTTGACTGGTCAATTAATTAAGCCCATAAAATATTATGTATTATTTTAACAAATATCAGATAGAGAATTAATATCGTTGCAAAAACCAATTAACAAAAAATATATTTCATTTCTGATTAAACAATGTGCACTTGATTTAAAAGTTTTAATTGAAATGCTCGCTTCTATGACTAATTACATATAAGAGTAATTAAGAAATTGATATTTAAATTACATCTTTACGTTAGTTTAAATGAGAGATTTGACCTGATCAAATTTTTATTATTCTTGTTACCAAAATGATATATGCATACGTATGTGCGATTCTAGTTATCCCGAGGGCGTGAAAGTGACAGCAAATAACAATTCCATTTTAAATTCGACCAGCGAATGTTTCCGATGGCAATTTTAAATACAATTTATTTTGAAAATGATCTTTAAGTATGGTTTAACAGTAAAACGTTAATAACGTTTCGTTTAAATATTTTTATATAATAAATGAAGTAGTGATGGCTAGCAAGTGATAGTTAAATGCTTAATAATAATCCATATGGAATATCATATGGCAAAATGCCAGAACAAATCCGTTAGAAATACTAAGCCATCCAAAAAGAAAAGGCAGCGGCAAAAGAAACAAGATACACGTACGCAGACTCGATGTCAATGCGAAGAAAATCAGCAAATATCTGAACTAGTTTTGAAATTAAGAAAGAAAATGTGTTTTTCTTTTCTGTGATGGTCGCTCATTGGAAATGATCCACATTATAAATGTAAATAACGAAACGGATTACAATAAGTCAAGATTAATTTATTAATGAGATCTAGTAAAAAAATCGTAACGCATCAAATGGGTTTTTTTTTTTAGGTTGCTCACTCCGAATAGTGCTGATGTACAAAAAATCATTTAACTATGAATTAGGATTCATTGCCGATTACTTTTTCGTTTATTTTATCGCTAACACTTCAAAAAAATACTTTAACACAGACATTACAAAGAGCACCAATTAATTTAATACATTTTAAATGTTTTGAACATTGTTTGAAAACTAGATTTCCATGATTTATAAATAATGTTTTGCCATGTTTGAAATTACAATTTCCATTTCCAGGAATAATGCAAAATGGATTTTTTATACTTCTTTTTAACGAAAGAAGTTTATCTATTAGATCTCTTCGATTCTGGTTTAAATGTAGGTTTCTCTTGAATGCTGGCGTTCATTCAGTGGTTTGTTGTCGGTCGAGTGACCGACTGAAAATTGCCATTATGATAAAGCCAACGTTAACTAACAGAAAAGGCTTACAGTAACGAATCACTAGGTTTCAGTAATATTAACTTGTACAAAATATTCGAAGATACCATTGAAATACTTCATGACATTCTTTCAGAAGCTTGGATTGATCACTTGATTGTTATATTTATAGAGCATTTTCTCTTATAAGGAATAGCTAATGAAGAGGGCCACTAAAATATGCCCGAGCGACTCCCAAACGAAAAAAATTATCTCGCACGTAATTATACAAATGAAATTTTGATTATCTGGCGGAATATTTTAACATTTCTCCTTCGCTTATATTTATAACCACCAAGTGGAATTTTTCAGTCCTCTTTAAGAACGTTTTCTCTTTAATTTTAGTTCGTTTCACCTCGATTATTACAACTGATGATTGAATTACAGAAAGCAGGAAAATGCAAGTAAAATAATAAGCAGATGAAATTTTTCTCTGGATGTATTTGATTTGTTGCAGGTTTTTATTGGTTGGACCTTTAAATGTTATTATATTATAACATTTTATTCTATGACTTTCTTCATGTGCAAATAGGAATATTTATTTGGTAATATTTCGTCCTTTCAGTTTAGAATATCATATACAAAGAAATATTAAATGTAAATTTTGTCTACAACTATTCACGTGATATTTTCTGCAAATAATATCTTTTCGAAAGTATTTTAAAACATTGTTAAAATAAAGGTATTACTTGAAGACAAAGATGGATTATTTCTGTGGAGAGAAATAGACGTATAAATAAGGGAAAAATTTGTATAATGGAAAGCTGAAAAAATGAATAATGTTTCATGCAGGTATTAATAGAAACAACAAAATATTTTTCAATTTACCATTTACGTCGTGTTTGGTCGATGTGATGTGATTAAAGTGATCCTGTATCCGTATGAAACTTAATGGGGGCTTCTCTTTATTACAAATCAAATAATATAAAAGCAGCGCTGCAATTGAATAGAAAAAAGATTTTTAATGAGGGGAACCATTTAAACTATTTAAGGAGGTGAATAAGAGAAACGTACAACAAAAAAAGTTTATTTACTTGAACCAACCAATTAAGATTCGACGCAGAAAAGAACTCGCAACATTTTTGCGAGTCTCTAAATAAGCTGTGATCTTGAAAACTATCGCCTTAAATACGTTAATTAAAAAAAAAACTGGACGAGTAACGAGTGGGTACGTTTTAATGTGTCAAAATAAGCGATAATACTTCTTAAAATCGAATTATTCATCAATACTCCAGGAATGTCAACCGCCCTTCGGGACGAAATTAAAGTAGTTGAAGAGAGTGAGGAAGTTGGAGTAGAGAGAAAGAGTCGCCACTATTTCATTTCCATGCGTAAATAATTGCAAAATTTCATATCATTATACGGAATCACCTGCTATTTATTATTGAGCCAAACGCATGCCAAAAGATTATCGCAATTTCTATTTGACCCGAAAGTTTTCTCCAAAAATTCGCCCGCAAATCTATTAAATATTTTATATAATTATATATCCACGGTGAGGATAAATGGACTGCGAAAAAACCCATGAAAATATTCGCGATATCTCTCTCACTCTCTCTATTACTTTTACAACGTATCAAAGCTCGTGTGCAATAAAGAGACATTGTTATTGCCATCACGATCGCGTTTATTGGAATAACATCAGGTGACTCCAACGTCTGAAACGACGCACATTTATCGGTGTACGTATGTGCGTGTGTTGTTCGTAAATTGATAAATGTCACACAAACAAGTCGATCGAGATAATGTTGCACGATCCAATTGAATTTCTCTTCGATTGCAACACCAGCAAAACATGCGAAATAGACGACGATGATCAACGTAACGAATTTAATCGACATGTTAATTAATTAAAAATATCGAATGAAAACTTCGAAACACTTCGTTTCAATTAAAACTTTTAATTTACCTAAAATGGGCTAGAATTAATGCTAATTATTAATGTTATAAGGAAGACTATTTTAATGTGGAAAAGGGGGAAACCACAACAAGGGTTGAAAATAAACGTGATCATATGTTATTTTCCACCATCCGAATGAAATGGAACGAAATAAAAGGGGGAAATTGTCCCTCGTGCTCAATATAACCTTATATTTAAAGTAATAAATATCACAAATCAAAAATGTTCCATTGTTATCTGTAATCGTTTATGATAAAATTAGAGCCGCATTCATATCAAGTACATTTAGTTTCGAAATTGCAAGAAATTAAGCGTTCTGGCTTCACTATAATGAAAATAGGCCAAAATGTACTTTAATTATATATTAAAATTAAAGTAATAATTAATTGCATTTTAACTTTTGCCTCGTCTTCTTCCTACTATTCCATCTTCTTTTTTAATTAACATTTCCACCTCTTTGATAAATAAATTACTCAAAAGTAAATCTTGAAGAAGAAAATTTACATACGCATAATAAATGTTAAATTAAGGAAAAGAAGAAAGTTTGAAACAAGTGACATCAGCTTATTTATAAAAGTAATAATTTCACGGTACTACATAAATACGTTCATGGAGTATTTACTTTCATGAAAAAACGTTAATTTTCAACTATCAAATTAATCGAGGTACTTTTCAATTACACTCTAATGTTCCACATTTAACATTTCATCACATTCTTTTCATAAACAAGACGAAACTGGCCACACGAAACACATAAAATATGTTAAAGCAATTTTCAATTTTTTTTAATAACTAAATTTCACTGATACTTGAGAAAAGAGTTTTAATAATTATTAGGGGCTCCACTACTTTGAGTTAACTTAAAAATACGATTCTGCATAGATTCGCAAATCGAAATTAATATACTTTGCTGATTCCTGAAAACGTTACAGAACGGTTTTTTAAACAGTTTATAGTCGCTGCAACGTATCGTTGATTAACCGAGAGGCAACAATTTGGCCTCTTTCGATGTCATGAGAAACAAATCAACCGCAAAAATCCCACGTAATAATCCTTATCATTATTCGATTACCTTTGGTGGAATGTACGCATGGAAGTCGAATGGGATTAAAATCGAAATGAGGTTTATCGACGTGTACGCCCGAAATGTGAGCCTTTGATCATTTTTTGCACGTACGAAATGAACGAGTGTTGTGATGAAATAAAAATTCTCTTTTATTTTTATTTAAATATTAACCGAAATGATAATAAAGTTTGTCGCCATTTCACATACAATTAAGGAATTTAACAAACAACGTTGACCCGTATCAAACGTAAGAATATCATAAGCATTACGTTAATGCTATTTACTGTAATCGCATTTTGTCTCTTTGTTATTGACCTGCAAGTTGAGGAGACAAATATTGCTTCCACAAAAATAAATTTCCTTTTCGTCATTTTTTATTTAAAAATTATTCCTAACCCTGCAACCGTAATATAATATTTTCAAATTAAAGAAATGAAAAAGAATTGGCAATAGAAACGATAAACTTGCAAACATTCACGTCGAATCGAAATAAATTATTTATCCATTGGTATTAAATTCTCGGTATTGTCGGAGATAGATTTTTCAGTGACTAGGGAAGAAATGTACGAACTTTAAATCAAAGTTTCTAAGTAGTTGGAGACTTTTCAGAAATTCATTAAATATACTGCCATCGAAAAATATAATATCGCCTGACCTAAAAGGAAAAGTCTCGAGTGAACGCGCTCGGAAACTCCTTTTTTAATTAACACTAAGAAACCCCAATAAATGTTTAATATAATAATCATTTGATTTTCAATAGAACTTATCTATGATTTAAAATACGAAATCGTGACCCATAAAAATACATCGTTCTTATTAAAAAATGTAAACGTCATCAGAAATGTCTTCATAAAGCTTCCGATCTTATAATATGTGTTTCCAACCAGAAATACACGTGTTACTATAAGTTAACTTGAATTTAAAATAAAAATTCCCACACTGGAACATTATTCATCAGTTAAGAGATAATCTCTAACTTATGGCTAACCGACAAAAATATTCCCATTCGTATCATGTAAGAAACGTATTCTATCCTAAGTTACGAAAATCTAATGCGAAAGAATTTATAATATAGAATTACTTTGTTTAAAGATTTTCATCATTAGTCTTCTCAGAATTGTGTTCAAATGAAGGCAATATTTCGATAAGAATCCGCTCTTATTAACATCCATCGCTATTGTATATATTTAATTACAATTGAAATCAGTAATGGCCATGCGAAAGAAAAAATTGAATTCGTTTCTTCGTCCGCTTCATTTCATTCATTTGAATTAAAATTAAATATTTGCGAATTGAATGGGACATTTTTTAAATAATGAATTCGACGGATGAGCCAGACTATATAACGTATCAGTCGAACAATGTGCCACGAGACAAAACATACGTCTGAATATCTAATAATATTCGAATTCCCTTAATGATATTTAAATTATTACACAGTCAATTATGTTATAATACAACAAATTAGAATGAGAACAATGAATTCATTGATATGAAGAATTTTCAATGTTATTATTAAGATTCATAAAATCAACCAAATTAATCAACGATACCGTATTACGTGGTTACTTCAGGCATTTACACACAATCAATTTCATGTGCGATATTTATAGTTGTCGCGTTATAATATTAGAGGTAAATTATTTTCAAATGAATTTTCGCCACACGCACACGACAATACGTAAAATTACAATGTACCAAACTCTGAGTTGTTTAGGTCGTTTCCAGTTATCAAATAAGAACCAGCATTTTGCCGACTTTGTGGGTATGAAATTTTTGATCGGTTACAGTAGTAAAAGAGTGACAACGTTAAACGTGAATTGAAACTTAGTGTAGAAGATTATTTATTCGCGATATTGTCTGCACCACTTCACAGCATAATCTCAACGCAAAAGTTGATTTCCACAGTTGGAACAATCATCCCTCATATGCGGATGAAATTGATATCACAAAAGCAATCGGTTGGTAATAATTCAGATGCTTTTGTGATCAGTTAGTTGTTGCAACAGTTGACGTAGCCCAGTGACCTATAAAATACGTAATACTTTAGAGAATACAGCCCTGAAAAAAAAAAGATCCTTCGAAGACACCTGAACATATTTATACACTTATTGCCTCCATCTATTAACTTTTACTAACTTACATTGGAATGAAAGTGGGCATAATTTATATCAGAAACTTTCAGGTTTTCATTTTATTTAAATTTAAAACGAACACCTTATTTTAAAAAGCTGTTTGGAAGGAATTAAATGAAGTTAGTTTAATTTTAAATTATGTATGAAAATAAATTTTCTACTGTTCGAAAGTGTAAAGAAAAAAAAGAAAGAATCATCACTAAATTATATGGTTAATTTAGAGAGTTTCGAGTAAGAATAGTGTAAGTGAACAAAAAAAAACGGGAGCGGAAATGATGAACAAAATCTAATTTAAATGGGTGGGGGTTAGTATTTAAATTGAGCCATTAAAGTTCAATTTAAAGGGCCATTTTGACACGTTGTAATTTAAAGCGAGCCAATATGAAGATTCAATTCAAATAATCGAACCATATCCCGAACACTTTATAAAACTTCCCTTTTTATTACATAACCTCACTTTATTTTGGACTAATATTATATGATTATATCAAAACATCATATTTGTTAGAAACTCGCGTGCGTATGATTTGAAAGTAAAATGGAAGAATTGCAAAATGGATTCTGCAACATGTGTGACAATTTCTCTTTATAGTCGAACATAAAACCTAGGAAATACCCCGATTAGCTCTTTCACATGCGTATATCAAATATTTTAACACTTACTTCACATTTATTATCTACCGATATTTACCACACTTCATTGTCATCATTGATTATGGTTGACTGAAGAGAGAAGTAATTTTTATCATCGACTAAGACAAAAACAGATACTTTTCAAAATTATTCTTTTACAATCGCGCTAAGAAGTTCTCCATTGGATATCTACCATTTCACTGAATCGAACATATCTCTCGGTACCCTCATCTATCTAATGGTCGTTATCTTACCGAATGAAACAATTTTGAACCCAATACAAATGTTATTTCTAATTTTATTAAATAACATTTCGATAATGTGCCCTTATCAGATCTATAATTTCGGTTTATAAATTTAATATTATAATTGAAACTAATGGTTTCGAAAAAACTTAAATTTAATTAGATGTAACGAAATGTTTAGTTGATGTTGACTAATCAAAAAGCTCCGGGCAGATTATTTAATCAACTGAAAATGTTCGTACGGTATTTATATCACTTCCTCCGCACTACCTCAGCTTTTTATTTTCGACTGCAACATAAATTGTTTGCATTAATAGTAAAATATGCCAAATTCCTGCAGTTTATTGATTAATCTGCACATATTTTTTTGCTACAACAAAATGTATCTACGTACTTCGATAAGTAACGTTATTTTATCATGCGGTTTTTGGACGAATTGAGGATTCCAAAGAATAAAGGAAAAAATAAATTAGAACGTTCTACTTTCAATTTTTCCATTTGGATTGTTTAGCAATGTAGTTATGTCAAAAACAGAAGCTCTTGAAGGGTTTAGAGGATTGAAGGACTTTATTTTATGGAATCCCTTTTCCTTTGTGAAAACTGAAATAAACAAAAATCTCCGCCATTGTTCAGTCCATCCAATCTTTCAACACTTAACGATTTGATTGGTGCTTTTTTGTTCTACTACACAACAAAATATTTATATAAACAAGGGAAGTCAAATAATAATGATGAAAAGCGGAATAAAATGACGCTACTTAAGTTACAGTTTGAAATTATCACAGTTTATTGCAGATAATTAATATTTCGTGCATGTAGCTGGTGCTAAAGATCAAACATTTTTGGTCTTACTGTAAATTTCAAGCAAATTTTCGGCTTTAAGTACCGCATTATGCCAAATTTCCTTCGATTTTGCTAAATTTTCATTAACATCAAAACTACGTAACATGGGTTTAGAATGGGTGAATTAAGAAAAAAGGCTTCCATCAATATTTACTAGTTGCTTTCTTCCTTCGGCTTTTCCTTCTATTTTTTTTTTCAATATTACATAAAAAATAAAATATCCTGAAGGCAATGCCATAGGCATACGTGATATATTATGATGAATGGAAGACACTTTCTACATTCCATTTCAAATATTTGTGATGTATTTTCAAAATGGAGGAGAAGTATGTAATAAGAACAAGAAAAATCGCTAAAATATACTCGTGCGTAAGATGAAAAAAAAAGAACAAAGAAATGCAATTTACCGCAGTTATTATTAATCGAAAGTTAAAGTAAAGTTTGGTTATCGAAATAATACAGGAAATTAATCAAAATCGATATTACTCATATTATTCAATCGTAAACTATCCAGTTTAAAATCTAAACTTAATTTTTGAATTGGACGTTTCTTTCTTTAAGGATTTGAAGCTGCTGGATTCTATGGAAAATATTTGGTCGTGGCAAAATTATCTGCCCTTTGTTTAAGCAATTTGCAACAAAAAATATATCGTAAACTCCATTAGTTTATTGATAAAGGTCAAAATTATCAACCATTTCAATGTAGCCTCCCATTTGGTTGGCAGGTGGCCAATTTTTAGCTCTTTTCTACACGTGGAATTGGCCATTTGCCATGGAAGTAGGTGGCTGTAATTGAAATGGCCGTTAATTTGGACCTTAATTAATATGTTAACGGCGTTTACGATATGCTTACATAATAGCTTTCAAAAAACGGCGGATAATTATGCACCGACCTAATAATATTAATTGCCACCTTAAGAATACATACTGACAAGTTGAATGGAACGGAATGGACAGATTTCCCCAAACTTAAATCGAACATAATTTTCACTTTATAGGTTGTACGTGGAGTAATTTATTAAGAGAAGTAGTTTGGAATATTATTTATAAAAATAATTTTAATTGATCCATAATGCAACAATAAATGTTAAATAGAAATTCATTTACCATTTCATAACTATAATATCGATCGTAATTGTAATTGTGATTTAATTTCCAATTTGAGTTGAGTTAAGCCATGAGAATGTGGTAGACTTCATTTTGTGTAAAAAATTAACGATATACGTCAGAGTTGTGCTGGAGTTAAATTGAGCGTGCAACTGACTCTGTGACTCGAATTAATAAAATTATGCCGACCAAGGAATTCTGTTTTATAGTTGCCGTCTCAAAACTTATTTGTACACGTGCAAAACCCACCTATTTACCCATAGAACCAGGAACTGATTCGGACAAAAAAGAAGGTGTTATTTTGTGAAACATAATGAAGAAGGGGTGTGTTTATGAAAAAGCTTTAGACTTGGAATTTCTGTGGCCTAGATTTGGGGCTCCATGCACAATCCTCAGCTTAATGCGTAAAAATAAAATTGCGAAGCGTTTTCAATACGTACGAGGATTAGATGAAGCTTCGAAGCCCGAATTAATTAAATTACAACTATATATCACGTGTAGAATTTATTTTTGTTAATGGAATTTCACATTTTCACTTTGTTCCCTTTTGCAACTAAAGAACTTTTTGTATGAATATTGAATTTTTTGTGGTCGAAAGATTGAGAAAAAAAAACTATTCTCTTTGACGTTTAATAATTAGGTGAGTTGAATAATCTCTTAGTTTTCGCATTCTTAAATAAAATCTTTACTTCAATTTATTTCAGTTAAATGCCAAGGAAAATGGTTATAATCTCCAATTATGGCAATGAATTGTTTCCAAGAAGACAAAACTCGTTAGAATTTATTAATTTGCTTGAATTATTATTACATATATAACATCCAACTAAGCCACAATTAATTGCATCCTTCGGAACATCTTGAACCATAATCAACTCCGATTCAAAGTTTAATCGTTATATAAGTTTCATAAAACAAAATTTATTTAATGGAAAAAAGTGAACAAAGTGTATTATAACGTCCTCGATAATTAAGGACTTCAATGCACGGCAGACGAGTGGCTTTTAATAAAAGTCTGCCATTGACTGTGTGCATTTCAACCACCTGAAATCATCTCGCAAACTTTCCAAAGTTTTCATCGATGAAATCGATAAAATTCTGTGTTTGATATTTCAAAGGCGTTATGTTAATTAAGATAAATAACAACAGATTAGAGTTTGCGAATATTTCGAACACTTACTCGCTTCGATATCGCTCGAATTCGCGTGCGCCGGAACCTTGGAACTAGTGACGTACGAATCTTTGGCTAAATGAACTTCCTTCGACTGATCTTGTACTTGAGGTGTTGGTGGGAATGCGGCGAACTCGCTGATAAACTCTTTGCCCGAGTCGTAGCTGCTGAAGTTCTCGACGTCGTCGTTCGTATCGTGATCGGTTTTCATCTCGTCCGGCTCGAGACGACCTTCATATTGCCCCTGTAACACGACCCCAGGTACTGAAACGACAGAAATTAACTTAATCAACTTCGATCTAGTGTTTGAGTCTTAAACAAAGAAAGGCGCTTCAAAACAAAATGATTTGCATTCAGAGTCGATATTGACAATTAGTGAGTATTACGTTGCAACTATGGACTAACTGCCTCGATTGACGTTTGCTTAACGGTAAAGTCTTTTAAACGTAGATGGGTTCGCTATTCTCGATGTTCGTTAACTTTCCTTCACCGCAACGATCGTTTCGAAGTTCACACGAATAAATTTGATAATTTTGCAAAATTAATAGCTCGCCGATAACGAAACAGGAACAAGTGTTTGTTCGCTCGCTACAATTTCTTTTAATACAGCATCGACTTTTATTTTATCGAATCAAATGGTAATTTTCGTTTGCTTTCGCCTTATTCTGCAGCCCCCAAATGTATCATTAAGAAGGGAGTTATTAACATTTATCGGTTGGATCATTTTATTAGCGAATTTGTTACCTTCATTAAACAATAAACAGCGTACAGTCGTCCCTTTTAAAATACGTTTAATCGTACAAATTTTATTAATCCTTTAAGAGGAAGATGTTTACCTTTATCGCATTCGAAAGTTTCTTGCCTTCGCAATATGCAACAGATTCGTTTGTGTCAATAGATAACAATCAAAGTCATCAATTTCATCGAATTTATATTAGATAAACAAATAATTTTAATTGTTTAATGTTAATGATAATAACTGAACTGTTAATTTTGTGCTGGTTGCAGTAACGTAATAAGAAGGCAAAAAAATAAAAATTTAAGATTGAACAAACGAATTAACTAAATTAAGTAATTTAATTAAATAAACGAAAACAAAAAAATGGGGATGATACATATTATACAGGATGTTATTTTAAGCAAATCAACATATTTTTTTTATAAAAGCCATTTGATCACTTAATTTTAATAATAAGCTGAAGCCACTGTAGCTGCAGGAATTCGGGCGGATTATTTCCGAGCTGAATGATAAAAACTGGGGTAGGAGAAGGTGAATAAATTAGAAAAATTATTCGTTGAAGAGAGGAATATAAATAAAAGAAGGAGGCAACGTGTACGTACTTTCTTCGGAGACTCCTTGAGGTTGACCGCAGCGCAAGTTCTCGCGTTCGGTTCGGCCGAAGCTCGCACTGAACACGGCCACCCGCGAATTCGGATTGCATCTTAATTCGATCCTTTTGTTCTCGCAGGCCTCCTTGATGCGGAACTCGTCTGGAAGAAAGTGAGAGAGATTCACAATTCGATCGGGTTTAAAAGTAATTCTATTCACCAACACTGAAATAACTCCGAAATGGTGCATCTTAGGCAAGGGATTATTTTAATAAAAACCTGTTCATTTGAAACACTGCTCTAATAATTATCCGCGCCCGCACTATTGGCTCACCCTGTATAAATTTCGTATTTTTTTCTAACCTAAACTTGCAATTACACAACGAACAATCATAATGCGCGTTACTTCATTATTGATAATTAATTCTAGTGTTAAAAAGAAGAAGAATAGGACCAAAGAATGGTAAAAACAAATATAAAAAGTAATTATCATTTAGAATCTTTGTCTCCACCTAAAATGGGATTTCAGTATGATACTTATCGAATATTTTCAGGGAATATAAACGGAATGGGATAGAAAGGATGGAATGAAAAGGAAATAGGAAATGGAAGTAAATATAACTTATATGTTCGCGCATTATCACACAATTGGAAAGACGAGCTAAAAGATTATGAGGTGAACAAACTAGATAATCGATAACAAACAGAAATGGACCGAATCGATAAAATTTATTATGGAATTTTTCCCACAAAAGTTTTTGCACTTTTCAAGAACAATTTTGATAAAACTGAATTCATTTTATTTGTTATCTGCTGGCGTTTACTTGCCGATTTTTATTTCTAACAAATATAATTTCAAGATTACATTAAATTTTACTTTTTTAAATACCACTTGATTCGCCACTTACTAAAAAGAAAATCTGGAAAATAAAACTAGCAATAATTATTTCCTACATGAAATATGTTTTAGCTGATAAATGATAAACCTCGATGTAACGATGTAATGTTTATAGGAACCGTTTCCGTTGAGAAAAAGTAGGAATTCGTTGCCATTATTAAAGTTAGATTTTATTATCTCGTAACCAGTTACAGATTGGGTTAATAACTTTTTAATAACATCTTATTAAATTTGTTTCGTTCGCAGTAAACCGTTTAATTGATTGAGATAATTCGTGTCTCGAATGAATTATGAACGAAATCTAATTTAAATACTCACATGGTCTACATTTGTACGCCACTTCAACGTATTTCCTCTCGCCTCCGAACGTTTTGGGCGATGCCAAAAATTTGCACTGCTGCTTCTTCTGGCAGACTTCGATCACGGTCTGCAACAGTGAATACTAGGGACAGTCAGTCAGATAGACTGTAATCATGTTTAATCGATATTAATTAATTAATGTTCAAATGCGCTAATCATAACAAAATTTGACAATGCTCTAACGACAATGAGAATTTGCAAAATAAAAGCTTCTTTTACTCAGACTCAGACAGAAAATATTAAGTTACACTTGATTAATTCGATAACGAAACGTTAACGATGATGTAACATCGATTTTGAGAGTTCATTAAATGTCACATTAAAGAGGCCGCTTCAGAAATAATTTACCTTTTAACTCTTAAAAATGCTGCCCTTATTTACTACTTTTCTTAAGCACATTGATTTAGTGGCCGCAATCTTTCTTTGATAAATTACGACACGTTGTTGTTAATCAAAGAGAACTACGAAATCACTTTACATTTTATATTTGCGATTTTTTTTCTAAATTTAAATTACACAATCTGTTATTTATGTGGTACAAGTGAAGTCGTTTCGAGGCTATGTTTCATAAAAAGAAGATTTTTGCACGAATGCATATTGCACATTATATAGAATTGAAAGTGTGTAATTATTATGTTTATTATTATTTCCTAAATACGAAATATAAATATTATTATGAAATGCAACTAAAATCAAATTAATAACGTGATCTATAATTTATAAAATGGATAATAAATATATATTTAAGATTTATTATTGCATTATGGACCGATTAAATTTTTTTTTTTATAAATAATATTCGGAACTATTTCTCTTAATAAATGAATCCACGTTTAACCTGCAAATCTAAAATTATATACGGTTTAAGTTTCAGGAAATGTGTCCATTCGGTTCCATTCAACTTATCAGTATTGTTAAGGTTGCAATTAGCATTACTTTTCATACCATCGAACAGCTTGAAGTCCTCAAGAAAAGAATCGTCCAATTTTTTAAATTAAGTTCTTAAACTGGAATGTTTAATACTAATTATTTGATTAAGTTCCAGCATTATTTCGATAACGAAACGTTACTTTAACTTTCGTTAATTGCTTTTCTTTGTTTTATTTTTTTCATCTTACGCACAAGCATATTTTAGCGATTTTTCTTGTTTTTATCACATCCTCCTCCTCAATTTTTGCGAATAAATCCAAAATGCATCACAAATTGACTCGCATTCATCATAATATATCAGGTATTCATACAGCATTGCTTTCAGGATATTTTATTTTATATGTAATATTGAAAAATAAATAGAAGGAAAAGCCCAAGTAGCATAACAACGAGCAAATATTGATGGAAACCTTTTTGCTTGATTTGCCCATTCTAAAATCATATTACGTACTTTTGATGTTAATCAATATCTTACTAAATAGAAGGAAATTAAAGCCAACAAATTACTATAAAATTACGGCAAGACCAAAAATGCTTGATCTTTAACACCACCTACATGAATGAAACATCAATTATCTGGAACAAGCTTTGATAATTTCAAACTGTAACTTAAGTAACGTCATTTTATTCACTTTCTTCTTCTTCTATTATTTAATTTGCATTGTTTATATTAATGTTTTCTGCACTAGAACAAGTATCTCTAACATCAATCAAATCGTTACGTATTGAGAGTTTGGATGGACTCAACAAAGGGGAGAGTTTTTTTTTTATTTCAGAAAAGAGATTGCATAAAATGACATCCTTCAAGTCTCTGAACCTTTCGAAAGTTTTTTTGACTGCGCTACATTGCTAAACGATCCAAAAGGAAAACTTGAAAGAAGAACGATATAATTTATTTCCTCGTGTCATAACTCTTTTTTATAAATAATATGTGTAAGCAAAATGCTGTTAATAATCACTTACTCTCCCCAGTTTCCCTGTCCAACTTTCTCCCATTTCGTCTGAATATAAGCACACGTCAAAGCTGTAATTTGGTTAAAAATTAAAATAGTTAATATGTTTTTCTTTCTTAAGTTGTTACATTGAAGGGGAAAGCTATATATAGATGAGTGTACAGGGGTATATGAGGTACAGTGGAAATGAATAATTTTGAAAAGTAGTCGTTTTTATCTAAGTCGATGAAAAAGTGTAATTCTCTTCAGTGAGCCATAATCAATGATGAGAATGAAGTGTGTAGTAAATATTGCTAAATAATAAATGTAAAGTAAATGTTAAAATATTTGATATACATATGTGAAAGAGCGAAGCCAAGCAAATCTTACGTTTTATATTTCGAATATAAAGAGAAATTGTCACGCATGCTGCAGAATCTCTTTTGAAATTCTTCCATTTTATTTTCAAATCATACACACGCAAGTTTCTTATCAAATGATATTTGATAACAAATTCTATATTCTAATATGATCTTATAATATTTGTGCAGAATACAAAGAGGTTATAAAATAAAAAGAAGTTGCACTAAGTGTTCGATTATTTGAATCGAGTTTACATATTGGCTCCCTTTAAATTACAACGTGCCAATACGGACCTTTAAATTGATCTCTTTTAATGATTTAATTCAATGCTACCCCGCATTCTAATAGTTTTTCCTCATCATCTCCTCTCCCGTGTTTCTTGTTCACATCCATCTATTCTTATTCGAAACTCTTCCTTTATTATGTACGTAGTCTAGCGATGAATCCATCTTTTTGCTTTTACTTTTTCGAATTGTAGGAAATTTCATACTCGACCATTTCAAATCAACTCCAGGTGATTTAATTCATTGGAAATAGATTTTTAAAGGAAGGTGTTCGTTTGAAACTTAATTAATATAGATATAAATTAGAGCATAAATAACGCATGCTGGTAGCCATCTTAATTCCAATGTCAGTTAGTAAATGTTAGAAGCTGGCAGCAATAAGTGTATAAGTACGTACGATATAAGTACGTATTCGAACGAAGATTTTCTCCTTTTCAGGGGTGTATTCTCGAAAGAGTGATTCATTCTATAGGTCGCAAGGGTCTTTTAACTGATCAACGAACAAACTGAACACAAAAGCATTCGAATTATTACATCCGGTGAAAGTTGTAATGGAATTCGAAAAATCGTGATTAAAGTTGGTCAATGCTAGAATGTTTGTTGTCGCTGATTTTGCATGTTTTAGTGTTAGTAGCGAACAAATGGGTACGAAGTAAATAATGAAATAGTAAATCAATTTCCTCTTACATTTTCAAATTAAATTTTAACTGTTAGTAGTTAAAATGAAGGAGAATTTATAAACAATAAAATGCGAGTGGACATATTAGAAGTGTCTCGGAATATAATAATTATATACGAAGTTTTTAAGAGTAACGTTGTTTCTGTATAATTTCTGCTGTTAAAGTTCTTCGGGAACGTTCAGCTTTTAAGAGCAGCCATAAAAACACTCCAGATCAATCTTTACTTTTTATAAGAAAGGATTTTGATTGCACTGCAGTACGTAAATAAAAAATTATTAATAACAAGCGTTATTGATTAAAAGATGAATGAAATTTTCCGTTATTCACAAAAGCGAAGGATTGTTTTTGAAAAGTGAGACATTTTTTCCTCCTGCCTTTTGTAGTTGTCCTCCTCGGTTAAGGGGGTCGTACAATATTAAAATTCTTGAATTACCGTGGAACATGTGGATTTATTAAATTGATATTAATATTTTTAACTAATCATATTAATTAACTAATCATATTAATTAACTACTCTAATATTAATATTAACAAAACACACTTGGCGCGTCGTGTCTGGTGCACGAGAAATTTTCCGGTGTCTCTTTCTATTTTTGAGGGCGCCTCGAGTCTCGCGTTCACGAATCCTCGCACAAAAGGGAATCGGAAAAGGACGCGAGTTGTGTGTGCGGGAGCGACTTACTTCAAGTCGTCATCCCATCATTCTTCGGCCGTTCTTCTTCGCCTCAACTTAAGAGGCGACAGTACCAGCTGATCAACTCGGATGTAAACAAACAGTCGTCTTACGTCTCCATCGGAGACATATACCCTAGTCCTCGACCTGAACAATGCTAAGCGATACGTCTCGTGCTCGGAGGCTCGAATACGCGCACTAATAAAAGACAATCGTAGTTATTGTTGCTGGTGACTAAATCGATATAAATATTTGGAAGAAAATTGGCAACGTTGCACGGTTTCTGATTACGAATACTCATTAAATTAATTTCTTTTTGCGACTTTTATTTTATCGCACTTCCAACACTCTTACGATTTAATTTACGAAACTATTGCTGAACAATTATATTTCGATGTAATGCGCATAAAGTAGCGCATGAGATTTTAAATTCGAAATAATTGTTCATTTCTGAATTAATTTAATAAACTACATATATACGAAAGTGTAATTTTATAATAAAATTAACAGAATTTCACGACAAAATTAATTACTTAATTGAATAAAAATGGACAAGATAATACCTGAACAAACTCAAATCTTACAGGACATACTAAAAGTAAAGGAAACTTCTAATGTTTCGTTGAAACATTCATAAGATGCTTTGAAATTAATTATTTATTACTTTGAGTAAATTCTTTTCGATTGTCCTGAAAAAATCTCAAAATATTTTTCATTTATTCCTTGTTTATGCTTCTATTTGAAACTACATTTCTTCATCAATTTTGTCAAAGTCCATATCTTTACTTACATCATTTAAATTCTTAGTTCCTTCGTTTATAAAACAAATATTTTTGAAGAATATTGAGCCATATAATTAATTAAAAACTTATTTTCCAGTTAAGAAAACATTTATCACGTATATTTCGTGACAACAGTCTTCATTAAAAGAAGAAGCAATCGCATTGTGAGGTAGGTTTTTACCTAGTTGAACTTCTGCAAACTTTCTTGAGACAGTTCCTCTCAAATGCCCATTTCATATTAGAGAAGTTTGGCTTTTCTTATGGGCTTTTTGAGTATGTACACATTTTCAGTGAAATTATTGTACCAGATCTTGCAAATATTTCGCACAATTTTTAATATTCCCATTGAATTCAATGGGTAATTTCAATGCATGAATTTAGGTTACTTCGTAATTGCAATTGTTTTACAAAACAGAAATGTTTTTAGTTATACTATTTTCATTATCAATTGTGTAACATGCATTCTAAAGATCTTTTTTCCTCGAAACAGGTACATGGATAGGATAATTGCAATAATAGTATTTATTTCGTAATTAATTTGAATTTGTTCAATTGCGCGCAAATATACATCTTTCCGGTGACGCAATATCCCTTTAGATCTGATGAAGTAGCGATCAGAAGTTGAAAGAATAATGTATTACAACCAGTGGAATAAAATTTATCAGAATTGCATTATTAGTTATATGCTGCCTTGCCAAATTTACATTTTGCATTTAAATATGGAGAGATGGCAGCACTCTACGGGATCAAATTATTTATTCAAAGGTACACAAAAATCTCGATTAACTTAGAACTATTTTAAAAAGTACTTGCACTGAAATTCATTAAAAAAATCGCCCGTCTGGATGTAAAGACCCTTTTTTTGAATAAATTCCATATAAGCGAAATCGGCATTTTTTTCACTGTTTTAATTTAATTTCTCAATTATAAAAGCGAAAATCAAAAGTACGTTCTTGAGAGGTGGTTTTGGATAGTTTGATTTGAGATGAGGTAGCGTTCTCGGGAGATGGTTCGGACGTAGCGGTTGTTACTGGGGTGGATTCTTCTTTGTAGGTGGGTGGCGGCGTTTGACCAGATGGGTGAACCGTAAGTGAGGACGGGGCGGATGTAGGCATTTAGGATTTTAATGCCTGTTTTTGGTTGGAGTCCATTTGATTTTAGGATGGGGAAAGGGTTGCGTGATTGGATGGTAGCTTTTCTGAGAAGGGAGTCGATATGTGGGCGAAATGTTGGGTGTTTGTCGATATGGATTCCTAAGTAAAGGATTTTGTTAGTCCACGGGACAGGATGGTCGTTGACATGGATCCGGTATTTCGGAACAGGACGCTTTCTGCCTGGAGGCATATGGATTGCTTGGGTTTTGGTGGGGTTTACATGCAGCCCCCAGGATTTGTAGTATTTCACTACGGCATTGGTATGGTACTGTAGTTTATTGCGAGTTGATTCCGCGATTTTTCCTCGCGAGATTATTGCCTTGTCATCTGCAAAGAGGAATGTGAACGTGTCTTTGTGGTAGCAGTTGCGAATTGGGATGTCATTTGTGTAGATGATGAAGAGAAGTGGGCCGATTTTGGTACCTTGTGGGACTCCGGAATGAATTGGCTGGATTTCAGATAGCGAATCTTCAACGTTGCAGGCGAAGGTGCGGTTTTGAAGGTAGGAGGGGACGGATTTTTGCAGATATAGTGGAACACGGAGGACCGAAAGCTTATAGAGGGGGGCATCGTGGTTGACTTTGTCGAAGGCCTTTTCCAGGTCCAACGAACTGGCCATCACGTGCCTTCCCCTATTGCGCCCTTCTTGGATTAAGGATGTCAAGCGATACGCTATACGAGTGGGGACAAAAAGGGGCGAGGATAAACGCGACCGGCAGGTGAAATAGAATTAAATTTCGGGTAAAACAAAATAAACTTCATGGTCTGTCGATGATTATTGGTAACAAAAACCTTTGCATTGAAGTGTTTGGTCTAAAGAGTCTCGTAATTGGTGGTTAATTTTTATTATCGATGTCTACAGATGTCTCCTTGGTAAATGGAGCGCGCGAGGCCTTTTGCCGCGCGTTCGCCTGTCATCATATCACGAGCCACCGCAAATAGAGCTTTCGCTGAAAAAGAAAACGGGAAACATTTTCCATTCCCATCTCATTTCTAGCCGAATCGTTTGACAAAACGGTCACGTACGCTATTCATCAATACTCGAGGAATATCAAGCGCCATCCGGGATGAAAGTAAAATAGTTGAGGAGCGAGAGGAAGTTGGAACAGAGGCGTAGATAGTTGAAAAATTCCCTGTCCTTATACCTGTTACATATTTTAATAAAAACGCACGCCAAAAAATCATCGAAATTTCAATTTAACCGAATGTTTTTTTTTTCAAATATCCGCCCCCAAATTTATTAAATAATTTATATACTTAAGAGGCGACACTACCTCAAATGCAACCAGGAATACACCTTCAAAATCCCATAAGACTCCATTGAAACGTATGGGAGCAAAAATAGCCCTTAATATGGACTTAATCATTTATGAACCTGTACTAAGTTTTTCAGGAGGTAATTCCGGCGGGCCACTCACAGCCCGATTTTTGATTTTCGCTTTCATAGTTGAGAAATTAAATGAAAATGGCGAAAAAAAAGTCGATTTCGCTTAAATGGAATTTATTCAAAAAAAGGGCTGTGAACAGGTCGTGGGCGATTTTTTTAATGAATTTTGGTGCAAGTACTTTTTAAAATAGTTCCAAGTTAATCGAGATTTTTGTGTACCTTTGATTAAATAATTTTACCCTGTAAAGTGCTGCCATCTCCCCATATTTAAATGCAAATTGTAAATTTGGCAAGGCAGCTTGTTATTAATAATGCAATTCTTATAAATTTTATTCCGCTGGTTATAATACATTAATCTTTTAACTTCTATCGCTACTTCTTCACATCTAAAGGGATATTGCGTCACCGGAAGGATGTGTATTTGCGCGCATTTGAACAAATTTAAATTCAAATTAATTACCAAATAATTACTATTATGGCAATTATGCTATCCATGGACATGTTTCGAAGAAAAGAGATCTTTAGCATGTATGTTACACAATTGATAATGAACATAGTATAACTAAAAACATTTGTATTTTGTAAAACAATAGCAATTAGTAAGTAACCTTTATTCGTGCATTGAAATTACTCTTTCATTTCAATGGAAATATTAAAAATTATGCGAAATATTTGCAAGATATCGTACAATAATTTCACTGAAAATTTGTACATACATCAAAAGTCCCTAAGAAAAACCAAACTAAACTGCTAATATGAAATAGACATTTAAGGGCAATTATTTTAAGAAAGCTTGCAATAGTTCTACCAGATTAAAGTCCATCTCACAGTGGGATTGGTTCTCATTTTAATGAAGATTGTTTTCAGGAAATGCAGATGATAAATATTCTCTTAACATATGTCAAGAGTTAAAATAAGTTATTAATTATTAATATTGATTTATGTTCTTTGAAAGGATACTGTCCTGCTATTTAAAATCATTTTTCAATAAACGAACGCCTCAAATTTAAATTACGTAAATAAAGATATGGACTTTAACAAAATTGGTGAAGATATGTAGTTTCAAATATAAACAAGGAGTAAATGATAAATTTGAGTAATTTGGTGAAGAATATTTTAAGAGAGTTGCTCAGAACAATCGAGAAAAATTTAATAATACGGCGTCGCATAGATTACTTAAAGTAATAAATAATATAAAAACATCTTAACATTTATCTCAATCAAACATGAGAAACTTTCCTTATTTTTTGTTTGTCCTGTAGAATTTGAGTTTATTTAGATGTGAATTAATTTTGTTAAGAAACTGTTATTTTATTATAAAATTATAGCTTCATATATATGTAATTTATTAAGTTAATTTCATAAATGAACAAGTAACAATTATTTCGAATTTAAAATCTCATGCGCTACTTTATGCGCATTACATCGAAATATAATTGTTCAGCAATAGTTTCGTAAATTAAATCGAAAGAGTGCTGGAAGTGCGATAAAATAACACTCGCAAAAAGTAATTAATTTAATGAGTTTTCGTAATCAGAAACCGTGTAACGTTGCCAATTTTCCTCCACATATTCGTATCGATTTAGTCACCAGCAACAATAACTACGATTGTCTTTTATTAGTGCGCGTATTCGAGCCTCCGAGCGCGAGACGTATCGCTTAGAATTGTTCAGGTCGAGGACTAGGGTATATGTCTCCGATGGAGACGTAAGACGACTGTTTGTTTACATCGGAGTTGATCAGCTGGTGTATAGGACTCTTAAATATCCACGGTGAGGATAAATGGATTGCGATAACTCCCTCTATTGCTTTTACCGCGTATTAATGCTCGTGTGCACTAAAGGAACATTGTTATTGCGCTCACGATCGCGTTTATTTGAAAAGCATCAGGTGACTCCAACATCTGAAACGACGCACATTTATCGGTGTACGTATGTGCGTGTGTTGTTCGTAAATTGATAAATGGCACATAAACAATTAGATCGAGATAATGTTGCACGATCCAATTGAATTTCTCTTCGATTGCAACACCAACGAAACGTGCTAAATAGACAACGATGATCAACGTAACAAATTTAATCGACATATTACTTCATCACAAATATCGAATGAAAACTTCGAAACACTTTTCGTTTCAATTAAAATGATTACTATCATGAGGAAGACTATTTTAATATGGAAAAGGTACCGCAACACAAGGGTTGAAAATAAACGTCAGCATATGTTATTTTCCACATGAAATACAACGAAATAAAAGGGGCAAATTGTCCCTCGTTTCTTTTTCTTCCCTGCCAGTGTCATATTTAATAAGCATCGCGATGCCTTATGTTTAGCTATTTTGTTTAGACACCACTTCATTCATTACAAGTTGCTTAATGTTTAACATGCAATTGCTTGCCAAGTTAAAACATATAAATTGTCCGTTCAACTTTAGAAAAGTAAATTAATAAGAATAATATACGTGGGCTGCACACGTTGGTATAACGATTTGGATTGACTTAAATAGACACGAGCGATACATTTCTGTTAATTCCCATTCATGCTACACGTTATGATTAATTGATTAACATACAGGTGGATATTAACTAGGTAAAAACCATTTAAATACGTACATAATTCAATTAAGGCGATTATCATCGATCGAATGGTTGTTAATAATAATCGGCAGGATTCATTAAAAATGCTTGCGTTTAATTGGAATGTTATTTGGAACGCAATTTAATGAAATCAACATTTTTCTATTTAATTACTAACGAATAATGCTGTTTTGTGGATTTTCTTACATATTTCCCCCATGTATAAAGATAGGCTTAATCTACGGAAAGCAGAAGAAAAATGTATTAAGTCGAAAAGAAGGTAAAATACTTACTCGCTTACTAAGATAACGGATGAAGATCACTTTTGTAATGGAGTTTTTCAATAATTAAGCAATTAGTATGGAGATTCAATTAAAAAGCTCTTTTCAGTAGCGAATGAATGTTAAAACCATCATTTTCTCTTGCTACGTTCTAGATGCACGTATATTTTTTTTATCGTGCACATCCCTATAATTTTCATTAGTTCCACCAATGAAATAATAGTTTATCCTGTAATTACGACTGAAAACTTTTCTTTTTGTTGCTGGCGAAATAACAAAAAAATTTAGTTTCTTTGGTAAATAATTGAATATTTTCGACATTTTTATTGTTACACTTATATTGTCCAAAAAGCAGTTAATGATAAAGTAATAAAAGTAATAATGGTCGTTATTTTAAAAGCTTAAATTTACGTAGAGATTCATGTTCCGTTCTCTACCGAATGAAACAACATTAAACTCAATACATACGTTATTGCTAAATTTTATTCAATATCATTTCGATAATATGACATTATCAGATTTACTTCCGAATAAAGTTAAAGGATATTGTGCAGTATTATAATAATATCAAGAGCGAGCATGATGTTTAATGACACACTCAAATGTTGAGTGGAAATTTACCATCATTCTCGTGACTATGAACTATCTCATAATGTTACAGCACTTTATCCAATCGTATATTGAAATATATGCTTGTGGAATGATTTTCGAATTTGATTATAACATTACCTCCAATATTTGCTATCAAAGTAAACATTTCGCAATGAACATTTTTTCATTAATTAGAAAGAAACTAACCTGTATAATAATCACAATTTTTTAAAAACTTCTTTTGATGTTAGCTAATTTATTTACTTTTGATATATGAATGATGAATACATCACATTCAGCACATCTAACACCCGATTGGTTGGTGTTACGTGTATTAGCAGTTTTTTTCTCCATTTGTAAAATTCAACAAAAACCGACATATAAAACGATAAGTGCAAGTCATAAAATGAATTTTAAATTATGCCGCAACGTTAAATTTGTAAGATAGTTCGATTTTAAGTTGGCGGTTTAGTTTCGGTATATAGATTTAATATTATAATTGAAATTAATGCTTACTTTAATTAGGCGTAACGTAATTATGTTTAATTAAAGTTCTCTTCATAATATTTTAGAATAAGTAGTATGAGTTTGAAACAACAAATCACTTATAATGTTTAAGCTGAAAATTTATTATTAACAACCTCAGCAAAAAATTAATTAGCCTTCTCTTCTCCAAACGTTAGAAACTTAGTTCCAATTGCGATTAATTATTATCCGAAAGTAATTTCGAAACTTTGCGAAAATGTTTTTCAATATAAACTACAAAATAAATTGCAAAGCGAAAATAATTGCCTGCCCCTTTTCCATAATTAAAAATTCTAAAGCGAATTTGCTCCTTTATTAATTACATTTTCTAACTTAAATAAACGATATGATATTTGAAGAGACTTAAATCGAATTGGCAACTATTTACTTTATCTTTCAGTGCAACAACAACAAAAAAATATTTTAGCTGCTTTAATTTCTAAATCGGTGACCATCCTAATAAGTAGCATAAGCCTACTAGATGATTGAAGGTGGGTAATTGTCGAAATACATGGTCGTAAAATACTCGAGAATGCTGCAAGATAGCGCTATTCAGCAAGAGTACCTTTTCGATTCAGAAGACATGAGGGATTTTAATTATCCAATCCAAGGTGTCACAATTCTAAAGACCAAAAAGTTCTGACTTCTGGAAAGAAGAAGGCCATCGAGAACACCACTTTCCAGAAGTTTTTCAAAGCTTGAAATAACATCAAAAGAAGCTCCTTAACATGAAATTAAGATGCCCCAAAGCCCAAAAGAAAATATTCTTTCGTTAATTTTTTATGAATAAAATTGTGATTTTAAAATCGATCTTTGACGGCCCATATCTCGAAGACAAATGATTTTCGGACCATGGTTCATAGGAACTTTTCGGCTTATTTTGACGAGAGGAATCACCCATTAAGCGTTGTCAGTGTTATATTGAATCACCCTGTATATAGGAACGCACAATGCAAACAATTTTCTTCAGCAGGAACAACAACAACAACAAGACCGGCAGCAACAGCAGCAAAAGAAGGATCGAAAGAGGAAAAAGAGAATTAATTCTTTCCTCGTTCTTCTTATTTTGTACTCTATGTTATTATTATTATTATACTGTTTCACACTAAAAAGTTGGTCCCGTTTTTTGGATACTACACAACATAAAGTATACATGTAATTTTAAATTAAAATTTCAGATGGCCTAATGCCCCAATAAAAATCACTAACTTAAAGCTTGACAAGCAAAAGGAAACTGATAATAATATACGTACTCCTATTTTTTACTTGGTTTCTTAGCAGGTTCAACCATTAATACTAATAAAAGATACGTCGTGTCTGGTACACGAGAATTTTTCCGGTGTCTCTTTCTGTTCTTTTAAATTTTTCGTTTCCCGGATCTTTGCGCTCAGAAAGAAGATATAATCATCGCACAAATGGGAATTGAAAAAGATCCAGCCCAAGAAGCAACTATCTGAGTTCCAAAATGAGTTGATTGCAATTAGTGCAAAAATGCAAAAAATGCAAAATTGGGAAGAAAAGTCTCAAAATATGAATGAACCCCAATGTAAAACTCGCATTTAAACTCTTATTAATCCATTTTTACTGTTTATTTCCGTAGTTAATCACTTTAAGAGCAATACCTTGAAGAAATAAATATGTTTTAGTGAAAACGGTTCCAAATTGCATTATTTCTCAAAATTCACCAAAAAAAGCGCATGATTGTAAGACGAGGTTGAACACAAAACAAAGATTCATCCAAAAATACGAATTTTTGCCATATTAACTAGTTTGCTTATAATAATTTTGTAACCCGAAATAGCAACGTAATTATCGAAGTAGACGTGCTATTTCTGTTCAATTATTTAAAATTAAATGCTAAAATCAATTTCGTATTTGTTTAAATGTTAAGCTTCACTTAATTTATTTTATTTGTTACAAGTTTCTCTATCTAATTAATTTTGTAATAAGCATACAGTGTGTTAAAAAAAGTGTCACAAACATTAACGGATGATAAGCAGGAAAGTCTTAATGAACATGGGTCCGCTTACGTACAAACAAATCTGGCTCCAAATATTTGCCCCTTCAACTTTGATTATTTATTTGCAAAGACGAAAGCAAATGAACAATAGTCGATGTTCTTTTTTAAAACATCCTCTTTGGTACTTTACTTTTTAAGTGAATCTCTTTTACTTATTTTAATTAAAATTTTCAACCATCAATTTCATAAAATTGCTGCATTGTATTTTGCCATATAATTAGCATCATGTAAAAATGTTATAAATCGTATGGGACGAGTCGACAGTAGTTGCAGGGTTAAGGGAGATTTTTCACAATTACTGCAGCGGAAAAGGAATAAACACGAAGCAATAGACCAAAACAAAGTGTTATGTTTCTTCCTTTGGACGCTTAAGTAGTTCATCAATTAGTTGCATCGTATTATTATTTATTGATTTCGACTTTTCTTACGTAAAGTGCAACGTAAAACATCGATAAACGCAAAATCTAGAACGTTTATAATGATGTTAAATGAGTTTCTTTTGCTTTTCTATGTCTCCTTTAAACATTATTCATTCTCTCAATATTAAATTCGAAGGAATTGACAGGATAAAAAATTACTTCTCTTCTGTTTTGGATTCATTCGTTTTCACTTCCTCCTTTTTCGCCGTTAATTACCGTAAGTCGATTAATCATGATTAAGCAAATTAAGAAATTCTAATTTAAAAATATGAACAAAAATGTTGGGCCTCAAACGTTCTTTTTGAACAATAATCGATAAGTTTGCGTCCACCATAATATTCTTTTGGTTTAATCATTAAACATTAAATAACGCTGAAAGAAATTAAAGCTTCTGAGACTCTAAATGTTTCGTTTTTGCAGGATCAAGTTTCTTCTTATGAACATTAAACATAAAATCAATAGAAAATTTTAATTAATTCACTTATACTTACAATACAAAATAAAATATACAAATCTCGTTTAAAAAAAAAGGAGGAAATTAAATTGTTGTATAATTTCCCCATGGATCTTCCTTTTCCTTTAATAGGGCGGAGGAACTGGCAGCGAGATTTATTAAATTTTCTCCCAGTTTGTCTTTTTGCTGCACCCACAAGTATAAATCAATATGAATCTATTTGAAATACAACCCATCAATTGATCATCTATCATACTTTGTATAATCCGTGATTTGCCGACGCCAATTGTACACATTCCTCGTGTAATTTCGATTTCGATAGAACATTCTACAGTAACAGCGCACACGCATCGCAAGTAATCGCCGTCTTTAGTGCTGTGCAGCCAACCGCCTTCCGGGAATAACAGTACATTATAGGAAAACATTTTCGTCGTTTTCGTTCGATGCGACATTGTTAACTTCCGACGCTCCGTCTCGGCCGGCCTTAAACTGCGACATCCGATGCCGATGTGCCACCTTTTCAGTGAACTGCGCCGTCTCCGGGACACTCTCCGGCTTCATTTTGAATTGTCTAGACCACGAATTGAAGGCGCGCTGTGCGTCCAAATAGGCCTTATAACTTCAATCCTCTTTTATTATCTGATTCACGCCGTCGCTAACGTCTCCTTCGGACAGTACGTATTCGACAGCATTAGCTGGGATCTTATTGAACGCCAATTGGGCGGCATCCAGTATTTTCAACGTTAAAAACGTGAATATCAACGCATTACTTTGAATGAGGGCTTCGAGTCGTTGCGTCTCGTGGAGTAATCTAAGGAAGATATTTGCAATTCGTCCATCTCCGTTACCTTTCCCTGAAATCAAATACACAAATGTCAAATGGAATCTATTAATCCATGCAAATGTTTCTCACCTGTAAATCACTACTATGTTCTAGTTTATGTGGCTTCCTTCTAGTATTTTCGACGATAAGCTTCGATATGGCGTAAACATTAAGCTATTATCTTCGGCGTACGCCAGGGCGGCCTTTCGACTCTCATTATCCAACATGTTCTCCAAGTGGGCGGCACAGAGATTGATTTGGGCTTGCAAATTGATTTTACTCACGTAGAAAGCTAAAAGTTGCGCCTCGTTCATGTCCGATAGTCTTTTAACATAACTGAAAACACAATCGTCTTGTTTCCAGAAGAAAGTTGCAATACTGCAATAATTAAATTACCATTCGAGTAATTTGTCAACAACGTCTCTATGTGTCGTCGTGCCAACATTTTCTAAGAATAAGGCCAAATGAACGAGGAATCTTAGAAATTGCGTCGGTACATTAACATCCTCGATAAACTTATCCAATGGCTCAATCTCGTCCAATATAATATGCTTTTGAATTATTCTAATCACGTTGCTCGCTTCTTGTGAAACTTCGGATCTCCTCGATGCGTCTAGCTTGTGGAAAATATCGCCGATAGAGAATCTAAAATTATTGATACATATTAATTGCCAATCAACCATTTGAATATATCAAATAATCAACCTTTGTTCCCAAAACTCCCTGAGTTCCGACTCAACATGTACATCTACGATGATTTTCATCTTCCCAATTCTGTGCAACCTCCAGCAGCGATATTAAATGGCCGCAGCAACATGCTGCCAATGATGCTCTCTCTCATACGCACGCAGCTCCTACTAAAAAATGAAAAGAAACATTGTATTCTAAAGTTCATCAGTTTGATTATTAGTTCTCATTTCACAGTAATCAAACGACGTCGCTTCCCAAATATCTCTCATTTTGTTACCTTCCGATTTCTTGGTCTCCTCCGCACCAACAGGCGAACTTGACAATTCATCCTCATTGCCAATTGTGATGCAGTCGCCAGCCTTCTAATTGTGCTGCTCTCCATGCGTGTCCACAATCAATGCAATGCTATAAGAATCAGTAATTAGTTTTTAACAACTGCAACACATTTCCTTTTTCTTCAGGTAATATATTACCTTTTGAGCGTTTGACAATCGACGGCATCGAATTTCTTCAAATACTCTCTTACACAATTCCTTATCATCTTCCATATGCAAGTCGTGAAAAGGTACATTCTCAAAGTATTGTACATCTGGATCTAGAGATTTAACAATTTCTCTTGTACTTTTAAAGACAATAGTTTCCTTTGACTTTAGCTGATGCAATGTGTTCTCCCACGGAGAAGAATAAATTTGAAAGTGTAAAGTATCATCGTCACGTTTGGCACATGCAGCTTCAAGCCAGTCAATAACTAATTGACTTTCCCTAAGTAAACTGTCCCTTTGGAATAAATTCAAGGCACATAATTTCTCACTGACACCAAAATACAGTGAAACTTCATAATCAGACTGGCTCTGCAGCCGATCTCAATATAAAATGTGAACCAGACACCAAGTGTTGTACTCGTTTTCTATGAAGGACTTTTCCTGAAGATTGACAGCACTGTATTCACTCAATTCCTTGAATACAGACAATGCAGCGAAGCATGTTATCGATAGTTCTTTGATATTTACCACCAGATCATTGTGATGATCCTACCAAATCTGGAAAAACCTCACATAGAGATTCTCCAAAGTACTTTGAACTGCATCAATTTCAGATTGATTTTCACTTCCTAAAAAGTGATTAATTAATTAACAGTAACGTGTATGATTTAAATTAAACTCTTACTGTTACAGCTGAATGCACTTTCATTTATAAGAGTGAAATTTTAATGTATTAAGGGGGAATCATTTACAGATTCATTTAATTCGCTTGGTGGTAACGTTACGGATAAATCCAAACGCTTTGTGGCACTTTTACCAATGTTCTTCTTAAATAACGGACTAAATCGACCGCTTGTGTCTTGGATCGTTCGATTCAAATGATTTAGATCCGTTTGCATTGTCGAGCTGCAAAATACAAGTAAATTTAAGGCCTGCGAAGAAAAATGCCACAAATTTGATTACCTGCGTTCCTTTTCTGATCAAATAATTTGAACTGATGCTGTTATTATGATTATTTTAAACACGAATGTGCCAGGGATAACCTAACATCATTCGGTGTGATAAGTATTTAATACAAGAACCCATAGCTTACTTATTGCTGTAAGCTTCAAAACTGCTGGTCGTCTCTATTACCTGGTAGATGGCAGCATGTGGGTGTTGAAGATCGTAAATTTAACTTTAGAGCGCAGAATTGATTGAATTCAAAATCTTTGTGTGTTATTATAAAAGGTAAAGGCAAATTAACAAAATGCTTTAGTATGATTGCGAAATGTTAACGTGCAAATCGTACAGAGACAGTTTTGCAATTGAAGGTAATAAATTGATTAATTTTCATGATATGATTACTAATGATTCACATAAGATGTTGTTAATCTGTCGTTGAACATCTTGTTCTTCTTAAGAGTCCTATACACCAGCTGATCAACTCAGATGTAAACAAACAGTCGACTTACGTCTCCATCGGAGACATATTCCAAAGTCCTCGACCTGAACAATTCTAAGCGATACGTCTCGCGCTCGGAATTACGAATACGCGCTTTAATAAAGGATCATCGGAGTTATTGTTGCTGGTGACTAAATCGATATAAATATTTGGAAGAAAATTGGCAACGTTACACATTTGCTGATTACGAATACTCATTAAATTAATTACTTTTTGCGAGTTTTATTTTATCGCACTTCAAACAATATTTCCATATACTTCAGGAAACTAATTCACAACAATTAAATCTCAACGAAACGCGCATGATGTGGCGCATTGAATTTAAATTCGAAATAATTATTAATTGCTCATTTCTGAAATTATTCCCATAAATTAACTTATTACAGTAAATATAAGTATACTTTTATAATAAAATCTACAAAATTGGATTATAAAATTTATAAATTCAATCGTAATGGGCAAGAAAGTATAATGAAATATAGAATTGTCCTGAAAAAATCATCTATTTCATCTCAAATTCTGTATTGAAAGCAACTTTCAAAGAATATTTCTAATGCAGTATCTTTGAAATAATTTTCAGAAAATACTAATAGTACATTCATATTACAAGCTAAACGTTTGGAACAAGTTAGAAACACCGAAAACTGCGCGAAAATCGATGAAAAACTGAGGGAAAAAGCGAAATATAAGCCAAAAAAAAAGAAAGATGCGAATTTAAGAGTTTAAAAGTGCGATAACTTTTAAACCGCTGGACCGATTGGGCTGAAATTTGCACGCGAATTAGCTTTCGTCTGTCCCTACAAACGGTGCGAGTTTCAGTCAATTCTGGAAGATGAAGAAATATGCGGAAAATGAGAAAAATTCAAAGATATTAGCCTGGCTTTTATTGCAAAAATTGGCAAAAATCGTAAGGATCGAGTAGCAACCGATTAGAGTAAGTGGAAAATATCGAAATCTGCGAGAGAATCGATGAACAACGTCGCAAAAGTGAGGGAAATATGGACAAATAATTACAAGTTTGTGAATTAAATTGAAATTTATTTGAAATTTATTTGAAATAAACTGCTTAGAATTCAACACAATGTCGCTTTACATGTTATATATATTGTTAGGTCATTTTATTTGCTGTTTCTCTTTGATCAGCGTCTTAGTTCTTGTGCTTCGCCCATCAGGAGTAACTTCTTGATGTTTAGTTGCAAGTTGATTAATTATTCTTATGTGAAATGTTGTAATCAAAATGCTTTTAATATTGCAAGCAGCATGGATCTATTATCATGTTGTTCTAAATGGCAATCAATCATCTCAGAAACTCTTTCAACTACCTAAAGCAAAGGCAATTAATTAACATTGGCGCTTGGTTATAGGCAACATGTAAGTTGCTTTGCAAAGTTGGTTGCATATGCAACTAAATTTGCCCTTTTTTCTTCATATTTCAATGTTAATTATTTCATTCAGGATGCATCTAAATACAATTATAGGGAGACAGTTGGAATCTGCTGCTCACATTAAGTTGAATTATTGCGAGAATTGGCCAGGCTTATTCCATTAACAGAACAAATTGCAACTTAAACTGTTCTACGATTTAAGAGGATGAAAGAGTGAATTTTTGTTATAGTGCATAATTATAATAACTTAAGTGATGTAAACTTTAATTTTAGTGATTATATGTAGTAATTAGTATAATTTAGTCAATAAATTATTTAATTTATGTTATTTTATTTTTATTTCGAATGTTTGTTGCCTGCGCCCTCTCTGAAGGAGGAGCTGAACAGTCGCGACACCAGCTTACAGATACTCTACCAAATTGCTTTGGAGGAAAAAATTACGTTCTGTTGTTCAAATTTGAAAATTTCTTACCTGGGAAGGAAAAAGAGCGAATTATGAAGGAAATTATTTATGCCAATTTAAGAGATTAATAGTGCGAAAGACTGCGAAACCGTTCGAACGATTGGGCCCTAATTCTGGCACGAATTAGGTTTCATATTTCACTGCAAACGATGCGAGTTTCAGCCAATTCGGGGAGATGCGGAAAATGAGAAAAATCCAAAGGGGTTCTGTTGCTTGCTCTTGCTCTTTTTGCAAAAATCGACTTTTTCTAAGTAGAGCAGAATCGAGTAGCAATCGATTAGAGTAAGTGGAAAATATCGAAATCCGCGAGAAAAGCAATGAAGAACCTCGCAAAAGCGAGGGAAATATGGAAAAATAATTACAAGTTTGTGAATTAAATTGAATTTTATTTGAAATAAACCTCCTAGAATAGAACATTTTGCATGCAAATACTGCAAAGAAAAATATGAATAAAATATTTATAAATCACAACTTAGAAGATTTATCACATTCACAAATTTACATATTAATAACCATCGATAAACAAAAATTCAATAGTAATTAATTCAAAAAATACCACTTTTTTGTTTCCAAAAGGAAAAGCAAATAAACAAAATTATCTAGATGTTGATGGCCCTGGTGAGCCTTCTTGGCGTTGCTTTGAATTTCGTTTTAAGTCATCTAAATATGTTTTGCGCGATTCTCCAAGTATCTGGGCCATGATTCCATCGTCCCAATCCTGGTCGCCTAAAAGGAAACAAGCATATTCAATGACGAAAGTTAAATACATAATTATCTTAATTACTCATCACATCAGATGGTATCTCACTTTGTTGCATCTTACTCGCACCGTTTGATTCACCAGGTTTTGTTAATGTGTGTTTTATATTACCAACCGATTCGATGCCGTCGTAAACATTGTGGAACTTTTGATAATCCGCTTTAAAACCGGAATCGCTAAACGATTGAGAATTCGACGACTGATTCGAATTGTGATCGGGGAATAATGGCTCATTCATTGACGCTTCGTAATCGTTACACGTACATTTATTCGGTGGCGCATCGCATCGGTAGCATGAAGTTGCTGAAACCATAAAACTTTGATTCGATGAAATATAAATGCGTTGGATTAATTACTGCTACCTGGAGAATAGCCAGAATCTTTAGGCGACATACTTTCGTTAGACGATAAAGAGCCACGTCTTCATGCACACGATGTAGCACATACCTACAGTTGATGTAATGCTCGAGCTACTGCTCGACGATGAATGCCCTTGCGGCTTCAGTCTCTGCTCTGCGTCACGAAAGTATTGAACATTCGATTCTCTAGCAACTTCATCTTCTAACGCTTCGTTAGTCGCTTCCCAATCGGTTGCCTTCAATTTATCCTCTGCTATCGTCTAAAACAAATATTGGTCTGAAGGTTACAACGCAGTGAACGACAATTAAATGACACCTACTTGTTCGATGAGTAATTCTTCGCTGGCCCTTACAGCATCGACCATTCTTCTTCTATTCAGATCGATCGTATGATATGCTGCAGTTCTAAACCAACAAGCACTGATGGATTGTTTGGATTACTGATTGAATTATTCACATCGCATTCTGTGATATGACAATCTAATTGGTTCATCTGTGCTTATTCGGTTTCCATTAAATATTTTTATTGGTTTTAAAAATTTAAGTTTTTCTATGAATATATTAAATAATTTCTTGATGCAACAATTCCAAAGCAATAGACTTCGATGGTCCTGTTGTACATTTCAGTCAATGCTTGGATTTCTACATGATTACCATGAACATTCCATTCTTTTCTTCTTCTCTTCTTGCAACATATATTTGTCAACGTCTTTGGTGACATAAGAGGCTAAAAAATCCTTGTCTTTCACCTAAAATTGAATCTCAGCCACATTTGCATATATATATATATATATATAATAGCGATAAGAAAATTTTTACTTTTAACTAATGTCATATCGATCATAAAACACTTACTATGTAGTCCGTGCTAGGGCTTCTGACCATGAAATGCAACTCTTGATTGCCATCAATTTGATCTGCAATTGACCGAAAGGGGCAATCACCATCTTCATGCATTTGCATCTAGCAAGCAGTGAATCTCTCTAAACTGAAAAAAGAAATAGAGATTACAATCACTTATTAAAACAAGTTACCAATGTAAATTCCTCTTCAGTTAAGCTCCGATCTTTAAGAGGGCATAGTGCAGATGCATATTCACCTTCCCTGTTCCAGTTCCATCCTCAGTGTCAACATTATTAGCAATAATTATTATCATTGCTGTTCTCTCTGATAACAGTGTCCACTGTAGCTGAAGGACTAGAACTTTCCAACGTTTCTTCTATTCCTTTGGTTTTCCTCTCTCTTGGTTGCTTTCTTCGGCCAGGTTTCGATTCGTTGAAGCATTTCCTCGTCCAAAAATCCTTAGATTATGGTGTCGTCGATCTAGAAACAAATGAAAATATATGGAGGGAATTCGGACATGTTCCACACCTCTATGAACCAGGGTATGGTTGCTGCACATTTAACAAATTTATTAGGTTTATTTTCTGTTCTTTGTGCATTTAGTATCTTTAGTAGTCCTTTTTATTTTCAACGTACAATTTCAAATGTACCGTTATTAACTGTCACAACTTGCGCACCTTGTGGTTCATAGAGTTGTGGAACATGTCCGAATTCCGATCGAAATTATTATTTCAATTACGAGGCTTATATATCTATCTTTGTATGCACCAGCTGATCAATTCCCATCTAAACGAACAGTCGTCTTACGTCTCCATCGGAGACATATACCCTAGTCCTCGACCTGAACAATTCTAAGCGATACGTCTCGCGCTCGGAGGCTCGAATACGCGCAGTAATAAAGGATAATCGCATTTTATTGTTGCCGGTGACTAAATCGACAGAAATATGTGGAAGAACACTGGCAATGTTACACGGTTCTATACACTGAGAATGCAACCAACAGTACACCATTAATCTGCCATAAGAAACCATCGAAATAATTTGCCTTTACTCCTGTCAGAATCTACTAGATCAGAACACCCAAATTTCTTAAAAAGGTTTTCGTTTTTTTTAATTGAGATATCTTTAAAAATCCGGGGAATAGTTGCTAATTTCACTCTAGATCGAATTTAATTCAAAAAAGACTACGATATTGGAGCTGTTTCCAATGTCGGCTCAAGTCCCGACAACACGAGTTCTCGCGTATACGAGGAGGTAGAGAGAGAGAGAGAGAGAGAGTCGCTGTCTCGCTGCGCGCTCGTGTATGCTAGCGCGCAAAGTATGTCGATGTTTCTTAAAAATTCTTTCGAGGCAATAAGGCATTAATAATTTGAATTTTGAAACACGGCAATAGAAAGGGAAGAGATTGGGGATTAAACTGGAACAGGAATTTTAGTAATCGAACGAAAATTGCCTGAGTTATGATCGTGTAAACACGTTGGATAAAGGAATGATTCAATTAAAAGCATTTTTAACATACTAGGAACATACTTGCATTAGCAGATGATATAAAACTGGAAATAATTCCAAAAGGGCACACATTAGGCAAGTGATATGTTTAATAAAATATCCTTAGAATTGAATCAGGAATCCAAAAAAGCCAAAAAATGTATAGCATTATATTTAAAATAAGGACGTTAGTGTCAGTTTCCGGTATAACCGGAAGTAAAATGAACGCTTAAGTTACGGCACTAGAAGGGCCGAGTCATGACAATAAAGAAAGAAAAAAACTTTTTCCAAATATCTCAATATTTCGCCTAGTTGTCCTCAATCCTTTCCTTCGTTATAGAATTGTCGACAAATCCTTCTGTAGAGTTCTAAGAGTCGAAGTACGGTTAAATAAATTGAGAAAAATGGCATAATCGAAGAGAAACTTGGCACTTAAGTTACACCGTTGGAAAGGTGAAAGATTGAGCATCACAATGAAACTAGAATTTTTGAAATTGATTGAAAATTACCTTAGTTAGGGCAGTTTTAATTTTGCCGAACCGTTTTACCGCGTCGATAAAAGCTGGTGTACCGAGAAATCGCTCGTAAATCATATTAATTATTATTTAATTGCTTCAGCGCCATTTTTTCGGACCGCCTTTTTAAAAGGTTTAAAGGTCCACAATCTAAACATAAACAATCATAACACGTGGGTTTATCGGTCGTACTTGCGAAGTTAAATCACCATCGAATTCTTTATTCGCTGATTATTAAATTGGACCTTATTTATTCTTCTTCTTTCCTTTCACTCTTCTTTTAACATCGGTTATTAATTAAATTTTGTTACATTTACGATGATAAATAGTCTTAGATTTAGCACGAATTATTGCAAAGATACCATTCGACAGTCGAAAAAATCGGAAAGATTTCTATTCACTTGCTATTTTCTGCAAACTAATCTCGATTTTGTAGCAAAAAAAATAAAAAATAGGGATAAGGTCCCTCTCTGCCCGATGTAGCAAAGTCTTCGGGTACTACCGGGGTTCGAATATTGAGTAGCTATTTTTGTTTTAATAGGTCAACAAATTAATAATCACCGAAATGAATCAGTATGAATCGTTTGGCTTCACGGGGAATCCTTTGACTCTCGAGTTGGTTTGATAACACCTGGGTTTATCGTTCGTACTTGCGAAGTTGAATAACCATCGAAATTTCGCTGATTATTACTTCCGCTTTCTTTTGGCATTGTTTATTAATTACTTTCTATAACATTTAATATGACCTAAGACAATGTTATTTCGGTTTTGGAGTGTCGAAAAGAACGGCAAGTGTTTATTTGAGTGTGCTGCTAGATTCAATATAGCACCGGCAGCGCTTAACGGTTGTTTCATCTCGTTAAAATAAGCCGAAAAGTTCCTATAAACCATGGTCCGAAAATGCTTGGTCTTCGGGATATGGACCTTCAAGCATATTTTGTTTTGGGCTTTGGGGAATCTTAATTTCATGTTAAGGAGCTTCTTTTGACGTTATTTCAAACTTTGAAAGCTTCTGGAAAGTGGTGTTCTCGATGGCCTACTTCTTTCCAGAAACCACAACTTTTTAGCCTTTAGAATTTTGACCATTTGGAACGGATAATTAGGATCCCTCATATCTTCTGAATCGAAAAGGTACTCTTGTTGGATAGCGATATCTTGCACCATTATCGAGAAATTTTATGTTTTTTAATTATCAAAAGAATAACACTAAGAATCATTCCACTGACTGACATCGTACTGACAAGCTATCCTAATTATCCGTTCCAAATGGTCAAAATTCTTTCACTGCAAACGATGCGAGTTTCAGCCAATTCGGGGAGATGCGGAAAATGAGAAAAATCCAAAGGGGTTCTGTTGCTTGCTCTTGCTCTTTTTGCAAAAATCGACTTTTCTAAGTCGAGCAGAATCGAGTAGCAATCGATTAGAGTAAGTGGAAAATATCGAAATCCGCGAGAAAAGCAATGAAGAACCTCGCAAAAGTGAGGGAAATATGGAAAAATAATTACAAGTTTGTGAATTAAATTGAATTTTATTTGAAATAAACCTCCTAGAATAGAACATTTTGCATGCAAATACTGCAAAGAAAATATGAATAAAATATTTATAAATCACAACTTAGAAGTTTTATCACATTCACAAATTTACATATTAATAACCATCGATAAACAAAAATTCAATAGTAATTAATTCAAAAAATACCACTTTTTTGTTTCCAAAAGGAAAAGCAAATAAACAAAATTATCTAGATGTTGATGGCCCTGGTGAGCCTTCTTGGCGTTGCTTTGAATTTCGTTTTAAGTCATCTAAATATGTTTCGCGCGATTCTCCAAGTATCTGGGCCATGATTCCATCGTCCCAATCCTGGTCGCCTAAAAGGAAACAAGCATATTCAATGACGAAAGTTAAATACATAATCATCTTAATTACTCATCATATCAGATGGTATCTCACTTTGTTGCATCTTACTCGCACCGTTTGATTCACCAGGTTTTGTTAATGTGTGTTTTATATTACCAACCGATTCGATGCCGTCGTAAACATTGTGGAACTTTTGATAATCCGCTTAAAAGCCGGAATCGCTAAACGATTGAGAATTCGACGACTGATTCGAATTGTGATCGGGGAATAATGGCTCATTCATTGACGCTTCGTAATCGTTACACGTACATTTATTCGGTGGCGCATCGCATCGGTAGCATGAAGTTGCTGAAACCATAAAACTTTGATTCGATGAAATATAAATGCGTTGGATTAATTACTGCTACCTGGAGAATAGCCAGAATCTTTAGGCGACATACTTTCGTTAGGCGATAAAGAGCCACGTCTTCATGCACACGATGTAGCACATACCTACAGTTGATGTAATGCTCGAGCTACTGCTCGACGATGAATGCCCTTGCGGCTTCAGTCTCTGCTCTGCGTCACGAAAGTATTGAACATTCGATTCTCTAGCAACTTCATCTTCTAACGCTTCGTTAGTCGCTTCCCAATCGGTTGCCTTCAATTTATCCTCTGCTATCGTCTAAAACAAATATTGGTCTGAAGGTTACAACGCAGTGAACGACAATTAAATGACACCTACTTGTTCGATGAGTAATTCTTCGCTGGCCCTTACAGCATCGACCATTCTTCTTCTATTCAGATCAATCGTATGATATGCTGCAGTTCTAAACCAACAAGCACTGATGGATTGTTTGGATTACTGATTGAATTATTCACATCGCATTCTGTGACATGACAATCTAATTGGCTCATCTGTGCTTATTCGGTTTCCATTAAATATTTTTATTGGTTTTAAAAATTTAAGTTTTTCTATGAATATATTAAATAATTTCTTGATGCAACAATTCCAAAGCAATAGACTTCGATGGTCCTGTTGTACATTTCAGTCAATGCTTGGATTTCTACATGATTACCATGAACATTCCATTCTTTTCTTCTTCTCTTCTTGCAACATATATTTGTCAACGTCTTTGGTGACATAAGAGGCTAAAAAATCCTTGTCTTTCACCTAAAATTGAATTTCAGCCACATTTGCATATATATATATATATATATAATAGCGATAAGAAAATTTTTACTTTTAACTAATGTCATATCGATCATAAAACACTTACTATGTAGTCCGTGCTAGGGCTTCTGACCATGAAATGCAACTCTTGATTGCCATCAATTTGATCTGCAATTGACCGAAAGGGGCAATCACCATCTTCATGCATTTGCATCTAGCAAGCAGTGAATCTCTCTAAACTGAAAAAAGAAATAGAGATTACAATCACTTATTAAAACAAGTTACCAATGTAAATTCCTCTTCAGTTAAGCTCCGATCTTTAAGAGGGCGTAGTGCAGATGCATATTCACCTTCCGTGTTCCAGTTCCATCCTCGGTGTCAACATTATTAGCAATAATTATTATCGTTGCTGTTCTCTCTGATAACAGTGTCAACTGTAGCTGAATGACTAGAACTTTCCAACGTTTCTTCTATTCCTTTGGTTTTCCTCTCTCTTGGTTGCTTTCTTCGGCCAGGTTTCGATTCGTTGAAGCGTTTCCTCGTCCAAAAATCCTTAGATTATGGTGTCGTCGATCTAGAAACAAATGAAAATATATGGAGGGAATTCGGACATGTTCCACACCTCTATGAACCAGGGTATGGTTGCTGCACATTTAACAAATTTATTAGGTTTATTTTCTGTTCTTTGTGCATTTAGTATCTTTAGTAGTCCTTTTTATTTTCAACGTACAATTTCAAATGTACCGTCATTAACTGTCACAACTTGCGCACCTTGTGGTTCATAGAGTTGTGGAACATGTCCGAATTCCGATCGAAATTATTATTTCAATTACGAGGCTTATATATCTATCTTTGTATGCACCAGCTGATCAATTCCCATCTAAACGAACAGTCGTCTTACGTCTCCATCGGAGACATATACCCTAGTCCTCGACCTGAACAATTCTAAGCGATACGTCTCGCGCTCGGAGGCTCGAATACGCGCAGTAATAAAGGATAATCGCATTTTATTGTTGCCGGTGACTAAATCGACAGAAATATGTGGAAGAACACTGGCAATGTTACACGGTTCTATACACTGAGAATGCAACCAGCAGTACACCATTAATCTGCCATAAGAAACTATCGAAATAATTTGCCTTTACTCCTGTCAGAATCTACTAGATCAGAACACCCAAATTTCTTAAAAAGGTTTTCGTTTTTTTTAATCGAGATATCTTTAAAAATCCGGGGAATAGTTGCTAATTTCACTCTAGATCGAATTTAATTCAAAAAAGACTACGATATTATTTGGCTTCATTTCTAAATATATGAATTGTCAAACTGACAAGTCATGAAGACGAGCAATTACGTTGACAATTGCCCTTCTGTAGTATCTGTCCACTTTGACAACGTGCATTGTTTTAACGCTGATATTTTATTGATTTGTTCAGAAAAAAGAATCAGAATCAAAATGTTACGAATGTCGACCATTAAAGATGCCATAGAGCGATGGGAAGAAAAGACTCGCGAAAAAACTTGTCGCAGAAAAAGCCGTTGTCGCAGAATCGTTTTGAAAATTAGTTGTCGCAGAGAAACATCATCGCAGAAAAAAGCCATCGTCGCAGTAACGCCAACAAAAGTGAGTACCTTTGTTTTCTATCCTCGTGATTTGCATTCGTTTGATCTGAACTAAGAATGGCCCAAAACATGAAGCAATTGAATGATAGAAAAGGCTGAAGAAGTGCAATTTTATGTACGTTTGAATAAATAATTTGACCCTGTAAGGTGCTGCCATCTCTGCATATTTAAATGAAAATTGTAAATTTGGCAACGCAGCATGAACAAGTAGCGATTATTTAGAATTTAAAATCTCATCTCTCAATTGTTCAGAAATAGTTTCGTAAATTAAATCGAATGATTGTTCGAAGTGCGATAAAATAAAAGTCAATTTTCTTCGGCATATTCGTATCGATTTAGTGATCAGCAATGATAAAATGTGATTATCCTTTATTAGTGCGCTTAGCATTGTTCGGGATTGTCGAGGATTGAGGTATATTTTCCAGATGGAGACGTAAGACGACTGTTTGTTTACATCGAAGTTAATCAGCTGCTACTGTCGCCTCTTAATATTCGCCTTTCGCGCTAGTTCTTGTAAGTTTGCACTTATTAGGTTGCTCGTGTTGGCAATCCGCAGTAACAAGTTGGACGCGCAAGTAAGTGGTGCGCCATGTTCATTTTTTAACCTGCAAATTTGAACGCTTCTGTCAGAAAGTTGTTTCATCAATAATTTGGTAAGTAAACACTGATTTCTTAAGATAAATATTTGTTACAATCAGAGTTATTAGCTTTAAGCTACAAATTTAACGTGTTTTAGAGTTTGGGGCTTGAATGACGAGGACAATTAAACAATTAATTAATTCGTTGCCTTCCTGTTGTCATTGTTGTGGATCGTCGTGCTCGATCTCTGGTTCTGACGTCAATGCATCGATCCTCGACAGTGCGTCTGCCACGACATTGTCCTTCCCAGCAAAATGTTGTACGTCGGTTGTGAATTGCGCTACGTAATCCAAGTGCCATAGTTGTCATGGGGATGCTTTTTCGGGTCGCCGATGGAATGCGTAAATTAACGGCTGGTGGCCCGTAAAGATTGTAAAGTGGCCGCCTTCCACGTTGTGGCGGAACCGCTTCACAGCCTCGCAAATCGCTGGCAGCTCCCTGTCGTACTTTTATTCTGGTTCGGACAGTTTGTGCGAGTTAACGGCTGGCGGTTGCCAAACTCCTTCTACTTGCTGTTGTAGCGTCGAAGCATCCGCCGTGACTGCTAAGGCGGCGTCGTATTAGGGGTGTACCAACAGTGTTGCATCTGCTAGCATTTGTTTTACCTCGTGGTAAGCCTCTGTTGTTTCACTTGTCCATTCAATTATTTCATTGCCATTTTTTGTGCCTTTTAGCATCTTGGCTATTGGAGATAGTTTCTCCGCTGCCTGGGGAATGAAACGTCATGATGTTAATCACCAATCCATACTCGACGAATTTCTGTAAAAAGAAGCTCCAGATGCCTCAAGTGCTGCGTTTCGTCCTTGGAAAATACTAAAACGTCATCAGTGTAGGGGAAACAGAAATCCAGCCCTCTAGTCACTTCATGGATGAGTCTCTGGAAGGTTTGTGCCGCATTCCTCAAACCGGAGGACATAAAAGAGTACTCGAAGGGCCCAAAAGGTGTTGTAATCGCTCTTTTCTTGATGTCCTCCTGTGCTAAAGGTATTTGATGATACGCCTTTTCCAGGTCAATCACTGAGAATATTTTCTTGCCGTAGAGCAAGTGTCCAAAGTCTTCAATGTGCCGCAGTGGATATTTATCGGCCCAGTGCGAGCATTTTAGGCCCTGTAATCGCCACAGGGGCGCAAGTCGCCATCCTTTTTCGTGAGCAAATGCAGCGGCGAGCTCCAATCACTTGAAGAGGGCCTGATTACACCTGCTTTTATCAGACACTCGAACTCTGCCTTCGCACTGCTAAATTTGTCGGGCGCTGGGCTTCTTGGACGTTCCGAAACTGGCGGGCCCGGGGTAGTGGTGATGTGGTGCACTGTGCTATGTTTTATCTGCTGGTTCGGACATCTGGGCATAACAAATTGATTTGTATTTGTCCACTGAAACTCGACAGCATCCGTCTACCGTACTGACACATGCACGCACCGGAAAAGCACATTTGTCGATGACCTAATGCTGTCCGTAGAGCAACTGAAAATGGATTAGAATTAAAGAGCTGAGACTTTTATATACAGTCTACGGATATCAACAATGTGACAGAGAACTCTAAGGTATTGTTAAATATGCACAGTAATTTGTAACTTGATCATCATTTTTCAAATAGGAACTGGGCGACTTTTCCACTTTGTCAACATCCACTTATGGAAAGCCGAAGGTTGTGATATTAATGTGATCTTGGAAGAATTCAGGCACACAAGATCTAATATGCCACAAGTGGTTAAACGAAAACCAGTACTGAAGGGGATGCAATTAGAGAGACTATTCGATTCTCTTCATAAATTACAAGTCATATGCAACATTGGACAGGGCTTGGAGAGAAGTTTGCTGAAGGTAAATACACTTATATTTTTATCACGTAAAGTGTACTTTTCGTGTTAACATTCCACCTAGATTGTAGTAGTAGTAGATTGTGATTATTTGTTCTTGAAATGAAGATGATCACAATTACTCATTACAAACAGATCATTTTGATAAGATCATTGCCTCTAAAAACAATAAAATTTCACTGGTGGTTAATATATTAGGTCGGTGCATAATTATCCGCCGTTTTTTGAAAGCTATTTTTTGGGCAATTCCCAGCTCAAAAATTTATCGTAAACACCATAAGCTTATTAATAAAGGTCCAAATTATAATCCATTTCAATTGCAGCCTCCTATTTTCTATTACACGTGTAGAAAAGAGCTCAAAATTTGCATGTATGAATGCTCTCGCATCGGTTACCAAATAAATAAAATATTCGTACACATTTTTTCAACGAACGATTTATATGGCGAGCTGTGTGAATATTTTGATTACATGGTAATCGATGTAAGGGCATGCAAAGTTGCAAATTTTTAGCTCTTTTCTGCACGTGGAATTGGCCATTTAGCAAGCAAATCCGAGGCTACAATTTAAATGGATGATAATTTGGACTTTTAGTAATCAGTTTATGGTGTTTACGATATTTTTTTGTGTTGCGAACTGCATAAAAAATAGCTTTCAAAAACGGCGGATAGTTATGCACCGACATAATATAAATTTTATGATTCTCATTAATATTTGAATTTCGCGCTAGTTTACATTTCTAGTAACTTTGCACTTATTGGGTTGCGCGTGTTGGCAATGCGCAGTAACAAGTTGGCCGCGGAAGTACGCCGATGTGCCGTGTTCGTTACTTCAAATTCGAACGTCTCTCGTTAAATGTTATTCAATCAATGATTTGGTAAGTAATTATTATTTTTTTCGAATAAATATTCGTTGCAATATGATTTATTAGTTTTAGTCTATTTATTAGATGGTTTGATTTAAGGTGTTTGACAATGGTGTAAATTCTAGGTTAGAATCGAATATGGTCACTGATGAAGAGAGTGAAATACTGCAGAGTCATTGCTCAATCAATTACTCGACGCCAGCAATAAGGGAACGACGTTGTGGGCCAAATTCTCTTTGGGTCCCGGTTTCGAACCACCTCATCATCAGCAGCAGCAAAGTGCTTCGTGGTGCAAACAGTATTAAAGGTGGTGATATAGTAGTAGTAGCAGTTACGGTGCTGCAGGTGCTAGTTGCGGGGCCAAATGCAGAAGAACAACAACGAACAAATGGCGTTGTTCCATTTGAATCCCGGGATTAACATCATTATGCAGCTACTTAAAGGTAAGTCAACTTTTAACTTGCTTCGGAGCTAAAGAAATAGAGTCATGAATGTGGTAAACCAATTTCATTTTCACCACATCGAACACTTTTGCTCGGTCATCAGTAATGTTTACAGTTCAATGGTTTAAGCTTCGGTGTGCTGCAAAATTTAGATGGAATCCACTGATACGTTGTCATTGGGATCTGTCACCCAACATGGTCGTCTGCTGGTCAAGACCATTTCCTGGACTTTATTGTTGATTTCAAGTGTGACTGCTGCTTTTTAAACCTCGATGATATGATGCATCTCAAATGATTATTGCATCGCTTTTAAGCTCGTTCATCCAAAGATAAACGGTTTCATAATAAGCACACGAGTCACCCAATGTGATGTGCTTCGTCGTTTGCCCATCCAAAAAGATAGAATTGAATAACGTTTCGAATTCCAATGTTATCTATTAGTCCAAGGAAATTAGGCATTTCACATTGGATAACATCCCGCAGTGCTGAATTTTTGAGTCTAAACCTTCATAATGTGGTTCTTGAGAAAATGCCAAACGTCCACATCGATCTGAGTCGCTCTAAGGATTTTACACGTGGTCAAAGATGACCAAGAATGCTCCGTACGAAAATGTCATATGGGCACTAGATCGGGTAAACGTGCCATCAAATTTCTCTCTTGCAGTGAAATTAACCGTCCTCGATACGTTTCCTTCAAAACGTCTAACGTAAAACTAACCATTGTTGGTTTTGAATTTGTTGTGGGTTAAAAAACCTTTAAAGAAAGACCATTTCACGGTCCTCGTGTTACTGTTAGATCCTTTGGAGCCCTTACTTCGTTTTCAAAAGTGTAACTCGTTGTAATTTCTATTCTTCAGAATGAATCTTTGGAGTTTCGAGCTGAAGGCTCCCTACTCCGCTTGTTTAATTGACTGTGTGCTTGAAGCGTTTTTTATTAAAAACCGGGACTTTTTCGTTGCCTGAAGGCCCGATTTGCTTCGCGATCGCGGCGCGGTCACTTTTTATTAAATGTCCATGCACTATGACTTGCACTTCGCGGTTTTAATCACTGCACTATTTTAGTATTAATTGCCCATCCACTTATTTCACTTTAGTTTGGTTTAATTTAATCACACTTTTTTTCCCCTGTGAAAAAATTACATGCACAACAAGTTATGAAAATAATGTAATAGTGGGAGTTGACGATATTTTGTTTGTGTTAATTGGTATTGGGATGGTAAATGAAAATATATATACATTAACAAAATTTCGTTTATTAAAAACAAAAAAGTCTTCGGTTCCTCAAAACTGAAATGAGAACGAAATCCCAAACACAATTGCTTAGTAAGTCGCGGGCACGCTATCTCTCTCTTTCGTTCATGCTCTCTCTAGTGCGGCCCGGCCAGTGGCGACTCCCAGGGCATTATCACCCTTATTCTCACAGTGTCACTTGTCCTCCGGCACGTATCATCTTGGCGGATCTTGGCGGGGACTTCTCGACCCGCCTACAACGCCAAATTTCCGAGCCAGGAACAACAGCATCTTTTATCCTCAATCAAGACAATTCCTTGATTTAGGTCGTTATCAATTTTAAGTAAACTTACAGGCAGTAGGTAAAGAGAGAGACCAATTTTACATGTTATTTTAAATGGAGCCATTTTCTCAAAATGTGAGAGATATTTCTGGCGGACTTTGCAATTAACATAAAGCGTATATTTGAAACATTTGATTCTCTTCTGCGGCCGATTGCAGGAGCAAACGAGAACAATCTCCACTATCGGCAGTTTTTGCCTTCGACCGACAGCTCTAAAAGGGGAATCGAACCCCAATTTCGGAATCACTAACTACAACTGCGACCGAACAATTGCTACTTTCCATTCTTCTGAATGAGTGATCGCTTCCTTATACATGGTATTATTGTTGTTATTATGGCTGGTAGAAACTCGAAGGATCATTGAAGCGATTTAAGAACGAATTCCGTTCTTCAAAACAATTATTTACAATGGACGAAGTTCAAAATGTACTCGTCACAGATGGCAGATTTTGCCTTTTGAAAAGTTGTTCAATTATTTTCTGCTGCGCTTGAGGTAAATGATGCCGTTCTGGAATTTATTATAAAGAACAATTAATGTTAATTTGCCTAACTCAACAAACGATTTAAAACAATTTTATTTGTCTCTAATCTCTAACTAATGAATGAATTACTCGGATATCCCGACTAAGTAGGCGTCGGTTAGTAAAATGCATTTTGCTGCCTTTCGCAAGGCCGCGTAAAATTCGCTTCTGTAGAATCCTCAATGAACCCACCGATACAGATGCATTTTGTGGCGACGTCATCCCTCGTCTACGTTTCTTCTTCCCCCAGCTGTACCTGGTCAAATGCCTCGCACGAGGACACCGAGATGGATGTCGACAACGAATTTCTTTTTCTTTAAATGTCGTTTTATGTTCGGTCGAGGCGGCTGTTGTCACTCAGGCCCTAATCCATTGGTCGACCTTAAAGGCGATCGAACTCTCGGCTTCGATGGATTTGCAGGTAGTTTGCATACTTTCCTTGGTAATTGTGTTTGATGGAAGCGGACACAAGTTCCAATTATTCCGATTACGGTCATTCCCAGGAGCGCTCACCATATTTTATTTTTCGCACTTCGAGACATACTATAACGGCGAAGTTTTTCCTTTATCCATCTTGGAAGCTGCAATCGGTTCCTCTCTGGCGACAGCTTCGGGACGGTGCTCTTCTGCATAGGGCTTTTGATGCAGTCGTTGACGACCTCGAGTGCTCGGTCGATGTCGTCTTTAATAATTTTAGCTTCGCACCTGATTTCATATCTCCTGCTTAGCGTGAAGGTGGTAACAATATTGTGTTGTAATAAAGAATTGCGGTTCCATCGAAATAGCTCAAAAATGATTTTTCTTTTCTCAATTAATAAAGTGTATAATTTTAATGGCGCCCTTATCATAGTATTGGACTGTCTGTCCCAATTATTATTTTTACCGCAACCAATCACGTCTATCTTACGTGCATCTTTGCTGTTCTTAACCATCACCGCCTCCATCCTTTCGCCGAATATTATCTTCCTCGGAAGAGCGGCCCGTTACAATTTCTTCAAGATATTCGGCAGAATTTTCGCTCGTACTCGGTTGAACTTTCTTGCTCGTGCTTGCTACATCCTGAGGATGATTCAGTGATGTAGTTGGCGATGACGGTCGAGATTCCATTGTTTTTTTTTTCTTTTTCACTCTTTCGTTCGCTGAGACATTCGCTTAGTCGTGCATCGGTCGCTTATTGCATCATTAGCCACACGTTTGTCATATTGCAATTTATTAACTTTCGCTACAACTTCGCGAAACCATTGTAAAGGCCGCACAATTAGGAGGCAATTACCGCAGATCAGTTTTGACACGTAGTCCGTCACTTGAAGCTGAGAGGAAAAGAGAACATCATAGCTATAATTATATAATTTTTTTAACAACCTTCCACCCTTCAACGTTCAAATCAAATTTTGTACCAGATAACAAAATTATGGAGCGTTGACGTTAGCACTGCGTGCGAATCTTTTTCTATTTTTATTTTTAAATCTTCCCGTATCTCACTTCTGCCAACGATGTTTTCTGCAGAAATTGATTGCTCGCACAGTTTAGATTGTTGTTGTTTTTACTATAATGAATAATTCTTTGTTTGGTCACTCATTGATTGTTTGCTACTGGAATGTCATGCCCAGATATTTTCCATTGTTTTCGATCGGTATCCTGCTTCTCGTCTTGCAGGAAATTTGCCTTTCGGTCGTCAAATATTATTTTTTAATGCTGCCTTTCGGAGGCTCAATTGCTAACTCCTCTCGCACTCTCTCGCACTCTCTCCAGTCGATATTTAGATATATTGAATTTATGTTTAGTGCCCTTTATTGGGCTCAAAGAGAGGCGAAAATAACCCATTGATTAGTTACTAATTATAAAGATTAATATGTGGCAAATCTCTCACTCCTTTACAATTATAAAGGATCACAATGCTGGCTGTTTAATTTGGCATTAACAAATCTTAGATAATATCTTAGATAAAGAAAAGCCTAAGCACAATGCTTAGTAAGGCCCTCGCATCCTAGTATTGTTTTCTCTCTCTCTCTATCTATCTCTTCCTGTGCCTCTCCAACGGGTTGCCTGCTCCTGCATGGCGATGATTTCGCCTTTCATCCACTCGTCCGTGAAGTATTTTATTATTGCCTTTTGAAAAGGTCCTCAATCATTTTCTTGGAGCGCCAAGACTACATTTATTACTACTATTGCTAGTACTAGTATTACTGCTAGTTGTGGTTCAATGTTTTGGCGTTTCCTGCGGCAGTAATTAATTTTATATTTTCGCTGTGGAGGCCGCAACAACATTGTTAATTGTTGTTGGTGGATATTATTGAATTTATATTAATTATAATGTACATTTTGTTCTATTTTTATGTCTGCGCTAGCGCTGCCTTTGTGGCGATTCTGGCGTCGTGGTGCAACTGGCTCATCTGGGGAAGTTCTCCGGCATCTTCTTGCGGGTGCCTCACTAATCTCCTGGCGCAGATCTCGAGTGTCTTCCCACTGTAACGCAGCATTTCAGCTGATTGCTGGAGCAAACGAATCCTCGTCGACCTCATTCGTTTCACTTCTCGGTCGCCCACAACCGTACAAACATCGCCATTTTTGTCGGTGTTCGCCCTATTGATTTGATTCCGATCTGTGGACGCGATGCCATCTGCAGTTGGTGCCTACTTCCCGCTCAAATACGTTTTTTATCTGGAGTAAATCACTGGCCGAAGCAGCCATTTACAACTGATAAGTACAATGGAATCGTTACATTTTTAATTGGCGCAATTCAATGGTTACTACGATATCATCAACATCTCGATCGCTTAATTGTTTAATAGGTAGTCATTTGGTGATTCGCTCAACTATTATGCAATTAAATTTTGCATTAAATCCTCCACTGATACAATTTACTTTGCTTTCGTTTATTATTTTTATCGCTCAAGTGATGCCACTTAGCGATGCACTCACTGGTGCCCTTCTTCATAATTTATTTGCAAATGATTAAGATTCCGGCCTACCACCGGTTAAGTGCTCGGGAGGTATCCGGTCATAGACCAAACCGACCCGCCCTCAACCCCGAAAGGAAGAGGGAACGCACCGAGCCCATCGGCTCCGACCTCTATTAGGTGGGTCAACCCCGTTCCGTACATGTTAAACAGGAAGGTACCCCGCATAAGGTGGGCCCACCCGTACAACATAGAACGTGCTCGCATCAACCCGAAGGTCTAAGCACAGCAACAAAACCGCACGCCCCCTCGAGGCCAACGCCATATGAGTAGGGCCCCATGCTAGGCAAGATCATGGGGGTCGGGGGCTACTCCCCGAGGTACCAGTTTACGCAGACTGGTATCCGTATGCGCAGTGCCACACAGTCTGACGTCAATGGAAGGTAGCCAATGCCTCCAGCGAGTGCCTTTCACGCCGTCACTTTTTCACCCGGGCCGAGGCACTACAAACCGGTCCTCCCAGTGATCTAAAGGGAGATTCCAGTTTCCAGGTTACCAGTTTTACGCTGACTGGTCGCTCGTCGCACTCATTGGCTACTGAGTTATTTTATAAGGCTCAGTGTGCCTTAGGGTTTGCCAAGAAAGGGAGAACCAATTCCTTTAATCGGTGATCAGCCGATTGCTGTTGTTCCCTGGCCCCGAAGGCCCACCAACTGAAGAGTCGCAGCGATCAAATCCACGAACATCCTCAGTCTAACCAGGTACCAGTTTATTGTACACTGGTAACACACTCGCACCCACGGATGCTCCTAAATTATTTTAAAAGGCTTAGTGCACCTTTGGTCTAGGACGCCGGAGGGACAACCACCCCCTCAACGGTGATCAGCCGCCGCCTCGGCCATTTGCAAATGATTTCTCAATTAGCGAATCAGTCTCCCCCTCCGGATTCGCCTGTCGGCTCAAAGCGAATCAAGAACTGGAGGTATCCTTTGCGCGTCGCCGTTTCCGTATTTTAATTATCGTTGCTTTTGAACTCCATGTTCTGGTCCTGCGACTTGTACTAGTACCCGATCACCGAGTTCATATTGTGGATCGGCGCGTCCTCTTTTATCGCCGGTTTCTTTCTGGTGTTCTTGCACTTCGTCGTTACTTTCTCGCGCTTTAGCGAGAGTTAATTCCATCTGCTTTAACAGCGAGGTTATCGCTGGAAGGACCCCTGTAGAGTTCGAAGGACCTTTTTCTTTACGTTGCTGGTGGTTAGTTTTAGTAAGACACTTACTGATTATTAACTGATAAGTTAAAATTAGAAATATGGACACACACACTATAATTATTGAGACGTCTTATTTACTATCTGCCCTTCTATTGATGATTTAATGAATCTCTAGCGACTGAAACATTTACCTATTCGAAAAGGATCGCGTCTCTCCACAAGCAGCCGAAGGCCTTTTCAACGGCCAGAAATGCAGCGATGTTCTGTAATTTCCAGCAATTTCTCACTCCCAGTGTAACGATGAACTGCAACTGCCGCTTGCAGGAGCAAACGAATCCTCGTCGACTGTGTTCGTTTGACTCCTCGTTCGGAACCGTACATTCATCAGGATTTTCACCTCGTTACTATGCGCGTCTATCGTGGTGAAGACTTCGCGAGGAGCGCGTGAAAGGCCGAAAGTCTGTGAAAATGTCAATCGGTCCGCCGTAAATATTTCTCGACCACCCGAAGCAATCGGCCGTCTCGTGTTGCCAACGTTTAAATCAAATTTTGTGCCAGATAACAAAATTATGGAGCGTTGACGTTTGCACTGCGTGCGAATCTTTTTCTATTTTTATTTTTAAATCTTCCCGCATCTCACTTCTGCCAACGATGTTTCCTGCAGATGCTACATCCTGAGGATGATTCAGTGATGCAGTTGGTGATGACGGTCGAGATTCCATTGTTTTTTTTCTTTTTCACTCTAAGTATTTCGTTCGCTGGGACATTCGCTTAGTCGTGCATCGGTCGCTTATTGCATCATTAGCCACACGTTTGTCATATTGCAATTTATTAACTTTCGCTACAACTTCGCGAAACCATTGTAAAAGCCGCACAATTAGGAGGCAATTACCGCAGATCAGTTTTGACACGTAGTCCGTCACTTGAAGCTGAGAGGAAAAGAGAACATCATAGCTATAATTATATAATTTTTTTAACAACCTTCCACCCTTCAACGTTCAAATCAAATTTTGTGCCAGATAACAAAATTATGGAGCGTTGACGTTTGCACTGCGTGCGAATCTTTTTCTATTTTTATTTTTAAATCTTCGCGCATCTCACTTCTGCCAACGATGTTTCCTGCAGATGCTACATCCTGAGGATGATTCAGTGATGTAGTTGGTGATGACGGTCGAGATTCCATTGTTTTTTTTTCTTTTTCACTCTAAGTATTTCGTTCGCTGGGACATTCTCTTAGTCGTGCATCGGTCGCTTATTGCATCATTAGCCACACGTTTGTCATATTGCAATTTATTAACTTTCGCTACAACTTCGCGAAACCATTGTAAAAGCCGCACAATTAGGAGGCAATTGCCGCATATCAGTTTTGACACATAGTCCGTCACTTGAAGCTGAGAGGAAAAGAGAACATCATAGCTATAATTATATAATTTTTTTAACAACCTTCCACCCTTCAACGTTCAAATCAAATTTTGTGCCAGATAACAAAATTATGGAGCGTTGACGTTTGCACTGCGTGCGAATCTTTTTCTATTTTTATTTTTAAATCTTCGCGCATCTCACTTCTGCCAACGATGTTTCCTGCAGATGCTACATCCTGAGGATGATTCAGTGATGTAGTTGGTGATGACGGTCGAGATTCCATTGTTTTTTTTCTTTTTCACTCTAAGTATTTCGTTCGCTGGGACATTCTCTTAGTCGTGCATCGGTCGCTTATTGCATCATTAGCCACACGTTTGTCATATTGCAATTTATTAACTTTCGCTACAACTTCGCGAAACCATTGTAAAAGCCGCACAATTAGGAGGCAATTGCCGCAGATCAGTTTTGACACGTAGTCCGTCACTTGAAGCTGAGAGGAAAAGAGAACATCATAGCTATAATTATATAATTTTTTTAACAACCTTCCACCCTTCAACGTTCAAATCAAATTTTGTGCCAGATAACAAAATTATGGAGCGTTGACGTTTGCACTGCGTGCGAATCTTTTTCTATTTTTATTTTTAAATCTTCGCGCATCTCACTTCTGCCAACGATGTTTCCTGCAGATGCTACATCCTGAGGATGATTCAGTGATGTAGTTGGTGATGACGGTCGAGATTCCATTGTTTTTTTTCTTTTTCACTCTAAGTATTTCGTTCGCTGGGACATTCTCTTAGTCGTGCATCGGTCGCTTATTGCATCATTAGCCACACGTTTGTCATATTGCAATTTATTAACTTTCGCTACAACTTCGCGAAACCATTGTAAAAGCCGCACAATTAGGAGGCAATTACCGCAGATCAGTTTTGACACGTAGTCCGTCACTTGAAGCTGAGAGGAAAAGAGAACATCATAGCTATAATTATATAATTTTTTTAACAACCTTCCACCCTTCAACGTTCAAATCAAATTTTGTGCCAGATAACAAAATTATGGAGCGTTGACGTTTGCACTGCGTGCGAATCTTTCTATTTTTATTTTTAAATCTTCGCGCATCTCACTTCTGCCAACGATGTTTCCTGCAGATGCTAAATCCTGAGGATGATTCAGTGATGTAGTTGGTGATGACGGTCGAGATTCCATTGTTTTTTTTTCTTTTTCACTCTAAGTATTTCGTTCGCTGGGACATTCGCTTGGTCGTGCATCGGTCGCTTATTGCATCATTAGCCACACGTTTGTCATATTGCAATTTATTAACTTTCGCTACAACTTCGCGAAACCATTGTAAAAGCCGCACAATTAGGAGGCAATTGCCGCAGATCAGTTTTGACACGTAGTCCGTCACTTGAAGCTGAGAGGAAAAGAGAACATCATAGCTATAATTATATAATTTTTTAACAACCTTCCACCCTTCAACGTTCAAATCAAATTTTGTGCCAGATAACAAAATTATGGAGCGTTGACGTTTGCACTGCGTGCGAATCTTTTTCTATTTTTATTTTTAAATCTTCCCGCATCTCACTTCTGCCAACGATGTTTCCTGCAGATGCTACATCCTGAGGATGATTCAGTGATGTAGTTGGTGATGACGGTCGAGATTCCATTGTTTTTTTTTCTTTTTCACTCTAAGTATTTCGTTCGCTGGGACATTCGCTTAGTCGTGCATCGGTCGCTTATTGCATCATTAGCCACACGTTTGTCATATTGCAATTTATTAACTTTCGCTACAACTTCGCGAAACCATTGTAAAAGCCGCACAATTAGGAGGCAATTGCCGCAGATCAGTTTTGACACGTAGTCCGTCACTTGAAGCTGAGAGGAAAAGAGAACATCATAGCTATAATTATATAATTTTTTTAACAACCTTCCACCCTTCAACGTTCAAATCAAATTTTGTGCCAGATAACAAAATTATGGAGCGTTGACGTTTGCACTGCGTGCGAATCTTTTTCTATTTTTATTTTTAAATCTTCCCGCATCTCACTTCTGCCAACGATGTTTCCTGCAGATGCTACATCCTGAGGATGATTCAGTGATGTAGTTGGTGATGACGGTCGAGATTCCATTGTTTTTTTTTCTTTTTCACTCTAAGTATTTCGTTCGCTGGGACATTCGCTTAGTCGTGCATCGGTCGCTTATTGCATCATTAGCCACACGTTTGTCATATTGCAATTTATTAACTTTCGCTACAACTTCGCGAAACCATTGTAAAAGCCGCACAATTAGGAGGCAATTGCCGCAGATCAGTTTTGACACGTAGTCCGTCACTTGAAGCTGAGAGGAAAAGAGAACATCATAGCTATAATTATATAATTTTTTTAACAACCTTCCACCCTTCAACGTTCAAATCAAACTTTGTGCCAGATAACAAAATTATGGAGCGTTGACGTTTGCACTGCGTGCGAATGTTTTTCTATTTTTATTTTTAAATCTTCCCGCATCTCACTTCTGCCAACGATGTTTCCTGCAGATGCTACATCCTGAGGATGATTCAGTGATGTAGTTGGTGATGACGGTCGAGATTCCATTGTTTTTTTTTCTTTTTCACTCTAAGTATTTCGTTCGCTGGGACATTCGCTTAGTCGTGCATCGGTCGCTTATTGCATAATTAGCCACACGTTTGTCATATTGCAATTTATTAACTTTCGCTACAACTTCGCGAAACCATTGTAAAAGCCGCACAATTAGGAGGCAATTACCGCAGATCAGTTTTGACACGTAGTCCGTCACTTGAAGCCGAGAGGAAAAGAGAACATCATAGCTATAATTATATAATTTTTTTAACAACCTTCCACCCTTCAACGTTCAAATCAAATTTTGTACCAGATAACAAAATTATGGAGCGTTGACGTTAGCACTGCGTGCGAATCTTTTTTTATTTTTATTTTTAAATCTTCCCGTATCTCACTTCTGCCAACGATGTTTTCTGCAGATATTGATTGCTCGCACAGTTTAGATTGTTGTTGTTTTTACTATAATGAATAATTCTTTGTTTGGTCACTCATTGATTGTTTGCTACTGGAATGTCATGCCCAGATATTTTCCATTGTTTTCGATCGGTATCCTGCTTCTCGTCTTGCAGGAAATTTGCCTTTCGGTCGTCAAATATTATTTTTTAATGCTGCCTTTCGGAGGCTCAATTGCTAACTCCTCTCGCACTCTCTCGCACTCTCTCCAGTCGATATTTAGATATATTGAATTTATGTTTAGTGCCCTTTATTGGGCTCAAAGAGAGGCGAAAATAACCCATTGATTAGTTACTAATTATAAAGATTAATATGTGGCAAATCTCTCACTCCTTTACAATTATAAAGGATCACAATGCTGGCTGTTTAATTTGGCATTAACAAATCTTAAAAAAAATATCTTAGATAAAGAAAAGCCTAAGCACAATGCTTAGTAAGGCCCTCGCATCCTAGTATTGTTTTCTCTCTTTCTCTATCTATCTCTTCTTGTGCCTCTCCAACGGGTTGCCTGCTCCTGCATGGCGATGATTTCGCCTTTCATCCACTCGTCCGTGAAGTATTTTATTATTGGCTTTTGAAAAGGTCCTCAATCATTTTCTTGGAGCGCCAAGACTACATTTATTACTACTATTGTTAGTACTAGTATTACTGCTAGTTGTGGTTCAATGTTTTGGCGTTTCCTGCGGTAGTAATTAATTTAAATTTTCGCTGTGGAGGCCGCAACAAGAGTGTTAATTGTTGTTGGTGGATATTATTGAATTTATATTAATTATAATGTACATTTTGTTATATTTTTATGTCTGCGCTAACGCTGCCTTTGTGGCGATTCTGGCGTCGTGGTGCAACTGGCTCATCTGGGGAAGTTCTCCGGCATCTTCTTGCGGGTGCCTCACTAATCTCCTGGCGCAGATCTCGAGTGTCTTCCCACTGTAATGCAGCATTTCAGCTGATTGCTGGAGCAAACGAATCCTCGTCGACCTCATTCGTTTCACTTCTCGGTCGCCCACAACCGTACAAACATCGCCATTTTTGTCGGTGTTCGCCCTATTAATTTGATTCCGATCTGTGGACGCGATGCCATCTGCAGTTGGTGCCTACTTCCCGCTCAAATACGTTTTTTATCTGGAGTAAATCACTGGCCGAAGCAGCCATTTACAACTGATAAGTACAATGGAATCGTTACATTTTTAATTGGCGCAATTCAATGGTTACTACGATATCATTTGCCTTGTGATTGTTAGGATCTGCCAATGTGATGTTTTCTGCATTCTCGATCGCTTAATTGTTTAATAGGTAGTCATTTGGTGATTCGCTCAACTATTATGCAATTAAATTTTGCATTAAATCCTCCACTGATACAATTTACTTTGCTTTCGTTTATTATTTTTATCGCTCAAGTGATGCCACTTAGCGATGCACTCACTGGTGCCCTTCTTCATAATTTATTTGCAAATGATTAAGATTCCGACCTACCACCGGTTAAGTGCTCGGGAGGTATCCGGTCATAGACCAAACCGACCCGCCCTCAACCCCGAAAGGAAGAGGGAACGCACCGAGCCCATCGGCTCCGACCTCTATTAGGTGGGTCAACCCCGTTCCGTACATGTTAAACAGGAAGGTACCCCGCATAAGGCGGGCCCACCCGTACAACATAGAACGTGCTCGCATCAACCCGAAGGTCTAAGCACAGCAACAAAACCGCACGCCCCCTCGAGGCCAACGCCATATGAGTAGGGCCCCATGCTAGGCAAGATCATGGGGGTCGGGGGCTACTCCCCGAGGTACCAGTTTACGCAGACTGGTATCCGTATGCGCAGTGCCACACAGTCTGACGTCAATGGAAGGTAGCCAATGCCTCCAGCGAGTGCCTTTCACGCCGTCACTTTTTCACCCGGGCCGAGGCACTACAAACCGGTCCTCCCAGTGATCTAAAGGGAGATTCCAGTTTCCAGGTTACCAGTTTTACGCTGACTGGTCGCTCGTCGCACTCATTGGCTACTGAGTTATTTTATAAGGCTCAGTGTGCCTTAGGGTTTGCCAAGAAAGGGAGAACCAATTCCTTTAATCGGTGATCAGCCGATTGCTGTTGTTCCCTGGCCCCGAAGGCCCACCAACTGAAGAGTCGCAGCGATCAAATCCACGAACATCCTCAGTCTAACCAGGTACCAGTTTATTGTACACTGGTAACACACTCGCACCCACGGATGCTCCTAAATTATTTTAAAAGGCTTAGTGCACCTTTGGTCTAGGACGCCGGAGGGACAACCACCCCCTCAACGGTGATCAGCCGCCGCCTCGGCCATTTGCAAATGATTTCTCAATTAGCGAATCAGTCTCCCCCTCCGGATTCGCCTGTCGGCTCAAAGCGAATCAAGAACTGGAGGTATCCTTTGCGCGTCGCCGTTTCCGTATTTTAATTATCGTTGCTTTTGAACTCCATGTTCTGGTCCTGCGACTTGTACTAGTACCCGATCACCGAGTTCATATTGTGGATCGGCGCGTCCTCTTTTATCGCCGGTTTCTTTCTGGTGTTCCTGCACTTCGTCGTTACTTTCTCGCGCTTTAGCGAGAGTTAATTCCATCTGCTTTAACAGCGAGGTTATCGCTGGAAGGACCCCTGTAGAGTTCGAAGGACCTTTTTCTTTACGTTGCTGGTGGTTAGTTTTAGTAAGACACTTACTGATTATTAACTGATAAGTTAAAATTAGAAATATGGACACACACACTATAATTATTGAGACGTCTTATTTACTATCTGCCCTTCTATTGATGATTTAATGAATCTCTAGCGACTGAAACATTTACCTATTCGAAAAGGATCGCGTCTCTCCACAAGCAGCCGAAGGCCTTTTCAACGGCCAGAAATGCAGCGATGTTCTGTAATTTCCAGCAATTTCTCACTCCCAGTGTAACGATGAACTGCAACTGCCGCTTGCAGGAGCAAACGAATCCTCGTCGACTGTGTTCGTTTGACTCCTCGTTCGGAACCGTACATTCATCAGGATTTTCACCTCGTTACTATGCGCGTCTATCGTGGTGAAGACTTCGCCAGGAGCGCGTGAAAGGCCGAAAGTCTGTGAAAATGTCAATCGGTCCGCCGTAAATATTTCTCGACCACCCGAAGCAATCGGCCGTCTCGTGTTGCCAACGTTTAAATCAAATTTTGTGCCAGATAACAAAATTATGGAGCGTTGACGTTTGCACTGCGTGCGAATCTTTTTCTATTTTTATTTTTAAATCTTCCCGCATCTCACTTCTGCCAACGATGTTTCCTGCAGAAATTGATTGCTCGCACAGTTTAGATTGTTGTTGTTTTTACTATAATGAATAATTCTTTGTTTGGTCATTCATGGATTGTTTGCTACTGGAATGCCCAGATATTTTCCATTGTTTTCGATCGGCATCCTGCTTCTCGTCTTGCAGGAAATTTGCCTTTCGGTCGTCAAATATTATTTTTTAATGCTGCCTTTCGGAGGCTCAATTGCTAACTCCTCTCGCACTCTCTCCAGTCGATATATAGATATATTGAATTTATGTTTAGTGCCCTTTATTGGGCTCAAAGAGGGGCGAAAGTAACCCATTGATTAGTTACTAATTATGAAGATTAATGTGTGGCAAATCTCTCACTCCTTTACAATTATAAAGGATCACAATGCTGGCTGTTTAATTTGGCATTAACAAATCGTAGATAATATCTTAGAATGATACACCAACAATAAACAAAAGTAACAATGTTCATAATCAATCCACTGAAGTAACAATCACCACAATTAAAAAGTGAATTATTTCTATTTCTATTATTTGCTAAAGACTATTTTGCTGTCTTTTTGAGCGGGTAATTCTTATCTTGTTTCTACAAATGGGACTTAATCGATATTTTTTGCTAGCCACTGTGGCCCGTTCCACCATATATTTTAATTTATTAACATTTTTATTTGAAGCGCCTCTAAATATTAAATCGGCGCGATTGAATTCCGATCGTTCATTGTACTAACTTTCGCAATTTGATCTCTCGTGCCGTCTCTAATCCAACGCAATTTCTTCATCTGATCGCAGACAAATGCAATGAAAGTCAATTTCTAATGTGTTAATGGCTTTTTGCGCTAATTTAGCTAGTAAATGAGAAGATGCACTTCGCTCTTATTATTTCGATCGGTTGATATCAAATATGTGATGCATCTGCAAAAACCCATTTACTTCAATCAATGTATCTTGCCTGTTTAATTGGTTCTAGCAATGATTAGTATTCTGCACATTCCTTTTCTAAACTGTGCGTGTGTTGTAATAAAGAATTGCCGTTCCATCGAAACATATTAAAAATGATTTTTCTTTTCTCAATTAATAAAGTGTATAATTTTAATGGCGCCTTAATAATAGTGTTGGACTGTCTGTCCCAATTATTATTTTCACCGCGGCCACCACTACCCCCCGCCACCCCCCTTATGGGCTCCATGGACAGCCCCCACCGCACCTTCTCCTCTTACTTTGTGGCTGCTACTCGTCGGCGTCCAAAAAGTTTTCAAGAGGCTGATTGATCGTTGATTTTCAACTTTGCTCGGATTCTTCTCCCGCTTCTGAATGGCGATGATTTTGGCTTTCATCCACTCGTCCGTGAAGTATTTTGTTATTGCCTTTTGAAAAGGTCCTCAATCATTTTCTTGGAGCGCCAAGACTACATTTATGACTATTGCTCGTACTATTATTAGTGCAACTAGTTGTGGTTGAATGTTTTGGCGTTTCCTGCATCAGTAATTAATTTTATATTTTCGCTGTGGAGGCCGCAACAACATTGTTAATTGTTGTTGGTGGATATTATTTAATTTATATAAATTATAATATACATTTTGTCCTATCTTTATGTCTGCGCTAACGCTGCCTTTGTGGCGATTCTGGCGTCGTGAAGTTCTCCGGCATCTTCTTGTGGGTGCCTCACTCCTCTTCTGGCTCAGATCTCGAATGTCTTCCCAGTGTAACACAGCATTTCAGCTGATTGCTGGAGCAAACGAATCCTCGTCGACCTCATTCGTTTCACTTCTCGGTCGCCCACAACCGTACAAACATCGCCATCTTTGTCGGTGTTCGCCCTAATTCTAACTCGTTTAGTAAACGACGCATCTGTGTCGCTTGTGAATCACTGTAGTGTTCGATAACCGCGTCCTTTAACGTCTTGTGCAACTCTGTTGCCGGAGGGTTGATTGCTATGTCGCTAACAGACGACAAAATATCACAATTAGCGCGTGGAATTTCTTCTTATCGCTGGAAATCCCGGCCGCTATGAACTGCGACTCTAGTTGAACGAACCATAGCTTACAATTTGCTTTATTGAACGTGGGTGGTCTAAACGCTACGACCGATGCCTAGAAATCTGGCAACAATATTGTGTTGTAATAAAGAATTGCGGTTCCATCGAAATAGATTTAAAATGATTTTTCTTTTCTCAATTAATAACGTGTATAATTTTAATGGCGCCCTTATAATAGTATTGGAGTGTCTGTCCCATTTATTATTTTCACCCCGGATTTCCAGCCTAAAAAGATAAAGAAAAGCCTAAGCACAATGCTTAGTAAGGCCCTCGCATCCTAGTATTGTTTTCTCTCTCTATCTATCTATCTCTTCTTGTGCCTCTCCAACGGGTTGCCTGCTCCTGCATGGCGATGATTTCGCCTTTCATCCACTCGTCCGTGAAGTATTTTATTATTGCCTTTTGAAAAGGTCCTCAATCATTTTCTTGGAGCGCCAAGACTACATTTATTACTACTATTGTTAGTACTAGTATTACTGCTAGTTGTGGTTCAATGTTTTGGCGTTTCCTGCGGTAGTAATTAATTTAAATTTTCGCTGTGGAGGCCGCAACAACAGTGTTAATTGTTGTTGGTGGATATTATTGAATTTATATTAATTATAATGTACATTTTGTTATATTTTTATGTCTGCGCTAACGCTGCCTTTGTGGCGATTCTGGCGTCGTGGTGCAACTGGCTCATCTGGGGAAGTTCTCCGGCATCTTCTTGCGGGTGCCTCACTAATCTCCTGGCGCAGATCTCGAGTGTCTTCCCACTGTGTGTTCCTTAATGGATTGCTATGCAGGTTGCAGGCAAGATGCCGCGTCGTTGCTTTCGCCGATGACGTCTGCATAGTAATCGGGGCGAATAGTCGTGCTGGTCTGGAACAGGAGGCGGCCGCTATTCTGGTGGATATCTGTGATTGGTTAGACGTGAATGGGCTCGCGCTGAGCGCCTCTAAGACGGCTATTATGCTGCTTAGAGGGCGGCTTAGCGCGGGGAGACCTCCGGTTGTGGTTCTTCGCGGCCGGAGTGTTAAGTATGTGAGGTGCATAAGATATCTGGGAGTCCAGATATCGGAGAGAATGTCGTACGCGGAACACCTTCGGTGGCTTCGCGTGCGTTGTGTGAGAGTGTTTTCGGGGTTGCGGCGTTTCGTGCGTTGCACGGGGGGGGTGCGCGGTGCCACCGTTTTACGGTGGTACAACTGCGTGTTTCTCCCCATGGTTCGGTTTGGGGTTGAATTGTGGGGTGGGATTCTCGGGCTGGGCTGGGCGAAGCGTCTGCTTTCCGCGACGCAACGTCAAGTCCTGTTGTGTTTAACTCGAGGCTGCAGGACAGTGTCTACGGCGGCCCTGCAAGTAATTGCGGGGGCCCCGCCACTTGACCTGTACCTGCGTAAGTACCTCGAGGTGATGTCGAGGGATCGGGGTCGATATGGGGGGGCGGCAGAGCGGAAGAGGGCTCTTGCCGAGGGGATTATCGGGGAATGGGAGGGGTCCTGAAGTTCGTCGGTCGTGGGTGAGGACACGCGGCGTTTTATTCAAACGGTAGAGGTTGCGTTGGAGGTGGCCAAGAGAGGTTTAACTCTTGAGGCCACCTTTTTCGTGACCGGGCACGGGCCCTTTAAGGCCAAGAGGGCCTATTTGGGGTTGGAGGAGGACGCATCCTTTCCTTGTGGAGCAGTCCACCAGGATGCGTCACATGTGCTCATTGGCTGTCCCTTGGGGGAGGAGGCGATCGGGGCGGATGAAGCGCGGTGGTTGAGGGGGGTGGTCCAAGCTGGGGGCCTGCCGGCACTGCTGGAGGGTGGGAACTTGGCCAGGTTTGAGCGAGCCGCCAAGCGTATGGTTGATTTTATTTTTAGGGGATAAGGGATTTATTTTGAGTTTGGGGTTTGGTCTATTTGCTTTGGTTTGGCTTTGGTATTTATATATTGCTGTTTTGATTTGGGGTCTGGTGGTGGTTTAGTTATACTCGGGTGGTGGTGGCGGGAGGCGCAGGCGGCGGTATGATCACCGCCTGGGGAACTTGATCGTTCCCCCGCAGCCGAGGTCACAGGTTCACGAAGCCTGGGGTTGCCCGAACTTCGTAGTGTCTTGTTCAGACACGACGTGCCACCAGTCACGTAAGACTGGTACCTCGGGGAGCTGGGAGCCCCTTCGCCTGATCAGCGGAGCCCAGCTCGTATGGTGTTGGCCTCGAGGGGGCAAGGTTTCGCGCTCGCTTACGACTTCGGTCCATGCGAGCACGTTTCATGTGTTCTCGGACACATGGAGCGGGGTTGACCCACCTAATAGAGGTCGGAGCCGATGGGCTCGGTGCGTTCCCTCTTCCCTCCGGGGTTGAGGGCGGGTCGGTTTGGTCACTTGACTAGGTACCTCCCGAGCACTTCACCGGTAGTAGGCCGGAATCTATCTGTCTTCCCACTGTAACGCAGCATTTCAGCTGATTGCTGGAGCAAACGAATCCTCGTCGACCTCATTCGTTTCACTTCTCGGTCGCCCACAACCGTACAAACATCGCCATTTTTGTCGGTGTTCGCCCTATTAATTTGATTCCGATCTGTGGACGCGATGTCATCTGCAGTTGGTGCCTACTTCCCGCTCAAATACGTTTTTTATCTGGAGTAAATCACTGGCCGAAGCAGCCATTTACAACTGATAAGTACAATGGAATCGTTACATTTTTAATTGGCGCAATTCAATGGTTACTACGATATCATTTGCCTTGTGATTGTTAGGATCTGCCAATGTGATGTTTTCTGCATTCTCGATCGCTTAATTGTTTAATAGGTAGTCATTTGGTGATTCGCTCAACTATTATGCAATTAAATTTTGCATTAAATCCTCCACTGACACAATTTACTTTGCTTTCGTTTATTATTTTTATCGCTCAAGTGATGCCACTTAGCGATGCACTCACTGGTGCCCTTCTTCATAATTTATTTGCAAATGATTAAGATTCCGGCCTACCACCGGTTAAGTGCTCGGGAGGTATCCGGTCATAGACCAAACCGACCCGCCCTCAACCCCGAAAGGAAGAGGGAACGCACCGAGCCCATCGGCTCCGACCTCTATTAGGTGGGTCAACCCCGTTCCGTACATGTTAAACAGGAAGGTACCCCGCATAAGGTGGGCCCACCCGTACAACATAGAACGTGCTCGCATCAACCCGAAGGTCTAAGCACAGCAACAAAACCGCATGCCCCCTCGAGGCCAACGCCATATGAGTAGGGCCCCATGCTAGGCAAGATCATGGGGGGGGGGGCTACTCCCCGAGGTACCAGTTTACGCAGACTGGTATCCGTATGCGCAGTGCCATACAGTCTGGCGTCAATGGAAGGTAGCCAATGCCTCCAGCGAGTGCCTTTCACGCCGTCACTTTTTCACCCGGGCCGAGGCACTACAAACCGGTCCTCCCAGTGATCTAAAGGGAGATTCCAGTTTCCAGGTTACCAGTTTTACGCTGACTGGTCGCTCGTCGCACTGATTGGCTACTGAGTTATTTTATAAGGCTCAGTGTGCCTTAGGTTTTGCCAAGAAAGGGAGAACCAATTCCTTTAATCGGTGATCAGCCGATTGCTGTTGTTCCCTGGCCCCGAAGGCCCACCAAATGAAGAGTCGCAGCGATCAAATCCACGAACATCCTCAGTCTAACCAGGTACCAGTTTATTGTACACTGGTAACACACTCGCACCCACGGATGCTCCTAAATTATTTTAAAAGGCTTAGTGCATCTTTGGTCTAGGACGCCGGAGGGACAACCACCCCCTCAACGGTGATCAGCCGCCGCCTCGGCCATTTGCAAATGATTTCTCAATTAGCGAATCAGTCTCCCCCTCCGGATTCGCCTGTCGGCTCAAAGCGAATCAAGAACTGGAGGTATCCTTTGCGCGTCGCCGTTTCCGTATTTTAATTATCGCTGCTTTTGAACTCCATGTTCTGGTCCTGCGACTTGTACTAGTACCCGATCACCGGGTTGATATTGTGGATCGGCGCGTCCTCTTTTATCGCCGGTTTCTTTCTGGTGTTCTTGCACTTCGTCGTTACTTTCTCGCGCTTTAGCGACAGTTAATTCCATCTGCTTTAACTGCGAGGTTATCGCTGGAAGGACCCCTGTAGAGTTTCGAAGGACCTTTTTCATTACGTTGCTGGTGGTTAGTTTTAGTAAGACACTTACTGATTATTAACTGATAAGTTAAAATTAGAAATATGGACACACACACTATAATTATTGAGACGTCTTATTTACTATCTGCCCTTCTATTGATGATTTAATGAATCTCTAGCGACTGAAACATTTACCTATTCGAAAAGGATCGCGTCTCTCCACAAGCAGCCGAAGGCCTTTTCAACGGCCAGAAATGCAGCGATGTTCTGTAATTTCCAGCAATTTCTCACTCCCAGTGTAACGATGAACTGCAACTGCCGCTTGCAGGAGCAAACGAATCCTCGTCGACTGTGTTCGTTTGACTCCTCGTTCGGAACCGTACATTCATCAGGATTTTCACCTCGTTACTATGCGCGTCTATCGTGGTGAAGACTTCGCCAGGAGCGCGTGAAAGGCCGAAAGTCTGTGAAAATGTCAATCGGTCCGCCGTAACTATTTCTCGACCACCCGAAGCAATCGGCCGTCTCGTGTTGCCAACGTTTAAATCAAATTTTGTGCCAGATAACAAAATTATGGAGCGTTGACGTTTGCACTGCGTGCGAATCTTTTTCTATTTTTATATCTTCCCGCATCTCACTTCTGCCAACGATGTTTCCTGCAGAAATTGATTGCTCGCACAGTTTAGATTGTTGTTGTTTTTACTATAATGAATAATTCTTTGTTTGGTCATTCATGGATTGTTTGCTACTGGAATGCCCAGATATTTTCCATTGTTTTCGATCGGCATCCTGCTTCTCGTCTTGCAGGAAATTTGCCTTTCGGTCGTCAAATATTATTTTTTAATGCTGCCTTTCGGAGGCTCAATTGCTAACTCCTCTCGCACTCTCTCCAGTCGATATATAGATATATTGAATTTATGTTTAGTGCCCTTTATTGGGCTCAAAGAGGGGCGAAAGTAACCCATTGATTAGTTACTAATTATGAAGATTAATGTGTGGCAAATCTCTCACTCCTTTACAATTATAAAGGATCACAATGCTGGCTGTTTAATTTGGCATTAACAAATCGTAGATAATATCTTAGAATGATACACCAACAATAAACAAAAGTAACAATGTTCATAATCATTCCACTGAAGTAACAATCACCACAATTAAAAAGTGAATTATTTCTATTTCTATTATTTGCTAAAGACTATTTTGCTGTCTTTTTGAGCGGGTAATTCTTATCTTGTTTCTACAAATGGGACTTAATCGATATTTTTTGCTAGCCACTGTGGCCCGTTCCACCATATATTTTAATTTATTAACATTTTTATTTGAAGCGCCTCTAAATATTAAATCGGCGCGATTGAATTCCGATCGTTCATTGTACTAACTTTCGCAATTTGATCTCTCGTGCCGTCTCTAATCCAACGCAATTTCTTCATCTGATCGCAGACAAATGCAATGAAAGTCAATTTCTAATGTGTTAATGGCTTTTTGCGCTAATTTAGCTAGTAAATGAGAAGATGCACTTCGCTCTTATTATTTCGATCGGTTGATATCAAATATGTGATGCATCTGCAAAAACCCATTTACTTCAATCAATGTATCTTGCCTGTTTAATTGGTTCTAGCAATGATTAGTATTCTGCACATTCCTTTTCTAAACTGTGCGTGTGTTGTAATAAAGAATTGCCGTTCCATCGAAACATATTAAAAATGATTTTTCTTTTCTCAATTAATAAAGTGTATAATTTTAATGGCGCCTTAATAATAGTGTTGGACTGTCTGTCCCAATTATTATTTTCACCGCGGCCACCACTACCCCCCGCCACCCCCCTTATGGGCTCCATGGACAGCCCCCACCGCACCTTCTCCTCTTACTTTGTGGCTGCTACTCGTCGGCGTCCAAAAAGTTTTCAAGAGGCTGATTGATCGTTGATTTTCAACTTTGCTCGGATTCTTCTCCCGCTTCTGAATGGCGATGATTTTGGCTTTCATCCACTCGTCCGTGAAGTATTTTGTTATTGCCTTTTGAAAAGGTCCTCAATCATTTTCTTGGAGCGCCAAGACTACATTTATGACTATTGCTCGTACTATTATTAGTGCAACTAGTTGTGGTTGAATGTTTTGGCGTTTCCTGCATCAGTAATTAATTTTATATTTTCGCTGTGGAGGCCGCAACAACATTGTTAATTGTTGTTGGTGGATATTATTTAATTTATATAAATTATAATATACATTTTGTCCTATCTTTATGTCTGCGCTAACGCTGCCTTTGTGGCGATTCTGGCGTCGTGAAGTTCTCCGGCATCTTCTTGTGGGTGCCTCACTCCTCTTCTGGCTCAGATCTCGAATGTCTTCCCAGTGTAACACAGCATTTCAGCTGATTGCTGGAGCAAACGAATCCTCGTCGACCTCATTCGTTTCACTTCTCGGTCGCCCACAACCGTACAAACATCGCCATCTTTGTCGGTGTTCGCCCTAATTCTAACTCGTTTAGTAAACGACGCATCTGTGTCGCTTGTGAATCACTGTAGTGTTCGATAACCGCGTCCTTTAACGTCTTGTGCAACTCTGTTGCCGGAGGGTTGATTGCTATGTCGCTAACAGACGACAAAATATCACAATTAGCGCGTGGAATTTCTTCTTATCGCTGGAAATCCCGGCCGCTATGAACTGCGACTCTAGTTGAACGAACCATAGCTTACAATTTGCTTTATTGAACGTGGGTGGTCTAAACGCTACGACCGATGCCTAGAAATCTGGCAACAATATTGTGTTGTAATAAAGAATTGCGGTTCCATCGAAATAGATTTAAAATGATTTTTCTTTTCTCAATTAATAACGTGTATAATTTTAATGGCGCCCTTATAATAGTATTGGAGTGTCTGTCCCATTTATTATTTTCACCCCGGATTTCCAGCCTAAAAAGATAAAGAAAAGCCTAAGCACAATGCTTAGTAAGGCCCTCGCATCCTAGTATTGTTTTCTCTCTCTCTCTATCTATCTCTTCTTGTGCCTCTCCAACGGGTTGCCTGCTCCTGCATGGCGATGATTTCGCCTTTCATCCACTCGTCCGTGAAGTATTTTATTATTGCCTTTTGAAAAGGTCCTCAATCATTTTCTTGGAGCGCCAAGACTACATTTATTACTACTATTGTTAGTACTAGTATTACTGCTAGTTGTGGTTCAATGTTTTGGCGTTTCCTGCGGTAGTAATTAATTTAAATTTTCGCTGTGGAGGCCGCAACAACAGTGTTAATTGTTGTTGGTGGATATTATTGAATTTATATTAATTATAATGTACATTTTGTTATATTTTTATGTCTGCGCTAACGCTGCCTTTGTGGCGATTCTGGCGTCGTGGTGCAACTGGCTCATCTGGGGAAGTTCTCCGGCATCTTCTTGCGGGTGCCTCACTAATCTCCTGGCGCAGATCTCGAGTGTCTTCCCACTGTGTGTTCCTTAATGGATTGCTATGCAGGTTGCAGGCAAGATGCCGCGTCGTTGCTTTCGCCGATGACGTCTGCATAGTAATCGGGGCGAATAGTCGTGCTGGTCTGGAACAGGAGGCGGCCGCTATTCTGGTGGATATCTGTGATTGGTTAGACGTGAATGGGCTCGCGCTGAGCGCCTCTAAGACGGCTATTATGCTGCTTAGAGGGCGGCTTAGCGCGGGGAGACCTCCGGTTGTGGTTCTTCGCGGCCGGAGTGTTAAGTATGTGAGGTGCATAAGATATCTGGGAGTCCAGATATCGGAGAGAATGTCGTACGCGGAACACCTTCGGTGGCTTCGCGTGCGTTGTGTGAGAGTGTTTTCGGGGTTGCGGCGTTTCGTGCGTTGCACGGGGGGGGTGCGCGGTGCCACCGTTTTACGGTGGTACAACTGCGTGTTTCTCCCCATGGTTCGGTTTGGGGTTGAATTGTGGGGTGGGATTCTCGGGCTGGGCTGGGCGAAGCGTCTGCTTTCCGCGACGCAACGTCAAGTCCTGTTGTGTTTAACTCGAGGCTGCAGGACAGTGTCTACGGCGGCCCTGCAAGTAATTGCGGGGGCCCCGCCACTTGACCTGTACCTGCGTAAGTACCTCGAGGTGATGTCGAGGGATCGGGGTCGATATGGGGGGGCGGCAGAGCGGAAGAGGGCTCTTGCCGAGGGGATTATCGGGGAATGGGAGGGGTCCTGAAGTTCGTCGGTCGTGGGTGAGGACACGCGGCGTTTTATTCAAACGGTAGAGGTTGCGTTGGAGGTGGCCAAGAGAGGTTTAACTCTTGAGGCCACCTTTTTCGTGACCGGGCACGGGCCCTTTAAGGCCAAGAGGGCCTATTTGGGGTTGGAGGAGGACGCATCCTGTCCTTGTGGAGCAGTCCACCAGGATGCGTCACATGTGCTCATTGGCTGTCCCTTGGGGGAGGAGGCGATCGGGGCGGATGAAGCGCGGTGGTTGAGGGGGGTGGTCCAAGCTGGGGGCCTGCCGGCACTGCTGGAGGGTGGGAACTTGGCCAGGTTTGAGCGAGCCGCCAAGCGTATGGTTGATTTTATTTTTAGGGGATAAGGGATTTATTTTGAGTTTGGGGTTTGGTCTATTTGCTTTGGTTTGGCTTTGGTATTTATATATTGCTGTTTTGATTTGGGGTCTGGTGGTGGTTTAGTTATACTCGGGTGGTGGTGGCGGGAGGCGCAGGCGGCGGTATGATCACCGCCTGGGGAACTTGATCGTTCCCCCGCAGCCGAGGTCACAGGTTCACGAAGCCTGGGGTTGCCCGAACTTCGTAGTGTCTTGTTCAGACACGACGTGCCACCAGTCACGTAAGACTGGTACCTCGGGGAGCTGGGAGCCCCTTCGCCTGATCAGCGGAGCCCAGCTCGTATGGTGTTGGCCTCGAGGGGGCAAGGTTTCGCGCTCGCTTACGACTTCGGTCCATGCGAGCACGTTTCATGTGTTCTCGGACACATGGAGCGGGGTTGACCCACCTAATAGAGGTCGGAGCCGATGGGCTCGGTGCGTTCCCTCTTCCCTCCGGGGTTGAGGGCGGGTCGGTTTGGTCACTTGACTAGGTACCTCCCGAGCACTTCACCGGTAGTAGGCCGGAATCTATCTGTCTTCCCACTGTAACGCAGCATTTCAGCTGATTGCTGGAGCAAACGAATCCTCGTCGACCTCATTCGTTTCACTTCTCGGTCGCCCACAACCGTACAAACATCGCCATTTTTGTCGGTGTTCGCCCTATTAATTTGATTCCGATCTGTGGACGCGATGTCATCTGCAGTTGGTGCCTACTTCCCGCTCAAATACGTTTTTTATCTGGAGTAAATCACTGGCCGAAGCAGCCATTTACAACTGATAAGTACAATGGAATCGTTACATTTTTAATTGGCGCAATTCAATGGTTACTACGATATCATTTGCCTTGTGATTGTTAGGATCTGCCAATGTGATGTTTTCTGCATTCTCGATCGCTTAATTGTTTAATAGGTAGTCATTTGGTGATTCGCTCAACTATTATGCAATTAAATTTTGCATTAAATCCTCCACTGATACAATTTACTTTGCTTTCGTTTATTATTTTTATCGCTCAAGTGATGCCACTTAGCGATGCACTCACTGGTGCCCTTCTTCATAATTTATTTGCAAATGATTAAGATTCCGGCCTACCACCGGTTAAGTGCTCGGGAGGTATCCGGTCATAGACCAAACCGACCCGCCCTCAACCCCGAAAGGAAGAGGGAACGCACCGAGCCCATCGGCTCCGACCTCTATTAGGTGGGTCAACCCCGTTCCGTACATGTTAAACAGGAAGGTACCCCGCATAAGGTGGGCCCACCCGTACAACATAGAACGTGCTCGCATCAACCCGAAGGTCTAAGCACAGCAACAAAACCGCATGCCCCCTCGAGGCCAACGCCATATGAGTAGGGCCCCATGCTAGGCAAGATCATGGGGGGGGGGGCTACTCCCCGAGGTACCAGTTTACGCAGACTGGTATCCGTATGCGCAGTGCCATACAGTCTGACGTCAATGGAAGGTAGCCAATGCCTCCAGCGAGTGCCTTTCACGCCGTCACTTTTTCACCCGGGCCGAGGCACTACAAACCGGTCCTCCCAGTGATCTAAAGGGAGATTCCAGTTTCCAGGTTACCAGTTTTACGCTGACTGGTCGCTCGTCGCACTGATTGGCTACTGAGTTATTTTATAAGGCTCAGTGTGCCTTAGGTTTTGCCAAGAAAGGGAGAACCAATTCCTTTAATCGGTGATCAGCCGATTGCTGTTGTTCCCTGGCCCCGAAGGCCCACCAAATGAAGAGTCGCAGCGATCAAATCCACGAACATCCTCAGTCTAACCAGGTACCAGTTTATTGTACACTGGTAACACACTCGCACCCACGGATGCTCCTAAATTATTTTAAAAGGCTTAGTGCATCTTTGGTCTAGGACGCCGGAGGGACAACCACCCCCTCAACGGTGATCAGCCGCCGCCTCGGCCATTTGCAAATGATTTCTCAATTAGCGAATCAGTCTCCCCCTCCGGATTCGCCTGTCGGCTCAAAGCGAATCAAGAACTGGAGGTATCCTTTGCGCGTCGCCGTTTCCGTATTTTAATTATCGCTGCTTTTGAACTCCATGTTCTGGTCCTGCGACTTGTACTAGTACCCGATCACCGGGTTGATATTGTGGATCGGCGCGTCCTCTTTTATCGCCGGTTTCTTTCTGGTGTTCTTGCACTTCGTCGTTACTTTCTCGCGCTTTAGCGACAGTTAATTCCATCTGCTTTAACTGCGAGGTTATCGCTGGAAGGACCCCTGTAGAGTTTCGAAGGACCTTTTTCATTACGTTGCTGGTGGTTAGTTTTAGTAAGACACTTACTGATTATTAACTGATAAGTTAAAATTAGAAATATGGACACACACACTATAATTATTGAGACGTCTTATTTACTATCTGCCCTTCTATTGATGATTTAATGAATCTCTAGCGACTGAAACATTTACCTATTCGAAAAGGATCGCGTCTCTCCACAAGCAGCCGAAGGCCTTTTCAACGGCCAGAAATGCAGCGATGTTCTGTAATTTCCAGCAATTTCTCACTCCCAGTGTAACGATGAACTGCAACTGCCGCTTGCAGGAGCAAACGAATCCTCGTCGACTGTGTTCGTTTGACTCCTCGTTCGGAACCGTACATTCATCAGGATTTTCACCTCGTTACTATGCGCGTCTATCGTGGTGAAGACTTCGCCAGGAGCGCGTGAAAGGCCGAAAGTCTGTGAAAATGTCAATCGGTCCGCCGTAACTATTTCTCGACCACCCGAAGCAATCGGCCGTCTCGTGTTGCCAACGTTTAAATCAAATTTTGTGCCAGATAACAAAATTATGGAGCGTTGACGTTTGCACTGCGTGCGAATCTTTTTCTATTTTTATATCTTCCCGCATCTCACTTCTGCCAACGATGTTTCCTGCAGAAATTGATTGCTCGCACAGTTTAGATTGTTGTTGTTTTTACTATAATGAATAATTCTTTGTTTGGTCATTCATGGATTGTTTGCTACTGGAATGCCCAGATATTTTCCATTGTTTTCGATCGGCATCCTGCTTCTCGTCTTGCAGGAAATTTGCCTTTCGGTCGTCAAATATTATTTTTTAATGCTGCCTTTCGGAGGCTCAATTGCTAACTCCTCTCGCACTCTCTCCAGTCGATATATAGATATATTGAATTTATGTTTAGTGCCCTTTATTGGGCTCAAAGAGGGGCGAAAGTAACCCATTGATTAGTTACTAATTATGAAGATTAATGTGTGGCAAATCTCTCACTCCTTTACAATTATAAAGGATCACAATGCTGGCTGTTTAATTTGGCATTAACAAATCGTAGATAATATCTTAGAATGATACACCAACAATAAACAAAAGTAACAATGTTCATAATCATTCCACTGAAGTAACAATCACCACAATTAAAAAGTGAATTATTTCTATTTCTATTATTTGCTAAAGACTATTTTGCTGTCTTTTTGAGCGGGTAATTCTTATCTTGTTTCTACAAATGGGACTTAATCGATATTTTTTGCTAGCCACTGTGGCCCGTTCCACCATATATTTTAATTTATTAACATTTTTATTTGAAGCGCCTCTAAATATTAAATCGGCGCGATTGAATTCCGATCGTTCATTGTACTAACTTTCGCAATTTGATCTCTCGTGCCGTCTCTAATCCAACGCAATTTCTTCATCTGATCGCAGACAAATGCAATGAAAGTCAATTTCTAATGTGTTAATGGCTTTTTGCGCTAATTTAGCTAGTAAATGAGAAGATGCACTTCGCTCTTATTATTTCGATCGGTTGATATCAAATATGTGATGCATCTGCAAAAACCCATTTACTTCAATCAATGTATCTTGCCTGTTTAATTGGTTCTAGCAATGATTAGTATTCTGCACATTCCTTTTCTAAACTGTGCGTGTGTTGTAATAAAGAATTGCCGTTCCATCGAAACATATTAAAAATGATTTTTCTTTTCTCAATTAATAAAGTGTATAATTTTAATGGCGCCTTAATAATAGTGTTGGACTGTCTGTCCCAATTATTATTTTCACCGCGGCCACCACTACCCCCCGCCACCCCCCTTATGGGCTCCATGGACAGCCCCCACCGCACCTTCTCCTCTTACTTTGTGGCTGCTACTCGTCGGCGTCCAAAAAGTTTTCAAGAGGCTGATTGATCGTTGATTTTCAACTTTGCTCGGATTCTTCTCCCGCTTCTGAATGGCGATGATTTTGGCTTTCATCCACTCGTCCGTGAAGTATTTTGTTATTGCCTTTTGAAAAGGTCCTCAATCATTTTCTTGGAGCGCCAAGACTACATTTATGACTATTGCTCGTACTATTATTAGTGCAACTAGTTGTGGTTGAATGTTTTGGCGTTTCCTGCATCAGTAATTAATTTTATATTTTCGCTGTGGAGGCCGCAACAACATTGTTAATTGTTGTTGGTGGATATTATTTAATTTATATAAATTATAATATACATTTTGTCCTATCTTTATGTCTGCGCTAACGCTGCCTTTGTGGCGATTCTGGCGTCGTGAAGTTCTCCGGCATCTTCTTGTGGGTGCCTCACTCCTCTTCTGGCTCAGATCTCGAATGTCTTCCCAGTGTAACACAGCATTTCAGCTGATTGCTGGAGCAAACGAATCCTCGTCGACCTCATTCGTTTCACTTCTCGGTCGCCCACAACCGTACAAACATCGCCATCTTTGTCGGTGTTCGCCCTAATTCTAACTCGTTTAGTAAACGACGCATCTGTGTCGCTTGTGAATCACTGTAGTGTTCGATAACCGCGTCCTTTAACGTCTTGTGCAACTCTGTTGCCGGAGGGTTGATTGCTATGTCGCTAACAGACGACAAAATATCACAATTAGCGCGTGGAATTTCTTCTTATCGCTGGAAATCCCGGCCGCTATGAACTGCGACTCTAGTTGAACGAACCATAGCTTACAATTTGCTTTATTGAACGTGGGTGGTCTAAACGCTACGACCGATGCCTAGAAATCTGGCAACAATATTGTGTTGTAATAAAGAATTGCGGTTCCATCGAAATAGATTTAAAATGATTTTTCTTTTCTCAATTAATAACGTGTATAATTTTAATGGCGCCCTTATAATAGTATTGGAGTGTCTGTCCCATTTATTATTTTCACCCCGGATTTCCAGCCTAAAAAGATAAAGAAAAGCCTAAGCACAATGCTTAGTAAGGCCCTCGCATCCTAGTATTGTTTTCTCTCTCTCTCTATCTATCTCTTCTTGTGCCTCTCCAACGGGTTGCCTGCTCCTGCATGGCGATGATTTCGCCTTTCATCCACTCGTCCGTGAAGTATTTTATTATTGCCTTTTGAAAAGGTCCTCAATCATTTTCTTGGAGCGCCAAGACTACATTTATTACTACTATTGTTAGTACTAGTATTACTGCTAGTTGTGGTTCAATGTTTTGGCGTTTCCTGCGGTAGTAATTAATTTAAATTTTCGCTGTGGAGGCCGCAACAACAGTGTTAATTGTTGTTGGTGGATATTATTGAATTTATATTAATTATAATGTACATTTTGTTATATTTTTATGTCTGCGCTAACGCTGCCTTTGTGGCGATTCTGGCGTCGTGGTGCAACTGGCTCATCTGGGGAAGTTCTCCGGCATCTTCTTGCGGGTGCCTCACTAATCTCCTGGCGCAGATCTCGAGTGTCTTCCCACTGTGTGTTCCTTAATGGATTGCTATGCAGGTTGCAGGCAAGATGCCGCGTCGTTGCTTTCGCCGATGACGTCTGCATAGTAATCGGGGCGAATAGTCGTGCTGGTCTGGAACAGGAGGCGGCCGCTATTCTGGTGGATATCTGTGATTGGTTAGACGTGAATGGGCTCGCGCTGAGCGCCTCTAAGACGGCTATTATGCTGCTTAGAGGGCGGCTTAGCGCGGGGAGACCTCCGGTTGTGGTTCTTCGCGGCCGGAGTGTTAAGTATGTGAGGTGCATAAGATATCTGGGAGTCCAGATATCGGAGAGAATGTCGTACGCGGAACACCTTCGGTGGCTTCGCGTGCGTTGTGTGAGAGTGTTTTCGGGGTTGCGGCGTTTCGTGCGTTGCACGGGGGGGGTGCGCGGTGCCACCGTTTTACGGTGGTACAACTGCGTGTTTCTCCCCATGGTTCGGTTTGGGGTTGAATTGTGGGGTGGGATTCTCGGGCTGGGCTGGGCGAAGCGTCTGCTTTCCGCGACGCAACGTCAAGTCCTGTTGTGTTTAACTCGAGGCTGCAGGACAGTGTCTACGGCGGCCCTGCAAGTAATTGCGGGGGCCCCGCCACTTGACCTGTACCTGCGTAAGTACCTCGAGGTGATGTCGAGGGATCGGGGTCGATATGGGGGGGCGGCAGAGCGGAAGAGGGCTCTTGCCGAGGGGATTATCGGGGAATGGGAGGGGTCCTGAAGTTCGTCGGTCGTGGGTGAGGACACGCGGCGTTTTATTCAAACGGTAGAGGTTGCGTTGGAGGTGGCCAAGAGAGGTTTAACTCTTGAGGCCACCTTTTTCGTGACCGGGCACGGGCCCTTTAAGGCCAAGAGGGCCTATTTGGGGTTGGAGGAGGACGCATCCTGTCCTTGTGGAGCAGTCCACCAGGATGCGTCACATGTGCTCATTGGCTGTCCCTTGGGGGAGGAGGCGATCGGGGCGGATGAAGCGCGGTGGTTGAGGGGGGTGGTCCAAGCTGGGGGCCTGCCGGCACTGCTGGAGGGTGGGAACTTGGCCAGGTTTGAGCGAGCCGCCAAGCGTATGGTTGATTTTATTTTTAGGGGATAAGGGATTTATTTTGAGTTTGGGGTTTGGTCTATTTGCTTTGGTTTGGCTTTGGTATTTATATATTGCTGTTTTGATTTGGGGTCTGGTGGTGGTTTAGTTATACTCGGGTGGTGGTGGCGGGAGGCGCAGGCGGCGGTATGATCACCGCCTGGGGAACTTGATCGTTCCCCCGCAGCCGAGGTCACAGGTTCACGAAGCCTGGGGTTGCCCGAACTTCGTAGTGTCTTGTTCAGACACGACGTGCCACCAGTCACGTAAGACTGGTACCTCGGGGAGCTGGGAGCCCCTTCGCCTGATCAGCGGAGCCCAGCTCGTATGGTGTTGGCCTCGAGGGGGCAAGGTTTCGCGCTCGCTTACGACTTCGGTCCATGCGAGCACGTTTCATGTGTTCTCGGACACATGGAGCGGGGTTGACCCACCTAATAGAGGTCGGAGCCGATGGGCTCGGTGCGTTCCCTCTTCCCTCCGGGGTTGAGGGCGGGTCGGTTTGGTCACTTGACTAGGTACCTCCCGAGCACTTCACCGGTAGTAGGCCGGAATCTATCTGTCTTCCCACTGTAACGCAGCATTTCAGCTGATTGCTGGAGCAAACGAATCCTCGTCGACCTCATTCGTTTCACTTCTCGGTCGCCCACAACCGTACAAACATCGCCATTTTTGTCGGTGTTCGCCCTATTAATTTGATTCCGATCTGTGGACGCGATGTCATCTGCAGTTGGTGCCTACTTCCCGCTCAAATACGTTTTTTATCTGGAGTAAATCACTGGCCGAAGCAGCCATTTACAACTGATAAGTACAATGGAATCGTTACATTTTTAATTGGCGCAATTCAATGGTTACTACGATATCATTTGCCTTGTGATTGTTAGGATCTGCCAATGTGATGTTTTCTGCATTCTCGATCGCTTAATTGTTTAATAGGTAGTCATTTGGTGATTCGCTCAACTATTATGCAATTAAATTTTGCATTAAATCCTCCACTGATACAATTTACTTTGCTTTCGTTTATTATTTTTATCGCTCAAGTGATGCCACTTAGCGATGCACTCACTGGTGCCCTTCTTCATAATTTATTTGCAAATGATTAAGATTCCGGCCTACCACCGGTTAAGTGCTCGGGAGGTATCCGGTCATAGACCAAACCGACCCGCCCTCAACCCCGAAAGGAAGAGGGAACGCACCGAGCCCATCGGCTCCGACCTCTATTAGGTGGGTCAACCCCGTTCCGTACATGTTAAACAGGAAGGTACCCCGCATAAGGTGGGCCCACCCGTACAACATAGAACGTGCTCGCATCAACCCGAAGGTCTAAGCACAGCAACAAAACCGCATGCCCCCTCGAGGCCAACGCCATATGAGTAGGGCCCCATGCTAGGCAAGATCATGGGGGGGGGGGCTACTCCCCGAGGTACCAGTTTACGCAGACTGGTATCCGTATGCGCAGTGCCATACAGTCTGACGTCAATGGAAGGTAGCCAATGCCTCCAGCGAGTGCCTTTCACGCCGTCACTTTTTCACCCGGGCCGAGGCACTACAAACCGGTCCTCCCAGTGATCTAAAGGGAGATTCCAGTTTCCAGGTTACCAGTTTTACGCTGACTGGTCGCTCGTCGCACTGATTGGCTACTGAGTTATTTTATAAGGCTCAGTGTGCCTTAGGTTTTGCCAAGAAAGGGAGAACCAATTCCTTTAATCGGTGATCAGCCGATTGCTGTTGTTCCCTGGCCCCGAAGGCCCACCAAATGAAGAGTCGCAGCGATCAAATCCACGAACATCCTCAGTCTAACCAGGTACCAGTTTATTGTACACTGGTAACACACTCGCACCCACGGATGCTCCTAAATTATTTTAAAAGGCTTAGTGCATCTTTGGTCTAGGACGCCGGAGGGACAACCACCCCCTCAACGGTGATCAGCCGCCGCCTCGGCCATTTGCAAATGATTTCTCAATTAGCGAATCAGTCTCCCCCTCCGGATTCGCCTGTCGGCTCAAAGCGAATCAAGAACTGGAGGTATCCTTTGCGCGTCGCCGTTTCCGTATTTTAATTATCGCTGCTTTTGAACTCCATGTTCTGGTCCTGCGACTTGTACTAGTACCCGATCACCGGGTTGATATTGTGGATCGGCGCGTCCTCTTTTATCGCCGGTTTCTTTCTGGTGTTCTTGCACTTCGTCGTTACTTTCTCGCGCTTTAGCGACAGTTAATTCCATCTGCTTTAACTGCGAGGTTATCGCTGGAAGGACCCCTGTAGAGTTTCGAAGGACCTTTTTCATTACGTTGCTGGTGGTTAGTTTTAGTAAGACACTTACTGATTATTAACTGATAAGTTAAAATTAGAAATATGGACACACACACTATAATTATTGAGACGTCTTATTTACTATCTGCCCTTCTATTGATGATTTAATGAATCTCTAGCGACTGAAACATTTACCTATTCGAAAAGGATCGCGTCTCTCCACAAGCAGCCGAAGGCCTTTTCAACGGCCAGAAATGCAGCGATGTTCTGTAATTTCCAGCAATTTCTCACTCCCAGTGTAACGATGAACTGCAACTGCCGCTTGCAGGAGCAAACGAATCCTCGTCGACTGTGTTCGTTTGACTCCTCGTTCGGAACCGTACATTCATCAGGATTTTCACCTCGTTACTATGCGCGTCTATCGTGGTGAAGACTTCGCCAGGAGCGCGTGAAAGGCCGAAAGTCTGTGAAAATGTCAATCGGTCCGCCGTAACTATTTCTCGACCACCCGAAGCAATCGGCCGTCTCGTGTTGCCAACGTTTAAATCAAATTTTGTGCCAGATAACAAAATTATGGAGCGTTGACGTTTGCACTGCGTGCGAATCTTTTTCTATTTTTATATCTTCCCGCATCTCACTTCTGCCAACGATGTTTCCTGCAGAAATTGATTGCTCGCACAGTTTAGATTGTTGTTGTTTTTACTATAATGAATAATTCTTTGTTTGGTCATTCATGGATTGTTTGCTACTGGAATGCCCAGATATTTTCCATTGTTTTCGATCGGCATCCTGCTTCTCGTCTTGCAGGAAATTTGCCTTTCGGTCGTCAAATATTATTTTTTAATGCTGCCTTTCGGAGGCTCAATTGCTAACTCCTCTCGCACTCTCTCCAGTCGATATATAGATATATTGAATTTATGTTTAGTGCCCTTTATTGGGCTCAAAGAGGGGCGAAAGTAACCCATTGATTAGTTACTAATTATGAAGATTAATGTGTGGCAAATCTCTCACTCCTTTACAATTATAAAGGATCACAATGCTGGCTGTTTAATTTGGCATTAACAAATCGTAGATAATATCTTAGAATGATACACCAACAATAAACAAAAGTAACAATGTTCATAATCATTCCACTGAAGTAACAATCACCACAATTAAAAAGTGAATTATTTCTATTTCTATTATTTGCTAAAGACTATTTTGCTGTCTTTTTGAGCGGGTAATTCTTATCTTGTTTCTACAAATGGGACTTAATCGATATTTTTTGCTAGCCACTGTGGCCCGTTCCACCATATATTTTAATTTATTAACATTTTTATTTGAAGCGCCTCTAAATATTAAATCGGCGCGATTGAATTCCGATCGTTCATTGTACTAACTTTCGCAATTTGATCTCTCGTGCCGTCTCTAATCCAACGCAATTTCTTCATCTGATCGCAGACAAATGCAATGAAAGTCAATTTCTAATGTGTTAATGGCTTTTTGCGCTAATTTAGCTAGTAAATGAGAAGATGCACTTCGCTCTTATTATTTCGATCGGTTGATATCAAATATGTGATGCATCTGCAAAAACCCATTTACTTCAATCAATGTATCTTGCCTGTTTAATTGGTTCTAGCAATGATTAGTATTCTGCACATTCCTTTTCTAAACTGTGCGTGTGTTGTAATAAAGAATTGCCGTTCCATCGAAACATATTAAAAATGATTTTTCTTTTCTCAATTAATAAAGTGTATAATTTTAATGGCGCCTTAATAATAGTGTTGGACTGTCTGTCCCAATTATTATTTTCACCGCGGCCACCACTACCCCCCGCCACCCCCCTTATGGGCTCCATGGACAGCCCCCACCGCACCTTCTCCTCTTACTTTGTGGCTGCTACTCGTCGGCGTCCAAAAAGTTTTCAAGAGGCTGATTGATCGTTGATTTTCAACTTTGCTCGGATTCTTCTCCCGCTTCTGAATGGCGATGATTTTGGCTTTCATCCACTCGTCCGTGAAGTATTTTGTTATTGCCTTTTGAAAAGGTCCTCAATCATTTTCTTGGAGCGCCAAGACTACATTTATGACTATTGCTCGTACTATTATTAGTGCAACTAGTTGTGGTTGAATGTTTTGGCGTTTCCTGCATCAGTAATTAATTTTATATTTTCGCTGTGGAGGCCGCAACAACATTGTTAATTGTTGTTGGTGGATATTATTTAATTTATATAAATTATAATATACATTTTGTCCTATCTTTATGTCTGCGCTAACGCTGCCTTTGTGGCGATTCTGGCGTCGTGAAGTTCTCCGGCATCTTCTTGTGGGTGCCTCACTCCTCTTCTGGCTCAGATCTCGAATGTCTTCCCAGTGTAACACAGCATTTCAGCTGATTGCTGGAGCAAACGAATCCTCGTCGACCTCATTCGTTTCACTTCTCGGTCGCCCACAACCGTACAAACATCGCCATCTTTGTCGGTGTTCGCCCTAATTCTAACTCGTTTAGTAAACGACGCATCTGTGTCGCTTGTGAATCACTGTAGTGTTCGATAACCGCGTCCTTTAACGTCTTGTGCAACTCTGTTGCCGGAGGGTTGATTGCTATGTCGCTAACAGACGACAAAATATCACAATTAGCGCGTGGAATTTCTTCTTATCGCTGGAAATCCCGGCCGCTATGAACTGCGACTCTAGTTGAACGAACCATAGCTTACAATTTGCTTTATTGAACGTGGGTGGTCTAAACGCTACGACCGATGCCTAGAAATCTGGCAACAATATTGTGTTGTATTAAAGAATTGCGGTTCCATCGAAATAGATTTAAAATGATTTTTCTTTTCTCAATTAATAACGTGTATAATTTTAATGGCGCCCTTATAATAGTATTGGAGTGTCTGTCCCATTTATTATTTTCACCCCGGATTTCCAGCCTAAAAAGATAAAGAAAAGCCTAAGCACAATGCTTAGTAAGGCCCTCGCATCCTAGTATTGTTTTCTCTCTCTCTCTATCTATCTCTTCTTGTGCCTCTCCAACGGGTTGCCTGCTCCTGCATGGCGATGATTTCGCCTTTCATCCACTCGTCCGTGAAGTATTTTATTATTGCCTTTTGAAAAGGTCCTCAATCATTTTCTTGGAGCGCCAAGACTACATTTATTACTACTATTGTTAGTACTAGTATTACTGCTAGTTGTGGTTCAATGTTTTGGCGTTTCCTGCGGTAGTAATTAATTTAAATTTTCGCTGTGGAGGCCGCAACAACAGTGTTAATTGTTGTTGGTGGATATTATTGAATTTATATTAATTATAATGTACATTTTGTTATATTTTTATGTCTGCGCTAACGCTGCCTTTGTGGCGATTCTGGCGTCGTGGTGCAACTGGCTCATCTGGGGAAGTTCTCCGGCATCTTCTTGCGGGTGCCTCACTAATCTCCTGGCGCAGATCTCGAGTGTCTTCCCACTGTAACGCAGCATTTCAGCTGATTGCTGGAGCAAACGAATCCTCGTCGACCTCATTCGTTTCACTTCTCGGTCGCCCACAACCGTACAAACATCGCCATTTTTGTCGGTGTTCGCCCTATTAATTTGATTCCGATCTGTGGACGCGATGTCATCTGCAGTTGGTGCCTACTTCCCGCTCAAATACGTTTTTTATCTGGAGTAAATCACTGGCCGAAGCAGCCATTTACAACTGATAAGTACAATGGAATCGTTACATTTTTAATTGGCGCAATTCAATGGTTACTACGATATCATTTGCCTTGTGATTGTTAGGATCTGCCAATGTGATGTTTTCTGCATTCTCGATCGCTTAATTGTTTAATAGGTAGTCATTTGGTGATTCGCTCAACTATTATGCAATTAAATTTTGCATTAAATCCTCCACTGATACAATTTACTTTGCTTTCGTTTATTATTTTTATCGCTCAAGTGATGCCACTTAGCGATGCACTCACTGGTGCCCTTCTTCATAATTTATTTGCAAATGATTAAGATTCCGGCCTACCACCGGTTAAGTGCTCGGGAGGTATCCGGTCCTAGACCAAACCGACCCGCCCTCAACCCCGAAAGAAAGAGGGAACGCACCGAGCCCATCGGCTCCGACCTCTATTAGGTGGGTCAACCCCGTTCCGTACATGTTAAACAGGAAGGTACCCCGCATAAGGTGGGCCCACCCGTACAACATAGAACGTGCTCGCATCAACCCGAAGGTCTAAGCACAGCAACAAAACCGCACGCCCCCTCGAGGCCAACGCCATATGAGTAGGGCCCCATGCTAGGCAAGATCATGGGGGGGGCTACTCCCCGAGGTACCAGTTTACGCAGACTGGTAGCACGCCGTACCCGAAAGTACTACTGCTGTATCCGTATGCGCAGTGCCATACAGTCTGACGTCAATGGAAGGTAGCCAATGCCTCCAGCGAGTGCCTTTCACGCCGTCACTTTTTCACCCGGGCCGAGGCACTACAAACCGGTCCTCCCAGTGATCTAAAGGGAGATTCCAGTTTCCAGGTTACCAGTTTTACGCTGACTGGTCGCTCGTCGCACTGATTGGCTACTGAGTTATTTTATAAGGCTCAGTGTGCCTTAGGTTTTGCCAAGAAAGGGAGAACCAATTCCTTTAATCGGTGATCAGCCGATTGCTGTTGTTCCCTGGCCCCGAAGGCCCACCAAATGAAGAGTCGCAGCGATCAAATCCACGAACATCCTCAGCCTAACCAGGTACCAGTTTATTGTACACTGGTAACACACTCGCACCCACGGATGCTCCTAAATTATTTTAAAAGGCTTAGTGCACCTTTGGTCTAGGACGCCGGAGGGACAACCACCCCCTCAACGGTGATCAGCCGCCGCCTCGGCCATTTGCAAATGATTTCTCAATTAGCGAATCAGTCTCCCCCTCCGTATTCGCCTGTCGGCTTAAAGCGAATCAAGAACTGGAGGTATCCTTTGCGCGTCGCCGTTTCCGTATTTTAATTATCGTTGCTTTTGAACTCCATGTTCTGGTCCTGCGACTTGTACTAATACCCGATCACCGGGTTGATATTGTGGATCGGCGCGTCCTCTTTTATTGCCGGTTTCTTTCTGGTGTTCTTGCACTTCGTCGTTACTTTCTCGCGCTTTAGCGAGAGTTAATTACATCTGCTTTAAATGCGAGGTTATCGCTGGAAGGACCCCTGTAGAGTTCGAAGGACCTTTTTCTTTACGTTGCTGGTGGTTAGTTTTAGTAAGACACTTACTGATTATTAACTGATAAGCTAAAATTAGAAATATGGACACACACACTATAATTATTGAGACGTCTTCTGCCCTTCTATTGATGATTTAATGAATCTCTAGCGACTGAAATATTTACCTATTCGAAAAGGATCGCGTCTCTCCACAAGCAGCCGAAGGCCTTTTCAACGGCCAGAAATGCAGCGATGTTCTGTAATTTCCAGCAATTTCTCACTCCCAGTGTAACGATGAACTGCAACTGCCGCTTGCAGGAGCAAACGAATCCTCGTCGACTGTGTTCGTTTGACTCCTCGTTCGGAACCGTACATTCATCAGGATGTTCACCTCGTTACTATGCGCGTCTATCGTGGTGAAGACTTCGCCAGGAGCGCGTGAAAGGCCGAAAGTCTGTGAAAATGTCAATCGGTCCGCCGTAACTATTTCTCGACCACCCGAAGCAATCGGCCGTCTCGTGTTGCCAACGTTTAAATCAAATTTTGTGCCAGATAACAAAATTATGGAGCGTTGACGTTTGCACTGCGTGCGAATCTTTTTCTATTTTTATTTTTAAATCTTCCCGCATCTCACTTCTGCCAACGATGTTTCCTGCAGAAATTGATTGCTCGCACAGTTTAGATTGTTGTTGTTTTTACTATAATGAATAATTCTTTGTTTGGTCATTCATGGATTGTTTGCTACTGGAATGCCCAGATATTTTCCATTGTTTTCGATCGGTATCCTGCTTCTCGTCTTGCAGGAAATTTGCCTTTCGGTCGTTATAGATTATTTTCGGAGGCTCAATTGCTAACTCCTCTCGCACTCTCTCCAGTCGATATATAGATATATTGAATTTATGTTTAGTGCCCTTTATTGGGCTCAAAGAGGGGCGAAAATATATTTTAAAGATATTTCTCAGCGAAGTTAACGTTAAGTTATTCTATCTCACTATTTGAAACGTAGTCGTAAAAATGTTTAGTCTTTTAAAGAATTAAGCAGTAATTTCGGATGATTTTTGTGAGTGTCATTACATTTTTGTCTTTTTTTTTGTAAAACAGACGCTTTCCACCGTTCGGCTTCCGAAATAAAATCAGTTGAATTTAATGATTTGCCTGTATTAATAGGCGAGTAACAGAGCATTTCTGCTACTTAATCTTGGGTGTTGAATTATATTTTATTTTATCATTGAGCCATAATTATTGCTAAAACATAAATGATAAACATACATATCTTAGTACATGTGAGAATGAAAAATCCACTTTGCATACAATATTGCGGTTTCTCCATCAAGATATTTCTATCTGATTTGATTAAATTTTTGGGTTACTACTTATTATCAAAAATTGTGAATGTGAATCGTGCCGCTTTTCCATATCTGTGTTTGGCTTCCTTCATTCTCAATACATTCCTTCTGATCCTGTGCTTATTCAGGAGTAAATCTCAAAATTATGTTCTATTTCACATCGCTGAAATCGAAACAAATATAAGTCAAATGATTGAAATGTATTAATCTGCATATGGATAGCAAATATATATTCTTAACAATATTTACATTCTCGATGTCAATTTGCAAATAAATGCTACGAGAATGCTTTCAATTGAAGAACAGAAATACAATAACACACTTAACCACAAACACTCTGCAACAAAGATAATACACATGGAGACGTATCAATTCCAAATAAAACGTAAACAATGAAGTTACAGAAATTGCTTTGAATCGTTGCCGAACTTCCAATTGTAAGAGCATCTCCCGAACTTGAACAAGAGCGGGATCGTGGACGCCCCCCGTCCTTGTAACGCTGGGCTGAATGATTTTCTTTACGGTGTTTTTTGCACACATTGGCCAGTACCTTAGTCCCAATGCGAATTCTCAATGTGTGTTTCTTTAATAATCAATGTTGTTGATGTATGGCGAGTCTTGTATCGGCTCTCATTTAGTTGCTGAGAGGTGAAGGGCTGCATTTTCTTAATGGTACTTGCGTATCATTAACATTTCTTGAGTGTCGCAAATGCGCATTGCCATCAGGAAGGTTTAGGTTGTCTATGTTGTTTTTGCCCGCACACAGGGACCCGCATGGACGATCATTGGTAGAATATTCTAGTGTTTATTGCACTAAATTGATTACTTAAAATTGAAGGAATTGCAAAGAAATATAAAATCCCTTATTGTTAATCCAATTAATCCGAAGCGAAAGAGAAAAAAGTAAATTTTGTAGATATTACTACGATTATTATTCATTAATATCATTTGTTATTATTATACTAAAAAGAAAGAAAAGAAAAAAAACGGCCCTATGTTGTGTCGCTGTTCTATGGCTGCGATAAGTCTTTATCGACAATTTTCTGTATGATATTGACTTCGTTCAGATGGAAGTACTATCATATAAAATAAAACTAATTAAATGAATAATTACGGATCGTGCTCTCTTAATAATAAGGGAGCGTGTACCGCGGTTCGACGGTCGCTTAAAACGTGATAAGGGACTTTGTCACTTCAACATTATTAATATGAATTATTACGAGAGATAATGAGAAGCCAATAAACCATTATTATTATTTCTTGTTTAAATTCAACTTTCTTCCTTCTCACGCCCAACAGATCCGTTAATCTAATTAAGCATTTAAGCAAAGAGGGCTTTAACAACTTTATTTGAAGGAAAAATACAAAATATGTTTGGCGTACAGCGAAGAGTTTTAATCTAAGATTACGAACTTGTTGCGTTCAATGAAGTCGATCGTCTCTTGGTGCATGTACCGACGAAAATTCCATCTCGCTGAAAACGTTAAAAGAAACAATTAAATGTCGTCGAGATTGTCAATTATAAATAATCGTAGTTGTAACACAAATATTTTCGCATTTAGTACGTCCGTTCGATAGGTCAATCGAAAAAGCGAAAATATGGCAGATCTTATTAATGTTGTGGCTATCTCTAGAACACCTAAAAGAGAAGGAGGTAAAATCTGCGAATTTGGGGACATTTCTAAAATGTAAGGGGTTTCTTCCATAAATACAACCACTGGGAACTCAGCCTTTACCTCCCTAACTAAATAGTTAAAACTCTTAGAATTAGCAACTAACTTTGTAAAAGCGAGTCTTGAAGAAAACGTCTTTACCGTACGGTCATGTTACATTATTCCGTTAGTGAATATAAGTAAGTGAAGAAACAAGTAAAATGGAAGACTATCTTCATTTCGATGGATATCGGTGATCTTTCGGCGAACATTCATTTCAGCTTTTTAAGCCCGCTCGCTCTATGAAGGTTTGCAATTTTTTAATTCGGTAGATTTCGCAAATAATTATTGCAAAAACAAATTAGCCAATTGCCGCTTCTTTCAATCGTCATCAGTCAGATTTTATTCGCAATCGATAAATATTTATCCACCACAAACAAATTATCATTTACATTATGTTACTTTTACAATTTAAAAAAAAAGGCGCGTGTGTAGCTACGACAGAAATTGACGGAATCTGTAACCGATGATAAATCAGTGAACGTCAACTCCAGCGGCGGCGTCTCCAATGAGATTTAATCAAACTGAGCCACGATAAAACAATTGTTTATCGTATCCTGGCGCAACGAATAAATTGACATTTATTCTTTCGTATTATTTTTTTTTGTAAAAGTGAACTGACTTTCGCAATCTTTCTTTCCGAATAATTTCATAATTTTCGGCTAAAAAAATAATTAATTCGCGATGGTGGGTAAGGGATCGTGCAAGGCACAATTGAATTTATTCCGAATGCTCATGGACGTCATCGAGATGGAATCCGTTGTCGACCGCTCGAGATCGAGAGGCGGCCGTCCGCAAGACGATGGTAGACGATGGTGCGGACGGAGCACGTGCCCATTGAACGCGAACGCAATCGAAGAAGGATGCGAAAGAGTTTGCGGCGGCCCAACGACAATCGGAAACTATGCGACCGCTCCGAGTACTTCGACGTCGTAGAGGGCGAATGATGGCGGCGAAGAGGAGCGCGAATCCGCCGAATTTGATTGTCGCGATCCGTCGTCGGCACCACGATGACTTACATTATTCTCTGTCTCGACACCCACACACACAACGGATATAAATCACCAATTTGCTTGTACACTCAAACATAAAATGCGATATCATTCGCACTCAAGCGCTCGAAAAAGTACATTATTTCGGACGCTCCCCCACCATTTTGGGGTGGCGCTTTCACGCCTCACCTCCGTTTCGCGAAACCAAAAGTTTGTATAAATTTCTGTAGATCGTTAACACGTATTTGTTGCATATTTCGGTTAACGGCCATATGGTATGTAAATAAATTCCTCCAAACGGTTTAGTTGATGTGGTGGTGATTTCCATGGTGGCCTTATTCCGTTTGCGATCGAACTGGCTCTTTTAGCAGTCTACGCATTTCTCTAACATTTTTTTTTACATCTCGGTTCATTTTGGACCATTTCTGTGTTTGTTTGATTATCTTCTATGTTTTGTGTTTTCTTGGGAGCCATCGAGCGATTTTTTCATCGCATAATTCTCTCGCCGATCTCACTAGGCTTAACTTAACCAAAACTATCTACACAGGATGCAATATGAACGCATATGTTAAGCGCCTTAAGATCATGGTACTTTATCCAATGAAAACTAAGGAAATGTTGATGTTGATCATGGTGATGTGACGGATAATATAGTATAGGGTCGTAGAAGAATGGCATGAATCAGCTGGGGAGCGTGATGCCATAAGGAACCTATACGCCATTTTTAGTTTATATATTGTACTGGACAATTCACTGAAGACTGAATTTTTTGAATCATTTTCTTGTGTTTCTTGTATATATTCGCTTCTTGATATTTTGCTATTAGATATTTTAGTCTAATGTAGATTCGTTGAATCATGAGGGCTTGAATGAAGTATGCACGTATGTCTTCAAGCTTGCCATTGCGTAAGTTACAAGTCTTTCCAAAATATTCTTTTTCCTATCACTGGCATTGATTTGCATGGCGATAATTTCGCCTTTCATCCACTCGTCCGTGAAGTATTTTATTATTGCCTTTTGAAAAGGTCCTCAATCATTTTCTTGGAGCGTCGGGGCCACTTTTGTTACTACTGCTAGTTGTGGTTCAATGTTTTGGCGTTTCCTGCGTCAGTAATTAATTTTATATTTTCGCTGTAGAGGCCGCAACAAGATTGTTAATTGTTATTTGTGAATTTGTCGAAGGATTTGGAATAGGGCGACTGCAAATATTTCCGATTATAGGTTGCTAAAAGATCGGCCGTAACACCCAGTTATCTAAGTAAAATTATATTTTGTCTTCAAAATTTTAGCTGCAATTTTAATTTGCGGCGAGTGTCCATAATAATATCGCGACGGTTTAATATCGGGCGCGATATTTAGTTAAGAAAAGGAAAAGTCAAGGGTTCGCTTGACTGACATCTAACCATCGGTCTCTTATAGGAATGGACAACAAATGAGCTACTTGGTGGGGTCACGTTAAATTAGCCTTACACTTAATTCGTGATACTCTTTTTGTTTTTAATTATTTAATGATAACGAATATTTACAATAGTGTGTTGTGAGTAATTTCTTCTTTTCATCATCAGAGGTTCTGGTCAACTATGATGTGTTTTTCTTAAATCTATTACATTTTTTATTTTTTGGAGGGGCAATGGCTGCCATATGGGCTCGCCCTCGGCCGGTTTATACAAAAACCCTTCGGACGGGCAGCTATTACCTGCCTTCCTTTGTGGCACTAAACTTTTTATTGTTCCTTTACTTTCTAAACTATTTTTAACTATTTATCCTTAATGCATTATTTTCTTATTTCTACTATAATTCTTTAAGTATATATTTCTGGGCTCGTCCACTACTGTTGTTCAATGATATGGCGGCAACTAACATCGATAACAAACTAATAAGTTTCGATGACGATGAGTCAATCAAGACTTTGGGGATCATTTGGCAGAGCGATCTGTTCAAGTTTTCAATAAAACTAGTGTCCAGTCAAAGTGTAAAGAAAAAATGGAAAGTTTATTCATTCACTTGTTATTTTCTGCCGAACCAAATTGCAATGTAAGTTCACTTGAAATAATCATGAATGCTATTTTGCTGCAAACATATCAATTGCTTGCTCTATTAGTTTCACCCTCTTTCATTTCACATTTCCAGAAGCCATTTTGAGCTAATAACCTAAAAATAGTACTTAAAACACAATTTAAAAATTAATAAATAAAATTCAATAATTTACCGCATGAAACGCATAAATTATGCTTCGTATCGATATTAGCTTTAATTACGTTTGTAATGGGGTGAATCTTCGTTAATATTTTCTACATTTTTCACTTATTTTCACTATCTTGACATTTGACAATAATATCATCGCATCAAAGTGAATACACATAGATAACAAGCTTATCCGCCAGATGTCGCCCCGTTAATTATTTTATAGCCACCGGGTGAGAGATGGCACGCTTAGCCTAAGCGCTATAGCTACTATGTAACTATTTAGAGTCTTTGTTCATTTAGAAGAGAAAAATATTTTACTTTTTATTTAACCTTAATACTACAACAACACAGTACAACAACTTTAACTCGAACAATAAACATCTAACAATAATGGCGAACACGTTGTTCTTCTTCTTGCTTCTGTACCAACTGTTGAACCTCTATCCTCGTTCCTCTCGTGGCCGTTAGCCGAAGCTCGGGCATGACCGCCACATCACTCCCCCCTAGTGACAGAGTGACGTCACTCAGGAACGAAACATTCTTTTTGGCGTATGTCCTCTTTGGCGGGTTCATGATGGAGCCCCATTGGTGTTTATTGGGTGCTTCGGTCGCGTCGTTTGTTGCTTAAGTAGTGTCATTTTTAACTTCGTATGCAGGTTTTAGCCTTTCGATTGACACTGTCTTTTCTTCTCCATTCGCGTTGATTTTAAATACCCTGTCGCTTATTCTTTCAGTAACTATGTAAGGTCCGGAATACGGTCGCTCGAGTGGTTTCTTCACACCGTCTACCCTCAAGAAAACGTGGGTACAGGTTTGTAAATCTTTGAGGATGAATACGCGCGCTTTTGTATGATGAGCGGTTGGAGTTGGTTTGATGCTTCGCATGTGCTGTCTGAATTTCTCAACGAAGATTTGTGGATCCGCTGGCATGTCTTGACTGATGAAAAATTCTCCAAGAACACGCAGCTTTGTTCCGTAGAACATTTCTGCTGGTGCGGCTTCTAAATCCTCCTTTAAGCTCGTGCGAAGTCCAAGGAGCACGGTTGATAGCCGTTACGTCCAAGGAACCTGTGGATGACACATGAGAGCTGCTTTTAAGGTTCGATGCATGCGTTCTACCATTCCATTGGAAGCTGGGTGATACGGCGTTGTTCTAATTCTTTTTGCACCGATTAACTTCGCCATTGCAGAGAATAGAGCTGACTCAAACTGAGTTCCTTGGTCTGTCGTTATTGTCAGCGGTGTACCGTAGCGACTTACCCAATTATCGAATAGAGCAGTTGCTACTGTGTCTGCTGTCATGTCTTTTGTAGGTGTTACTTCTGGCCAGCGCGAGAATCTGTCTATTACTGTGACGCAATATCTGAATCCGTCGACAGGTGGTAATTCAATGATATCAATGTTAATGTGATTGAATCTGCTGTCCGGTATGTCGATTCGGTTAGGTTTCAGCTTAGTGTGCTTCTGTATTTTCGCCTTTTGACATGATAGACAATTACGTGACCACGCTAAAGCATCTCGTTTGATGCCAGGCCATATGTACTTTTCCTTCAATTGCTTGCTTGTTGCTCTGCCGCTCTGATGAGATAGTCCGTGGATTGTATTGAATGCTATCTTTCGTAAGCTCTTTGGGATGAATGGTCTGATCGTACCGGAAGAAATATCGCAGTAGATGAAGATTCCCTCATTCGGATCGACATTGAGGCGTTGTAGCTTTAATGAAGATCTTGGATTTGTTAACAGGTCTTGTAACTCTTCGTCATTGGCTTGTGGTTGTTGAATTTCTTGTGGTCCGATAACCGTCGGTATGTTGATTTGGTTTATTCTAGACATAGCATCCGCAACTATATTGTCTTCACCCTTAACGTATGTTATTTCGGTGTTGAATTGTGATATGAATGACAATTGTCGGATTTGGCGAGGTGAAGCTTGTTATGATTTTTGAGAGAGTGCGTACGTGAGCGGTTTATGGTCAGTTTTTGTAACGAATGTGCGATCTTCTAAGATATGCTGGAAGAATTTGATTGCTGCATAAATTGCGAGAAGTTCGCGGTCGTACGTGCTGTAGTTTTTTTCCGTAGCGTTCAGTTTTCTGGAGAACAGACCTATAGGTTTCTACTGTTTCTCGACGAACTGCTCTAGTACTGCTCCAACGGCGGTGTCCGACGCGTCAGTTCTGAGTACTAACATTGCTTGTGGATCAGGAAAAGACATCATCGTTGCTGTTGCTACACTTTGTTTGCACTTTTCGAATATTTCGAGCGTTTCTTGTGTCCATGGTACTTTCCTTTTGTCATTTCGTTTAGAGGCGCCTGCAGTTTGGCTGCTTCAGGTATACATCTGCGGTAGTGTTTAATTATGCCTAAGAAACGTCGTAATTCCTGTATGGTTTCAGGTGGCTTGTAGTCTACGATTGCTTCGATACGCTCTGCTGGTGGTTGATATCCATCTGGGCTGATTGTGTATCCTAAGTATTGTATTTTTTGTTGGCCAAAAACACATTTGTTTACGTTGATGACTAGCTTGTGCTCTTGAAGGCGCTTGAACACTTGTCTTAGATGTTCTTGCTGTTGTTCACGTGTTTCTGACATGACTAGTACATCGTCAATATAGACAAAAACAAAGTCTAGGCCCCTGAATACCGAGTCAACGAATCGTTGAAATGTTTGTGACGCGTTGCGGAGACCAAATGGCATGACTCTATATTCGTACAGACCATATGGTGTGTTCACTGCAGTTTTTTGGATATCTTGCTGCGCCATTGGTATTTGGTGGTAGGCTAGACTAGGTCTAACGATGAGAATATTCTTTTGCCGTGTAGTTGTTGGAATAAGTTTTGAAATAGCGGTGTTGAATATCTATCAGGTGTTGTCCTGGCATTTAGTTTTCTGTAGTCGCCGCATACACGCCAACCACCAGTTTTTTTTGGGTGTTAGGTGCACTGGAATTGCCCATGGATTGCTTGAAGGTCTGATAATGTTTTGTTCGAGCATGTATTCTAACTCGGCGCGTAGTGCCTTCAATTTTTCTCCTGCTAGCTTTCTTGCATGTTCGTAGACTGGAACACCAGTGGTTTCAATGTAGTGTGCTACCTTCGCTGTAGCTTCCGTCCGTGGAACTGTTGATGGCTTGGTGATTTCGACAAAATCTTTCAATATAGCGGAAAATTGATTCTCTTTATCGACGGTAGAAACGCTGTGGATTGAAACTTGTGTGACAATTTTGTTTTACAAGAGGTGTTTGGATCCATAAGTAATCTTTGACGTATATCAATGATTAATCCAAGTTGTTTCAGAAAGTCAGCTCCAATGATGGCTGTTTTAACATCTGCTACCATGAATGACCATTTGAAAGCTCTGCGGAATCCGAAATCAATTTCCAAAATTTTATTCCCATAAGTATTAATTATGCTTGCGTTTGCAGCATAGAGTTTTAACGGACTCACACTTAGTTTTGTTTTTAGTAGTGCTCGTGGTAGCACTGAGATCACTGATCCTGAGTCGATCAGAAACTTGATATTATTGATCTTGTCATAGATGTGCAGGCGGTATTCTTGAGGAATTTTATTGCCGTCGCTTTCCGCCTGATTCAAGGACGACTTATTTAGTTTTCCTGTTTGGTGTATTTGCACGGCTGTAGGCATCGTGTCGCTTTTTCTTTAAATCGCCGATGATAATAGCATATCTCATCCTTTTCGGCTGGTCGGTTGCGGGATCTTGTTCGCCTTCTGTCTCTTTCTGGATTTCGTCCATCCGTTTTGTTTGTGATCGCCGTGACTGCAACAATCAGGGACTCGATCGCTCTTTCTAGTCGATCTATTAGCTTGTCGTCGGATTGTTTGTTCATATTTACCGCTTCGACGTCGATGTGACTGCCGGTTACCATGACGCTCGGTGTCGGATTGATTTTGATTAGCCTATCTGCTAAACTTGCTGCACCGGTTAGGCTGGTTTCTGCGTTCGCTGATAGAACGAATCGCACATTCGCTGGTGGACGTTTGAGCCACAGTGATTTCAACACATCTTCGGTAACTCAGTCTGTAGCGAGATCTTGCATACGCCGTAACAGTTGTGAAGGTTTGTTGTCGCCTAGTTCTACGCCGTGTAGCAGGATTCGTAGTTGCTCTTCCTGCGTCGTGCTGAGCCGAGTGATTATGCCTTCTTTTAGCGTGTTGTATTTATTGGCTGCCGGTGGTTTTTTTACAATATCCGACACGTGTTGTAGTAATTCTGAGTCGATGTATGAGATGACGGTCAAATATTTAGTCTCGTCACTCATAATTCTTCTTCTGAGAAAGGTAGCCTCCACTTGCATGAACCAGAGAGCTGGGTCCTGTTTCCAAAATGGTGGCAATTTGAAACTGACTGACGCCATTTGTTCCGCTTCACGCTCATCCTTCATATTTTGTGGTTCGTTATTCATGTTCCTTTTTTTCTCGGGGTCACCAATTATAGCTACTTTGTAACTATTAAGATCTTTGCTCAATTAGTACGAAGAAATATTTTTTATGTACTTTCATACATAAAACAACACAATACTATTTTTTACTAGATCAACAAAGGCCAACACATCCTTTTCTCTGGTTTCTGTCCCAACCGTCAAACCTCTATCGCCGTTCCTCTCGTGGCCGTTAGCCGAAGCTCGAGCATGACCGCCACACTGGCCCAGGCATAAATAATCTTAACCAACATTCGCCTGGCACGAGAGTTATGAGGTACATCTTGCACCCTCCCTCATCGACAGCCCGATTTTGCGAAATGGTTGTTAGTAAACAATTTAAGGATCGTGCATAAATGGCCAAACAGACTTACTTTGTTCTCTCTTTTCTCAATGTACAAGGCACAAAGCACAGGGCACTAACTTCTGCACTCAACTTCACCACACGGAAGTTCGAAAACTAATGAGTGCAGAAATCAAGCCAAGCTCCAAACTCCACTCTCATCCCTACCAAGAAGTCCGGATGCTATGCCTTTTTAATTGACCTTTATAATCGGTCCCACGATCCGTGGTGCACGTGGCAAACTCAGCATCCGCACATTGTTGGATTGTTTACAATCACACGCTCATTCAAAAAGAAAAGGGCATGTGAAAAAAGTCAATCGGTCCACCGAAACTATAGAAAAACCAAATAAGCAATCGGCCGTCTTGTATTGCGAATGTCCTCGACATTCGCTCAACGCGATGTGTGGCAATACAGAGGTCGTGCGACAATTTGGTCGTAACATGCATTTATGATTGTTTTATTAATTTTGTGTTAATTAAGGTTTGAAATCTAGGAAGCGCTTTCTCTGCGACTGACGACGCATAGCTGAATTGCAGGCGTGTAGCCTCTGTCCAAGAGAGACCGCCACAGAAGAATGGCAAAACCAGATTCCAGTGTTGTCAACGAAATGATTTGCGGGGGGCGTTGAAGTGGACGCCAATAAATAATTAAAGCAGATTTTATTCGGGCAATTAATTAATTATTGTAAAATAGGATTTTTTATAATTAGTTTGTTAAACTATTTTGCGTTAATTAATGCTTGAAATATGCAGAGCGCTTTCCCCGCGACTGGCGAGGAATAGCTGAATTGCTGGCGTGTTGCCTCCTTCCAAGAGATGGCGCCATCAAAGAACGGTAAAAGTAGTTCCTTTGATGTCAACGAAATGGCGACTACAAATGGTGGAAAAACATTGAAAGTAATGCGTGTGATTTAATGAATTCAATCGATCGAAACGTCGACGTCTCTCTGGAGGTAACGTTAAGTAACGATGGCAACTTTAAGCGGCGTCCTGCGGCGATTGTCGAGCAATCGTCACCTGGTGAAGTGCACCACGTTAAATGTCTGTGCCCCACGGAGAAGGTTAAGTTACGCCGCGAAAGAGTACGATGGTAATAAATTTCGATTATCTTAACCTCAACGCTTAAGCGAATTATGTTTTAGACGTCGATCCAGCTCCTTATTATTTCGACGAATCGACGCAACGTGCGCTGAAACTATTGACCCGCATCGATCCGGCGAAAGTCTATAAGCGTCGGCGAACGGGCGGCAAGAAATTAGAACAAACAAATTCATGACGAACGCGGAGTTGAAAGAGGCCATCGCCGAAGCGCACAAACAAACCCTTAGATGAACTGATCCAAATCCACTCGAACGATCCCGCTCTGATCGGCTTCGACACGTCGAAGTGCATCTTCACCGATATCAATTTCGGCGTGAAGAACTCCGACCGGCGGATCGTCGTCCGCAATCCGGCCGACGGCACGTTACGCGACGCCGATTGGTCAATCAACTCTATTTCCCATTGCGCGGCCGCAGTCGCTATCGCAAATCTGCTCGATTGCAAAGAGTACGTCTTCCTGCTGGACAAGGCGTGCATCGAGTTCGAGCCGGGGAGTCGCGCGTATCAACGGGCGACGAGCGGCAGGACTTCGAAGCGCCGCGATCGACGCGACATTTCGGCCCGGTGGCGTCCTTCCTCGTCCGGTTCGCGCACATCGATAACTTGCTGCTGGACGTCGTCGAGACGATGCACGCCGACGAGGCGATCGAATTGATACGATTGTACGCGAGTGTGCATCGCGTGTCGATAGATGGCGACGCGGAGCGATTGGTCGCCGATTACGGCGCGAAGCACGCGAATGATGTTAGAGAGCAGATACAGGAATTGGCAGCAATCGTAGACGAAGACATACGGGAGATTAATCAATTTTTAGTTCAACATAACTATTTCACATATGAATATTTGGATTCTAAGCTAAATTGAAATGTCTACATGAAATAAAACTTTGCAATATTGAGGTGAGTGAATGCATTTGATTGCCTTTGTTAAATTCTAAGATAACATGTTTATCTGCAGAGTTTCATACAAAAGCTGCACATTGAAATTAAAGAATGGTGGCAAAAGTGTTATTACACAGACAAAGAGCAACAAGAATTTCACTATATGATGATGGACTGTTTCACTGAAGAATTATTGGCCCTCCATGACTTGGAATTGAAAAAATTAAAGAAGTATTTTGCAGACAATAGGTAAAGTTATTAGTAAAACATTTAGCAATTAACATCGACAATTTTCTCTTTAGAAATATATTCACTTTACTTTCAAACCGTGAAGAACTCTGGACAAAGTTGCGCTCGTTGGAAAAATTGTCAAAAGACCGACCGCTTTAAGAATAGGGCCTGACAATTGCTGCAAGAGGAGAAAGAGCGCAACAAGATTTCGACGATGTTGCCGAAAGTCGAGGCGCAATTACGCGATTTGGCAGCGGCCTACGAAACGGAAAATTTAATCCAAGAAATTATCGATGAAACTCACGAACAAAGGAACAACGTAGGTGTTCCTCTAACGTTTACTTCCATGCAATATTAATTATATGAAATTATGAACACATCCTGATTATTTGCGTAGGAGAAGAAATTAAAGGCAGCTAAACTTAAACACGAAGGATTGATCCTCGCCCCGGCAGCAGCAACAGAAACTGAGCGTTCACAATCCGCAAGCAGGCGCGTCGTCGGCCGTGAAGAACTGTTCGACCGCCAAGAAACTGAAAATGTCGAAGAATGGTAAGTGGCCTCATGGCTCAGATCTTTCTTCCTGTTGCTTAAGTACAAACTGCTCCGAGTAAGTTACACTTTAGTGTTAACAAGAGATTGTCCGAAGAGCGAGTAAAGAGAATTCATAGTGCGAGGAGGGCGCCGAAGGAAAATCGACGAAAAAGCGAGAGACACGAACTCGGCGTGGAAATTGTCGAGGATGAATCGTATAACGATTTTCAGGTGAATTAAACAAACGGCCTGAAATTGAAACACGTTCATCGCTGATCGTTTTTTATTTTATTTTAGGAAAACATCGGATGGATGTCAAAGTACGATGTGCATGATCGAAAGATCTCCTTTAGCTGCTCTGTTACCGGTAACACCGTCCACATCGACCGTCCCAAGGAAATTAACGCCTGGTATAATGGGCTCAAAGAGTCCCAATGGCAAATCGAAATTAACCGCGTCCAGTCTTAAATTGTTGTTTTAATGTGTTTGACATGTTTGTTTTAATTTTTTAATGATTCAATCTCACGCTAATATAGTTTATAGTTAGTTATATTGGAGAACATATTTCTACAATATTTTTATATAACTACTGTTATTTTTATTTTAAATGTTTTTTTGTCTCCGTTGTTTGGAGTGATTTCGTGTTCGTATTAACTCTTTGAATTTGTATTAAATGTACTGTGATAACTTTTTAAAGTTTAAAATTAATCAGTTCATGTATCAAAAACTCGCATTTTTGTATAAATCGTTTTGTGTTCTAAATCTATTTACAATTATACGCTCATTCTTTGAATTATTGACTCCATCAAGTGTATTAATTATTTAAAAAATTGTAATGTACTGTAATTAGCAATAATAATACTAAAATAAAATTTTGTATGAGCAGTTTGCAATAATAAAAGCGCTATAATTGATTCTTTTCTTTTTTCGCTTGTATTGCATTAATTCAAGCTTTATCTTCGGATGATCGGACGCAAGTTACGAGATATTATTTTATTAATTACAAGTGTCATCGTTGCAGGGGGTCAAACTAATCTCGTGGAAACCACTGTGAAGAAAGATTCGAATTAGGCGCCTCTAAAATTTCTATTAAAAATTATTTGCGACAAACATGCGAATACGTAAATAACCAAACGCCATATTTGTCCGAATAACATTGATCACTATTTTGCGAATAGTTACAACTGAAATCAGATTAATATTTCCAGGTACGTACATCAAAACAAAACGATCGTTTCGTTTCTCGACGAGTTACTTCAACGTCAATTTGAATTAAACCTTTCATCAGTGATTTCTATTCCATTTGAACCCTCTTAGCTAGTGACCGTTATTTTTTGTTCTTACTTTAAATAATGTCGTTTATCATCCCGACAGCTGAATACGACCGGAGTGATATTCAAATGATGGATTTCGATTCGAGCAAAGAAAACATGCAACCATTACGTGGTGGAAGTAACGCATTGCAATTGACCATTACCAAAGATATTATACTTAGAGATGTGCCTATTCCATATGTCACGGATGCCGAAATGAGATTTACATACAAAAAAAAATATCGTGAAAGATAACTTACTTTTTTTTTTACCGGGTTACTAACCTGGCTTCTGCATCGGTTGATGGGAAACATTAAAACAAAATGATCTTACCTTAAGGGCTTTATTTATTTAATTTATTTAATGCGTATACAGTGTGTAATCGCGACCGATTCAAGATCTCTGGAAATAGAAGAAAAACCACATGAACCCACAAGGTTCAGTAAGTCGTGCAAAAAGCCTAATAACTAACACATCAGCGTTAGTAAGGAGTCGCGACGGCCAACATCACCTATCCAAGGTGATGCGACCGAAACAGACGCATCTGCCGTACGCGGGTTACGTGGACGCCACCACCCCCCCAACGACGCCTCCTCCGTTGCACCAGATGGAGTTGCCCCCAAAACTGGTCCAGGTGAATATTCTCTTGGTACGGGGGTTAGGAGGTGCCAAAAGGCACCCTCCCCCGTCAACAACGTTAGCGCGGGGTGCGCCAGGTGGAGTTTCCCCCAAACTGGCCCAGGCATAAAATTATGTTAACCAACATTCGCCTGGCATGAGGGTTATGAGGTGCATCTTGCACCCTCCCTCATCGACAACCCGATTTTGCGAAATGGTTGTTAGTAAACCATAAGGAACGTGCAGAAATGGCAAAACAGACTTACATTTTATTCTTCTCTCTCTCTCTCAAAAGCACAAGGCACAGGCACAAGCACAGGGCACTAACTTCTGCACTCGGGAACTCAACTTCACTACACGGAAGTTCGAAAACTAATGAGTGCAGAAATCACGCCAAGCTTCAAACTCCATTCTCATCCCTACCAAGAAGTCCGGATGCTATGCCTTTTTAATTGACCTTTATAATCGGTCCCACGATCCGTGGTGCACGTGGCAAACTCAGCATCCGCACATTCTTGGATTGTTTACAATCACACGCTCACTCAGACGGAAAAGGGCATGTGACAGGGTCAATCGGTCCACCGAAATTAATGCAAGACCACTTAAGCAATCGACCGTCTTGTATTGCCAATGTCCGCGACATTTCTTCACACGCTCAACGCGATGTGTGGCATTACAGAGGTCGTGCGACAATTCGATCGTAACAGTCGGCCATCCTGCAAAACCAAACGACCTCGTTTGTTCAATATCGACACTAACCTTTAAATTTAAAAATGTTCATTCTTCCTCCGAAGAACTAAGGACATCCCCCGGAAACCACCGCTTCAAATGTTCCGCGGACTCGACCGCTTGATGGGGCTTCCTTCTTGTCCGATTGGATCCTTCTAGATCTTCAACCACATATCTGTCCTGCGTCAGGACTTTGACGACCTTAAATGGCCCTTTGAATTTGGCCAGCAATTTCTTGCTGCCTTCGCCAACAGCTTGTCTAAACACGACAACAAGATCTCCTTCACGGTACTTTCGAGGTCGCATTCTACGCTTGTCAAACAATGCCTTTTGTTTTATTTGTTTGGCCTCAATGCGATCCTTAACTTTTTGTCTCTCACTCTGGAGATCGGCTATGGTTGGTCGTTCAGGTTGCACTTGTGCCGTTAATGCTGCATCCGCATGTGCCCTGGGTTTGAAACCCATCAATAATTCACTCGGGGTAACGCCTGTGGTAACATTTTTCGCATTGTTCAGGGCGAACTGAATGTTAGGAAGGTGCTTCTCCCAATACATTTCCTCATTTACGCTGCTCGCCAGGGCATGCAATATCGTTGCATTGTATCTTTCAACTTGCCCATTTGCACGGGGCGTGGCGACAGCGTTCAATATGTGCTTGATGCCTTTATTGAGGCAATAATCCTCAAACGATTTGGAGGTGAAAGCCGTTCCACGATCAGATATTAATCGTGTCGGCACTCCATATATCACCAATATCTCATCAAGAATTTTGAGAACAGCTGCGGTCGATGTCGCTTTCACCGCGCGTATGATAATAAATTTGGTGAAGGCATCTATAACGACAAAAATATGCCTCTTTCCACCAACGCTTTTATTAAAAGGTCCCAGATGATCAACGTGAATCGTGTGAAACGGAACTGGTACCTTCTCAACCGGATGTAAAAATCCCTCTTTCTTTCCGGTTTTGGACCGGTGTACCAAACATCGTACACATGTTCGAATATATTTGTCCACATATTCCCTCATCTTAGGAAACCAATACGCTTCCTTTAATTTAGCAAGCGTTTTCTCCAAACCGAAGTGTCGCATCTCGTCATGATTGGACCTTACAACTTCACGTCGCATTCCACGTGGAACTAACCATTTTATTTCTCCATTTAGCAATTTATAAATTTTATTATCGCTTAATTTATACTCCTGGTGAATTGTCTTTGAGTAGGTGTCTGATGGTGGTTTTTGTAAAATATTTCTTATAGCTTCTAGCTTTGCATCGGTCATTTGGGCTGCCATCACCCAGTCGTCGGTTGTTATTCTGAAGACGAAATTTTCTGGCAATTCGGTTGCTTCTCCAACCGTGTTCCTGCTTAGAGCATCTACGTGCTTCATTTTTGTACTGGCACGATGTTCTATTGCAAAATCGTATTCCTGCAGTTGTAGCCACCAACGAGCAATTTTTGGTATCAAGTCTCGTTTTTCCGCCGCTAATTTTAGCGATTGACAATCGGTGACCACTTTAAAATTCTTGCCGATAAGATACACTCGAAATCTCTTTAATGTTTCGACGACCGCTAACGTTTCTAGCTCAAAAGAATGCCATTTATTTTCGGCAGCGGTCAATTGACGACTATAATATTGTACAGGTTTCAGTACTCCATCGTCGTCCACCTGCATTAATATTCCCGCAATCCCTGTCTGGGATGCATCGGTATGAATTTCTGTCACAGCGTTGCCATTATACACGGCCAATAGCGGACGATCTTGCAATTTGTCCTTTAAAATCGTGAATGCTCGTTGTTGTCTATCAGACCATTTCCACTGCACATTCTTATGCAGTAATTCAGTTAGTGGTCTACTGATCGTTGCATTATTAGTGATAAATTTTCTGAAATATCCCGTGAGTCCGAGAAATTGTCGCACCTGGTGGACGGTCTTTGGTGTAGGAAAATCAACAACCCCCTTAATTTTAGCCTCACCAGGTCGAATACCAGCTTTCGTTATCTCATATCCGAGATATTGTATGCTTTTCTTGAAGAAATTGCATTTACGTGGATTTAGAGTAAGATTATTCTTACGGAGAGTTTCTAACACGTTTCGCAAATTCTTCATACCATCATCGAAAGTTACGGACGGGATTAAAATATCATCTAAATATGCGAGAATATCTGAATGGTTTAATGATGCTAACATTTTATTTATTATTCGTTGAAAAACGCTGGGTGCGTTAGCGAGGCCAAATGGCATCCTCTTAAATTCGTACTGCCCGTCCGGCGTTACGAAAGAAGTCTTATCCATCGAGTCGGTTGCCATTTTTAATTGGTAATAGCCGGAAAATAAATCGAGAGTCGTGTAAAATTGAAATCCTCTCAACCGATCTATTTGATCTTCGATTAAAGGTAACGGATGACGATCTTTCTGCGTTATCGCATTTAATTGGCGATAGTCCACGCATAGACGTTTCTCACCGTTAGGTTTATTAATCAAAACAATCGGCGAAGCAAACTCCGAAGACGAATCTTGAATAATATCCGCCTCCTTTAATTCTTTCACCATTCCCTTTACCAATTCCCTCTCGGTGTAAGCCATTCGGTACGGACGATAAAAGATTGGTTTATTCGTTTTTAATTTCAGGGTCATTTCTTGACCTACCGCACAACCAACTTCGTTCAAATTTGTGGCGAAGCAATCACGGTATTCGTTTAATAATTTTAAGACGCGATGTCGTTCCTCTTTGCCTAGCTCTTCGCATATTTTTACGTCGCTTTCTAACAGCGGCGCTACGTCATCATCATTGATCTTCTTAATGTCCGCGAGAGTTTCAGCTTCCTCACAAGATTCTCCACGTGCAATAACATCATCCTTCCTGATAATTATTTCGTTGGCGGATAAATTGATGACGGGTACTTTGCATTCGTTCATCATTTGTATTCTCATTATTGAACGGGGTATAAGGCTTTCTTCGCCCTCCTTGCAACGTACACTTTTATCAATAAAAATATCTCCCGTTATTTCTGTACGACAGGACACGAAACCAACGTAATTCGATGGAATTAACGTATCTTCATTTGCCGTAAATTTAGTCTTTTTCTTCCGAATGAAATTTAACTTCGTGTCGTCCTTGTGTACGATCACGTGCGGTAACTCCGTGAATGGATTGCCTATTATGACATCTGTATCTTGTAGGCGATCTTCTACCACCAAAAATGTTAATCTTGCCGAACATTCGCCAATTTCAATGTTTGTTGGAGGTGTTACACCCAGTGGTTTCACGGTACCACCTCCGTACCCCTTTATTGTTGTACAATGATTGCTAGTAAACCATAATTTCAACAAACGTGCCGTACTCTCTTTCATTAACATGACCGAAGAACCGAAATCGACGAAACCATCCACCCAGACATCATTCACTCTTACTTGCAAAAAATACTTTTTGTTCAATCCTACCTTGTTGTTGGTAGTCGTCCGGATTTCCTTTTCTTCCCTCTTCATTGAGCAATCGGGTGCTTTGTGGCCCTCCTTGCCACATCGGAAGCAAGTGACGACAAATTTTTGCGGTCTAGAGCGATTATTAAATTTCGAAACCCCTTTATTATGTTGTTGTTGCGAAACTGGCGGCTTAAATGGTCGCTTTGTAAATACTTTGGAGGCGTTCGTGTACGATTTCGAAGTCGAAGGAAGCGACCTCAAAAATTGGAACAACTCCTCCGGCGACTTGAAGTTTCCGGCACCAGCGGCCGCTTGTACAGCTTCCTCTTGAAGTCCTCCAATTAGTAAATTCATTCGGATTTCATCGTTGAAATCCATCAACTCCATCAAGGCCATCTTTTCATAGTAATAATTTAAATTCGACTCTTCCGCTTTCTTTACGCGGTTCAGGATTTTCCTTAAGATCCCCTGATAATCGATGCTTTCCGGAAAAGCCTTTCTTAATCTCGCCTTCCATTCATCCCAAGTCAAATTCAGGGAGTTTTGTGAATCGTACCACGTACGAGCGAGCCCCTTCAAATTTGCCGTTGCCGTATAAATATATGTGGCCTCCGTCCAAGCGTTTACTTCGCCCAACTGTTCGATTTGTTTAATATATTTATTTATCGACGAAAACTCGCTGGACGGATCAAACGGCGGCACTGGCAGCGACGGCGGCATACTTGTTCTTGCCGGACTGGATACTACGGCACTATTTTGCATCGCTTGCACGGAATGTGCGAGCTGCAAAACTACGTCAGATAACTTATCGATCTTGGTTGTATTCGGACGTTTTGCCGGTGTGACATCTTCGCTCGAAGCAGCCTGTTCCTCACCTGCATTATTCCTCTTACTTCTACGTCTAACCATTATAAATCTTCGCTCTTTGTTCTTAAAGGAAGGGAAAAAGAAAACACACATGTGGTTCTTTATTTCACACAAAAATAATACGCAAACATAAATATTTTGATCTTCACTTCGGACCAAAAGAATGATTTTATGTTGCGGCGTCTATTGAAACAAAACAAAGGAGGATGGCCCGACACATTTATCTGTATTTTTACAATAGCAAAATCGGAAATTTTGCAGTCGAAACAAACAATTGTATACTTTTTCTCTTTGTGTTGACGGAGATCAAGGAAATACACAAACATGAAGATACACATAATCTTCGACTCGGCCTTCACCGAGTTATTCCTTTTAATTCTTCCACATAAATCAAACACAGAAAAAAGTATAAACAACAGGTCAAATTTCGGTGACCCAGATTGACGACGAAAAGGCAAGCATTGCATTTCATTCTTCTATTCCAGAAGCTTGAATCGTAAATTATATATTTTTTATTTTATTTTTTTTTCGTTCCAACCATATGCAGAGCAAGGTCAGTGAACTAATCCCACTTCTGAGATTGTCACGGATGCCGAAATGAGATTTTCATTAAAAAAAAATATCGTGAAAGATAACTTACTTTTTTTTTACCGGGTTACTAACCTGGCTTCTGCATCGGTTGATGGGAAACATTAAAACAAAATGATCTTACCTTAAGGGCTTTATTTATTTAATTTATTTAATGTGTATGAAGTATGTAATCGCGACCGATTCAAGATCTCTGGAAATAGAAGAAAAACCACATGAATCCACAAGGTTCAGTAAGTCGTGCAAAAGGCCTAATAACTAACACATCAGCGTTAGTAAGGAGTCGCGACGGTCAACATCACCTATCCAAGGTGATCCGACCGAAACAGACGCATCTGCCGTATGCGGGTTACGTGGACGCCACCACCCCCCAACGACGCCTCCTCCGTTGCACCAGATGGAGTTGCCCCCAAACTGGCCCAGGCATAAAATTATGTTAACCAACATTCGCCTGGCATGAGGGTTATGAGGTGCATCTTGCACCCTCCCTCATCGACAACCCGATTTTGCGAAATGGTTGTTAGTAAACCATAAGGAACGTGCAGAAATGGCAAAACAGACTTACATTTTATTCTTCTCTCTCTCTCTCTCTCAAAAGCACAAGGCACAGGCACAAAGCACAGGGCACTAACTTCTGCACTCAACTTCACCACACGGAAGTTCGAAAACTAATGAGTGCAGAAATCACGCCAAGCTCCAAACTCCACTCTCATCCCTACCAAGAAGTCCGGATGCTATGCCTTTTTAATTGACCTTTATAATCGGTCCCACGATCCGTGGTGCACGTGGCAAACTCAGCATCCGCACATTCTTGGATTGTTTACAATCACACGCTCACTCAGACGGAAAAGGGCATGTGACAGGGTCAATCGGTCCACCGAAATTATTGAAAGACCACTTAAGCAATCGACCGTCTTGTATTGCCAATGTCCGCGACATTTCTTCACACGCTCAACGCGATGTGTGGCAATACAGAGGTCGTGCGACAATTCGATCGTAACAAATAATAATCGCAAGTGCGCCAAAAAAATGGACGCGACAGCGACATGTATGAAATTTATTTATGTAAATACGCGAACATAAAAACATATGGAAAGAATTATCTGCCCAAGTTCTGCGAAAATTGCGGGATATTCGTCTTGAATGGAACGTTTTTTTCCCACTCGAACTACATAAATAGTTTAATAATTTTTAGAAATATCTCAAATTCCATAAATTTATTACATCCTAAAACAAGGGAATTACCTGCAAAACAAACTTATCGGCATAAATTATGGAAATATGAGTGTTTTCGCGTTTCGACGATCACCCGCCGTTGGGTGATCTTTCTTTTTACGGGTTTGAATTAATTTGCTGCTGGTTTAGTGAATATGAACTATATTTACATTGTTGATTTTACAATTTCTTGCTGTTGATCGTTCTTGTCGATCGCTCTTACATTTTTATACTACTTTTAGTTTCGTGATTTTCTCAAAAGGAAAATGTTTCATTTCCCTTTCCTTCTATTTTAAAGGGTGGTGAATCCTGGCGCGTGATTGGTTTGTATTCACGTTAAAATTCCACATTTTTGGAAATATCCAACACGCCAGGATTTACCGGCTATTGTTGACAAAAAAGGTCGTTTATTGCGGACCCAATTTGGACGCGACCTTTAAAGTAATAAACTAATGAACATAAAATTTTCTTAACTAAATTGTTGGTACGTGACCAAAGAATTGTACAAAAAATTAATAAATGTATTTAAAATTACAAACGTAAATAACTAGTAAAGTAACATAATATACTAATAAAATAAACTATTTGCTGTGCGAACAATGAGAAAACTTTTGTTCTTTCCCGGAGAATATATTGCCCATATGAGATGTCTTGATTTTAAATTACACTACACTTAAATAAAACGAAAATACACATTGTCTTGTAATATTAATATCAAATAGAAATTAGTAAATAGTATAAAATTTCCTTTAATTTATTTTATTTATCATATAATTAGCTTCGTAGCTGTATTGAGCTCGTCCTTTAAATGATGCTGCTTATCGAAACAAACTTATAACCGAGTTTAAAACTAACAAATTCCTTTGCTTACTTGTTTATTGAAACCAAATCCTTATTCTAATACTCGTTCATCTACATAGAAAACTTGATAAATTTCATGACGATATCGTCACGTAAATTTATGTTGTGCAACTTAATTTTTCTTAACGCAAAGTGGATTTGAAATGATAAACGATGCATCGCAAAAAAAAATCTACTCTACCGCGAAATATTCACTTTACGACTTTGTAATTAATATAAATTCGCATTATAGTGAAGGACATAAAAGAAACTTACTTAAAGAAAAATGATGCATCAAACCAGTAAAATTGTGATATTCATCACACAATTTTTCCAAACGACGATCGTAAGTTAACATTTTACGTTAACAAAGGAACGTTTCCAGCGCCAAGAAAAAGTGTTAGAAAAACTTCTATGATAATGTATTGTGAGTAAATACCAACCTAAAGGAAAACAGTTTTTTTCTCCACAACTCGTGACGCTTTATTTAACGCTATACAACATTGGGGACCATTGAATGGAATAATATTTTATACGGCCATTGAAGAACCTACAAGAATTGAGTAAATGATTTTTAAAGTTGCTAACATCTATATAAAATTATATAAAAATTATGTGGGGCACAGTGTGGGGAATAATAATAATAATGGTGCTCGTAATCGATTAACAATTTATCCGAGTAACCTGCCATTTAGGAACGGTTCAGGTGCCTCAAAACATTTTCTTTTACGGCGTTGCTTGCAAAGCAAAATACAATTATTAGTTTAAGAAAAAAAGTATTTTGTGAATTTTTAAAATTTAACTTCATGAAAATTCATTTTGTGAATAACCGAACACACTCAAGGAATATTATACAAATATAATTAGCTTTAGCAAAATTATAAACTACAAATACATTTTATGCTTTAAATAATCGTATCATTCGCAGAGGCATTATAAGTTGTAATTTAAATCGAATCATTTGATATTTTATTTCTTACGCGATTTCTGTTGATTGCCATTCCTTCCATAAACAATAAATTAATTTCGAAATCAATTTCATTCGAGTTCGATTCGATTTTTTTTATTGAACAGTTAAAAGGAATTTACAGAAAATATTTAATATGTTTAAATTATTATAAAAGTTTCGCTTTCGTATTTTTTGTATCTTAAATGCCTGCTAGTTTTTATTGAACGGGGCAACAAAATTTATTAATTGGGGGGATGTGTTTTCTTACTTGAATTTTTCTTAGAGTTTCGAGCGTGAGGCGCTCCTTATTCCGGTTTGAATTTTATTTGTTTTCATGACTTGTTATTGTTTAACCAGGACGTGGATTGCCTGAAGGGCCAGCGGGATTTTCGCACATCAGTGCCGGAGAGTTTGTTATGCTGGTGGTAATATGAAGGGAGCGTAGTAGAGGATTGTCATGCAGTGCCAGGTTCTGGAGGAATTTATCGTTTAGTTTGGTGATGTGACTTTTTATTGGAATGATTGAGAGGTGGTTTTGGATAGTTTGATTTGAGATGAGGTAGCGTTCTCGGGAGATGGTTCGGACGTAGCGGTTGTTACTGGGGTGGATTCTTCTTTGTAGGTGGGTGGCGGCGGTTGACCAGATGGGTGATCCGTAAGTGAGGATGGGGCGGATGTATGCATTTAGGATTTTAATGCCTGTTTTTGGTTGGAGTCCATTTGATTTTAGGATGGGGAAAGGGTTGCGTGATTGGATGGTAGCTTTTCTGAGAAGGGAGTCGATATGTGGGCGAAATGTTGGGTGTTTGTCGATATGGATTCCTAAGTAAAGGATTTTGTTAGTCCACGGGACAGGATGGTCGTTGACATGGATCCGGTATTTCGGAACCGGACGCTTTCTGCCTGGAGGCATATGGATTGCTTGGGTTTTGGTGGGGTTTACATGCAGCCCCCAGGATTTGTAGTATTTCACTACGGCATTGGTATGGTACTGTAGTTTATTGCGAGTTGATTCCACGATTTTTCCTCGCGAGATTATTGCCGTGCCATCTGCAAAGAGGAATGTGAACGTGTCTTTGTGGTAGCAGTTGCGAATTGGGATGTCATTTGTGTAGATGATGAAGAGACGAACCTTGTGGGACTCCGGAATGAATTGACTGGATTTCAGATAGCGAATCTTCAACGTTGCAGGCGAAGGTGCGGTTTTGAAGGTAGGAGGGGACGGATTTTTGCAGATATAGTGGAACACGGAGGACCGCTTATAGAGGGGGGCATCGTGGTTGACTTTGTCGAAGGCCTTTTCCAGGTCCAACAAACTGGCCATCACGTGCCTTCCCCTATTGCGCCCTTCTTGGATTAAGGATGCCAAGCGATACGCCTGTTGGACGCATGAGTGGGAGCGGCGAAATCCAAATTGCTCATTTGGTAGGGCATGTAGTGTGGCTTCGCGTATTCGGGTCATTAAGCAAGCCTCATAAAGGTTGCCTAATGTTGGTAATAGGGAGATCGGACGGTAAGAGGAAGGAAGGTGTGCAAGTTTCCTAGGTTTGTGGATGGCGATGACGACCGCAAATTTCCATTTTGTGGGGAAGTAATTTTGCTGAAGGCAGGCATTGAATATTTTGGTGATAAGGACGATGGCTGGCTTTGTTGGGAAGTGATTTTAGTGCGAAATTTGGGATTTTGTCGAATCCAGGTGCAGATTTGCTATTTAAGGATTTTATGTGTTCGCGGATCTCGGTGGGAGTTACTATGGCCGATTGGGGTGGCGGGAATGGATACGGCATGTTGTGGAGGCGGATGTTATATTTGATTTTTTGTATCGTCCGATAGGGTAGTTTATTTGGCGTGAATTGTTTGGCGTACGTCTCGGCGAGGGTATTTCCTATTTCTTGGTTCGTGGTGCTGAAGGTTGGCGGTGTGTTGGGGTAGTTGGTTTGCAGAGCGGGAAGAATTGAATGGGGGGTGGGTGAGTTTGGTAGGGAGGGACCTTGGATCATCGTCTAGTTCTTCAACGCGTGCGTTCCAAGAGGATTCTTGGTGTATTTTGATGGCGGTTTTAATTTTGGTGGTGATTTGGTTAAGGAGTGTTTTGTGGGGCGGAAATCGGGTACGTTGGAAGGTTTTTCGGATGCGATTTTTTTCGCGGATGAGGGAAGGTCATGTGGTGGGAGCGGTTTGAAGTAGGTTGGAGTGAGGCAATGTTTCTTTTTGTTAGAAGTTTCGAGAGAATTGATTATGTTTTTGGTGAGGTCATCTATGGCGTCTGTGTCAAGGATAGTTGGATTTGCAATTTATTAATTTACTTTAACTAACCAATTAAGATTCGATCCATAAAAGAACTCGCAACTTCTTTGTGAGTTTCTAAATGAGTTGGGATCTCAAAATTGTCCCCTTAATTAAAATAATTTGAAAAACTATATACGAGAAACTGGCGGTTAAGTTAAAGTATACGACAGTCCTCCTTAATGTCGACGTTATTGCGCTTTATACGAGATATACGAGTGGGGACAAAAAGGGACGAGGATAAACGCGAGCGGCAGGTGAAATAGAATTAAATTTCGGGTAAAACAAAATAAAGTCTGTCGATGATTATTAGTAACAAAAACCTTTGCATTGAAGTGTTTGGTCTAAAGAGTCTCGTAATTGGTGGTTAATTTTTATTATCGATGTCTACAGATGTCTCCTTGGTAAATGGAGCGCGCGAGGCCTTTTGCCGCGCGTTCGCCTTTCATCATATCACGAGCCACCGCAAATAGAGCTTTCGCTGAAAAAGAAAACGGGAAACATTTTCCCTTCCCATCTCATTTCTAGCCGAATCGTTTGACAAATCATCAATACTCGAGGAATATCAAGCGCCATCCGGGATGAAAGTAAAATAGTTGAGGAGCGAGAGGAAGTTGGAACAGAGGCGTAGATAGTTGAAAAATTCCCTGTCCTTATACCTGTTACATATTTTAATAAAAACGCACGCCAAAAAATCATCGAAATTTCAATTTAACCCGAATGTTTTTTTTTTTCAAATATCCGCCCCCAAATCTATTAAATAATTTATATACTTAAATATCCACGGTGAGGATAAATGGATTGCGATATCTCCCTCTATTGCTTTTACCGCGTATTAATGCTCGTGTGCACTAAAGGAACATTGTTATTGCGCTCACGATCGCGTTTATTTGAAAAGCATCAGGTGACTCCAACATCTGAAACGGCTCACTTTTATCGGTGTACGTATGTGCGTGTGTTGTTCGTAAATTGATAAATGGCACATAAACAATTAGATCGAGATAATGTTGCACGATCCAATTGAATTTCTCTTCGATTGCAACACCAACGAAACGTGCTAAATAGACAACGATGATCAACGTAACAAATTTAATCGACATATTACTTCATCACAAATATCGAATGAAAACTTCGAAACACTTTTCGTTTCAATTAAAATGATTACTATCATGAGGAAGACTATTTTAATATGGAAAAGGTACCGCAACACAAGGGTTGAAAATAAACGTCAGCATATGTTATTTTCCACATGAAATGCAACGAAATAAAAGGGGCAAATTGTCCCTCGTTTCTTTTTCTTCCCTGCCAGTGTCATATTTAATAAGCATCGCGATGCCTTATGTTTAGCTATTTTGTTTAGACACCACTTTATTCATTACAAGTTGCTTAATGTTTAACATGCAATTGCTTGCCAAGTTAAAACATATAAATTGTCCGTTCAACTTTAGAAAAGTAAATTAATAAGAATAATATACGTGGGCTGCACACGTTGGTATAACGATTTGGATTGACTTAAATAGACACGAGCGATACATTTCTGTTAATTCCCATTCATGCTACACATTATGATTAATTGATTAACATACAGGTGGATATTAACTAGGTAAAAACCATTTAGATACGTAAATAATTCAATTAAGGCGATTATCATCGATCGAATGGTTGTTAATAATAATCGGCAGGATTCATTAAAAATGCTTGCGTTTAATTGGAATGTTATTTGGAACGCAATTTAATGAAATCAACATTTTTCTATTTAATTACTAACGAATAATGCTGTTTTGTGGATTTTCTTACATATTTCCCCCATGTATAAAGATAGGCTTAATCTACTGAAAGCAGAAGAAAAATGTATTAAGTCGAAAAGAAGGTAAAATACTTACTCGCTTACTAAGATAACGGATGAAGATCACTTTTGTAATGGAGTTTTTCAATAATTAAGCAATTAGTATGGAGATTCAATTAAAAAGCTCTTTTCAGTAGCGAATGAATGTTAAAACCATCATTTTCTCTTGCTACGTTCTAGATGCACGTATATTTTTTTTATCGTGCACATCCCTATAATTTTCAATAGTTCCACCAATGAAATAATAGTTTATCCTGTAATTACGACTGAAAACTTTTCTTTTTGTTGCTGGCGAAATAACAAAAAAATTTAGTTTCTTTGGTAAATAATTGAATATTTTCGAGATTTTTATTGTTACACTTATATTGTCCAAAAAGCAGTTAATGATAAAGTAATAAAAGAGTTAATGGTCGTTATTTTAAAAGCTTAAATTTACGTAGAGATTCATGTTCCGTTCTCTACCGAATGAAACAACATTAAACTCAATACATACGTTATTGCTAAATTTTATTCAATATCATTTCGATAATATGACATTATCAGATTTACTTCCGGATAAAGTTAAAGGATATTGTGCAGTATTATAATAATATCAAGAGCGAGCATGATGTTTAATGACACACTCAAATGTTGAGTGGAAATTTACCATCATTCTCGTGACTATGAACTATCTCATAATGTTACAGCATTTTATCCAATCGTATATTGAAATATATGTTTGTGGAATGATTTTCGAATTTGATTATAACATTACCTCCAATATTTGCTATCAAAGTAAACATTTCGCAATGAACATTTTTTCATTAATTAGAAAGAAACTAACCTGTATAATAATCACAATTCTTTAAAAACTCCTTTTGATGTTAGCTATGTAAAGTTCGAAGGACCGTTTATCTGGTTGTCGCTGGTTTAAGTGAAACAACCGTTTTTTAACTAATAGTATATTAATAAAACTGTATAAATTGCACTGTATAAATTATACTATAGATCGCGACTTCACTAGATTGTCGCGCAGAGTATTTGTTTCGATATAAATACTCTTCGTCGTTTCGTACGATTTCTTTCTACTAATCGATCTACTTCTCTCTAATAATCTCCTTTAATCTCTACTAATCTATCTCTCTAAAATACTGAGTGTCAACGATTAAATAGGTGACGAATGTCCGTCAGGTAAAGGGGATGGGGTGAATTTTCCACCAATCACCGTGTTGGGTGATCGGGAATTCCTTCCATGCCGTTTACCTGCGGCTTTACTTTCTAAATTTCCCTAACTTAAATTTAACAAAACAACTATAAATATTTATTTACAATACTAATAAAATAAAAGTAATAAAATAAAAATTTAACTATAATAGAATGACAAATAAAATGAAATAAAATATTTAAACTATCTCTACGTGACTAAACATCCCGGCCCCCTTAAAGGGCATAAGTCCTTTAATGCACTAAACTATCAACAAGCCACTCCACTTTACTGAGTATGGTCTATTTCCACTGGTAGAGGACATATCTTCCTTACGGGTCTCTTAATCTCGCCCTTAGCTGTGCGTATTTTTGCTACGCGCACAATCCCGTCCTTTCCGGGGTAGAGGTCCATTATTCTTCCCATGGTCCACATCAAGGTTGGCGAAGAACTATTTTCCACTATCACCAGCTGTCCCTTTTCTGGTTTTATCTTGTTACTTGTAAATCATTTTATTCGCTCTTGTTGAGATGTCAAGTATTCTCTCGTCCACCTCTTCCAAAAATGCTGTCGTAAATTCTCTAGATGTTGCCACCTCGATAATCGTCCTGGCTTAATTGTCGTAAGATCTGGTTCCGGTATTGCCATCAAGGACTCCCCAATCAAAAAATGTCCAGGTGTGAGGGCACAGAGGTCATTGGGAGATGAAGACAGAGGAGTAATAGGAGATGAGTTTATTATCGCTTCTACTTGTATCAATAGCGAGTTCAATTCTTCGTACGTTAAAAGTGCGTCTTTTATTATTCTTTTCAAATGAAATTTTACTCTCTTTACGCCCGCTTCCCAGATCCCCCCAAAGTGTGGCGAACTTGGTGGTATGAAGTGAAAATCAATTTTTTCGCTTGTTAATCTGTCAATTATCTCGTTTTTTGTCGTATCAATTTGAAATAATCTGAACAACTCATCCAATTCAGTTTTGGCTCCTTTAAAATTTGAACCATTGTCCGACCATAATTGCTTGATTCTGCCTCTGCGAGCAACCATTCGTTTGAGGGCAGCTATAAACCCATCTGTTGACAATGTTGATACCAATTCCAAGTGAACGGCTTTTGTGGCTAGACATATAAATACCGCGAAATATGCTTTAATCTTTTTTTTGGTACGTTGGCCGCCATCCTTTATGTAAATCGGACCGCCATAATCAATTCCACAGTTTAGAAATGGACGCGCTTTCGTCACCCGAATGGATGGTAAATTACCCATTATCGGCGCAAATGGTTTTGGACAAATACGCGAACATGTTATGCAACCAAATATAAGCTTTCTTACCACACTACGTGCATTTATTAACCAATATCTCTCTCTTAGAATTGCAATGGTTGCTTGAGGACCACAATGTCCATTTCTTTCATGAATATCTCTTATCAGAATTTTTGAAAACGTGCTACTACTAGGTAAAATTATGGGGTACTTTTGGGAAAATTCCAAGTCTGCGAACTTCAACCTTCCCCCCACTCGAATAAGACCATTTTCTATAAAGGGATTGAGTCTTTGTAATTTACTTCCAGCTACTAGTGGCTTATTTCTTGAAAGTGTTTTGAATTCATCCGGAAAGTGTGTTCGTTGTATCATTCTAATTAGCAATGTGGTGCTAGTTTCTAGTTCTAAACAATTTAGGTTTTCTCTATTTCGTTGCGCCTTTGGCGTTCTACAATTACTAACGAATCGGAGGCAATATGCTATTGTTCTAATTAAGCGATTAAATTTTGAGAACCGGCTGATTATGTCTTCTTCATCGGGCACAATGCTTATAAACACCTTCGTGGCCTTCTGTTCGGGCAAAGAGGTAACTAATATTTCATCTGATGTCGGCCAATGGCGTCTATCAAGCGACAGCCATTCCGGTCCGTGCCACCACAATAAATTATTCTTCAATTCTGTCGGGTTCTCACCGCGTGAAACCAAATCCGCGGGGTTTTCCTTGGAACGCACGTGGCGCCAATTGTCTATATCGGTTAAAGTTTGAACTTGTGCTATTCGAGTTCCTACAAACGTCTCGAAATTTCTGCTCTCGGATTTTAACCAACTTATTACAATTTGGCTATCCGACCAATAATTTATACTATGGAATCTTAAGTTTATTGTTGCAGTTACCGCGTCTGTTAATATCGCTAGTAACACCGCCGCGCAAAGTTCTAGGCGCGGTATCGACAAACGTTTCAACGGTGCCACGCGTGATTTAGCACACAATAATTGAACAGTACTCTTTCCGTTGTTCAGGATGGATTTTACGTAGAGACAAGCGCCATATGCTTGCTCACTCGCATCCGCGAATCCGTGTAATTCTAATAATCTCGTCTCTTCTAATTCGACTATATTTCGCTGAATAGTGATATCTGACAATTGCGCTAAATTTCTATAAAACGATTCCCACGACTCTTTCAATTTCTTTTCCAATTTATCGTCCCATTTCAAATTAGATTGCCACAAACTTTGCATCAATATCTTCCCTACGACCGTTACAGGAGCAATTAACCCTAACGGATCGTAGATGCTCGCTAATTGCGATAAACAAAATCTTTTTGTAGGCCTATTATTCGTTGCATTTATGTTTGTATTATAAGAAAAATTATCACTTTCTGGATGCCAATAGATTCCTAACGTTTTTACACTGTTATTATTATCAAATTTAATTGTCATATTGGGATCTTTACTATCAATAACGTTTTCTATTAATACAGGATAATTACTTGTCCATTTACGTAATTGGAACCCGCCTAATCTTAATAGTTCTATTGTTTGTCTACTTATTTCTCTTGCTTCCTCTAGTGAATGGGCACCAGAGATAAGATCATCCATGTAAAAATCTGTACTGATGACTTTCGAACCTATTGGAAATCTGTTTTTCTCTATCTTGGCCAACTCTCTTATGCAACGCATTGCTATAAACGGTGCGGATGTCGTCCCATACGTTAGCGTTTGGAGTTCATATTCTTGAATCGCGGAATACTTGTTCGGTCGCCATAAAATTCGGTGTAGCGACTTTTCATCTTCGTCTAATAATATTTGCCGGTACATCTTGGCAATATCTGCGGTCAACGCGTACTTATACGTCCGAAATCTAAGAATCAAATGGAAAATTTCTTGTTGTAAATTAGGCCCTGGCAATAATATGTCGTTCAGTGCCATTCCATTGCTGCTTTTGGCCGAAGCATCGAACACTACTCTAAGTTTAGTGGTCGTGCTGTCCTTTTCTACCGCGTGATGTGGTAAGTAATAAACCTTTCCAGGTCGATTATATTGCACTTCTTTCATGTGCCCTAGCTCTTCATATTCTTGCAAAAACGCGTTGTAATCTGTTGCTAATTCTGGTTTCTCTGCTAATTTAGCTTCTAATCTATTGTATCTCTTGAGCGCCATGTTATATGAGTCACCCAATTCTAATGGCGAACGCAATTTCGGTAAACTTATTACAAATCTACCTGAGGCGTCTCTTTTGTAACTATCAATAAATTGCCTTTCAGCTTGATCATCTGTTTGATTTAACTTAACTGGAACACTAACATTTTCTACTGTCCAGAATCTCTCTATGGAATCAACTAGTGACAAAAAACTATTACATGTCGATATCTTGTTATTATCGCTAATTATCCCCGATATTACCCACCCAAACTGTGTCTCTTGTAATGTCGGCTGTCCTTTTCTAACTATTCTATTATCATTCAGTACGTCGTAGAACAATTCTGCGCCAATTATCATCTCAATCGGCATTGGTCTATTAAAATCTGGGTCTGCTAATCTTACATGTTTCGGTATTTTAAACTGATCTTTGTTAAGCATTCTATTCGGTAGACGATTTGCCAACTCTGGCACTACTAAACATTTTACTAACGTTTCATAATGTTTTATTCTAGATTTGATCTTAATTGTAACTGAAGAACGAATACTCTTACTGACGCCACTTATTCCTACTACCGGAATGTCAATCGAAGTTTTTGTTAAATCTAGAGCATTAACAATTCTTTCTGTTACAAAGTTACTCTGTGAACCAGAGTCTAACACGGCTCGGCATATGATTGTTTCTCCTCTATTATTTCCGAGAACAATCTTAATCGTCGATAGAAGGACTTCTGAATCTATTTTTGAGTGCAACGCTACCGTTGCTGGGATTTCTGTGGACTCTATTCTTTCTTGTTCAAAATGTAACAAACTGTGGTGTTTCACATTGCACTTTGCACAATTTCCTCTATTGCAATTTGCAACTCTGTGATCGTTACGCAAACAATTTAAACATAAATTATTAATTTTTACAAAATGATATCTATCGCGGACGTTCAGTGCTAAAAACTTGCTACACTGTGAAATATAGTGATTTAATTTACAATAATTACAAATTGTTTTACTGACTTTATTATTCGCAATGAATGCTCTTTTTTGATTCTCTACTCTCTCTACTCTATTGTTCGCAAATTTACTTGTCGTGGAGATGTTCGGTTGAATCGCCTCTATTATATGGCTCTTGGTTCTTAAAAACTCAACTAATCGATCAAATTGTAAATCTTTGTCATTGGCTGTTACAGCCTCAAAATCTTCTATAAGCCTATTGTCTAACTTGTTAATTATAATCTCGACTAAAAGCGCGCTCCATTCCTTGACCGGCAATTTTAGTGTTTCTAATGATCTAACGTGTTTAAGTATCGCGTCTAAAAATTCTCGAATGCAATTTCTACCCGTAAATTGTAATTTTAATAAACATCTTATATGTTTTCTGGTAATGAACTTTGTATTCTCAAATCTCTCACAAAGCAAATTCCATGCAGTGCCATAATTATCGTTGCATAATTCTATAGCATCTATATGTCTAGCCGCGTCGCCTTTTAAACTACTTTTTAGGTAGTGAAACTTCTGTATCAACGAAATGTTACTGTTATCATGAATAAGAGATTTATATATATCGCGAAATCCCAACCAGGCGTCATAACTGCCGTCGAAAGATGGTAGATTAATAGTGGGCAACTTTATATTATCACGGGATTCGTTAATTACTGAATTGGATGGTGACGATATATCCATATTAATAATTCTTTCGGAATAATTTTCTAATAGCTTATTTATTTCTAACAAAACATTGAGATGCGTGTTTTCAAATTCTTCATACTCTTTAAAATCAAATTCTGTATTATCATTTTCTGCAATGGCTTGCAGCGTCGCCTCAAATTCTTTTATTAATGGCTCAATTTTAGTCAATAATAGCTTAAGTGACGCTTGATCTTGTTCGTACTGTTTAATTAAATTTACATTACGGGTTAACGTTCTTTTTAAAATCGTGCGTTTCGTAATCAATGATTGAGTACTAGCCATTTGTATCACTCTATTGGTACAAGTAGAAAACTAAGAAAGAAGAAAGTGGAAAAATGGAATGGACTGACCTTTGATGACGTCGTCTCGGTTGCTCGATTGCTCTTCTTTTTTCGGATCTGTTCTGCTATCAAGGTACCCAATCTGCTTCTGCTGCTTCACAGAAACACACTAAAACTATTCTTTTCTATTTCTTTTCGATCCGGCTCGAAGGACCAAAATGTAAAGTTCGAAGGACCGTTTATCTGGTTGTCGCTGGTTTAAGTGAAACAACCGTTTTTTAACTAATAGTATATTAATAAAACTGTATAAATTGCACTGTATAAATTATACTATAGATCGCGACTTCACTAGATTGTCGCGCAGAGTATTTGTTTCGATATAAATACTCTTCGTCGTTTCGTACGATTTCTTTCTACTAATCGATCTACTTCTCTCTAATAATCTCCTTTAATCTCTACTAATCTATATCTGAAAAATACTGAGTGTCAACGATTAAATAGGTGACGAATGTCCGTCAGGTAAAGGGGATGGGGTGAATTTTCCACCAATCACCGTGTTGGGTGATCGGGAATTCCTTCCATGCCGTTTACCTGCGGCTTTACTTTCTAAATTTCCCTAACTTAAATTTAACAAAACAACTATAAATATTTATTTACAATACTAATAAAATAAAAGTAATAAAATAAAAATTTAACTATAATAGAATGACAAATAAAATGAAATAAAATATTTAAACTATCTCTACGTGACTAAACAAGCTAATTTATTTACTTTTGATATATTCTAGTCAATGTTTTCTTTTTCACATTTCAAATGCAACGCAATATGTTTATTTTAAAAGAATACATCACATTCAGCACATCTAACACCCGATTGGTTGGTGTTACGTGTATTAGCAGCTTTTTTCTCCAGTTGTAAAATTCAACAAAAACCGACATATAAAACGATAAGTGCAAGTCATAAAATGAATTATAAATTATGCCGCAACGTTAAATTTGTTAGATAGTTGGATTTTAAGTTGGCGGTTTAGTTTCGGTTTATAGATTTAATATTATAATTGAAATTAATGCTTTCGAAGAAACTTATACTTTAATTAGGCGTAACGTAATTATGTTTAATTAAAGTTCTCTTCATAATATTTTAGAATAAGTAGTATGAGTTTGAAACAACAAATCACTTATAATGTTTAAGCTGAAAATTTATTATTAACAACCTCAGCAAAAAATAAATTAGCCTTCTCTTCTCCAAACGTTAGAAACTTAGTTCCAATTGCGATTAATTATTATCCGAAAGTAATTTCGAAACTTTGCGAAAATGTTTTTCAATATAAACTACAAAATAAATTGCAAAGCGAAAATAATTGCCTGCCCCTTTTTCATAATTAAAAATTCTAAAGCGAATTTGCTCCTTTATTAATTACATTTTCTAACTTAAATAAACGATATGATGTTTGAAGAGACTTAAATCGAATTGGCAACTATTTACTTTATCTTTCAGTGTAACAACTTAACAAAAAAATATTTTAGCTGCTTTAATTTCTAATGAAAAGTGTTGGCGTGTGCTTATTTTCAAATTAAAGGAAGAAAGTCGGAAAGGGAAACTGGGGGAGAGTAAGCGATTATTAACAGTATTTTGATTTGAAAAATTATTGATGAAAAAAGGAGTTATGTTAGAAGAGTGTCATATACTTTTTCTGAAGCTTCATTAAAAATTCATTTGATCTTATTTCCGTTCCTTCTTGCATTAGCACTTTCGTTAATGCTGCTAGTCCAATAAACGCACCATGCGTTAATCAAACGAATTGCTAATGGGTGTTGACTAATCAAGATGGTCCAAGCAAATTGCTTAATTAAGTGAATATGCTCCTACATTATTTTCCGCACAAAAATACCTCTGCTTTTTATTTTCAAATGCTACATGAAAAGTTTACATTGTTAGTAAAATATGCCAAATTCCTGGAGTTTATTTAATTAGTCTTTATGTTGCATGCACACAATTTTCGCTAGAACAAAATATATCTTTGGTACTTTCATAACTAACACAAGGAATGCCATTTTATTATGCGATTTTTAACAAAATTTAAAAAAAAACAAGCAATAAATTAAAACGTTCATAATTTAATTTTTTCTTTTTAATCGTTCAGCAACGTAGTAAACTCAAAAACAGAAATTCTCGATAGGTTTACAGAATTGAAGGACTTCATTTTATGAAATCCCTTTTCCTTTGCGGAAACTGAAATAAAAAAATGTCGCACCCTTGTTGAATCCATTCAATCTATCAGTACTTAAACGATTTGATTGATGTTAGATGCTTGTTCTACTGCACAGCAAAATATTTAACGATGCAAAATAATAATGAATAAAAGCGGAATAAAATGACGTTGCGTAAGTAAAAATGATGAACAAGGAAATCATCCGAACCAATCGGCATCATCTTTCCTTTCCACAAGTTGCTTTTCAAATCATTTTTGATAGTTAAAATTTTAGCATTCCAAAAAGTAACGGGGTACGGTCAACATGTTCGCAAACCAAGAAATTTGTTATTGACCTTTTACTTAAGTTTAAGTGTTAATAAATTTAATTAACTATTAAACTATTCGTCGTTTTAATAAGAAACGTGATCCTTCGATAAGAAATATCCAGCCGTCATCCGACGCCACACTAAGAATACATTTGGGGGGTGCAGAATAAGGCGAAAGCAAACTAAAACGACCATTCGATAAACTAAAAGTCGATGTTGTATTAAGCGAAATTGTAACGAGCGAACAAACACTTGTTCCTCTTTCGCTATCGGTAATAATTTTTTTTTATTATCAAATTTATTCGAACGGATCACGCAACGATTGTTACGGTTAAGGCAAGTTAATGAACCCATTGACGTACAATTCGAAGAGTTTCTTTAATGTAATCGAATACCCCAACGCCATATTAAGGGAATCTCTTCCAACAAAGTTTTAATTCAGCTCTCATCGTGCAAAAGAAAAGAAACGACAACAATCAAGAACCTTGTTTTAACTTTGATTGCAAATTATTATCCTTCATTTAAAATTACCAGACATTGATTATCACTTTGCAGATTGAACGACTTCCGGGAAAAGTTTAGGAGACATTACCCTTAAACAAGCACCGCACGATCATCAATCGACGTAGTTAGTTGACAGCTGCAACGTAGTGCTAACTAAATGTCAATATCACGTCCAAACGTACGTCATTTTGTTTTAAAGTGCCCACGACGTCAGTGTTCGTTGTTTAATAGTCAAACACTGGATCGAAGTTGATTAAGTTAATTTTTGTCATTTCACTGCCTGAGGTCGTGTTGCAGGAACAATATGAAGGTCGTCTCGAACCGGACCAGATGAAAACCGATCACGAAAAGATCCACAATGTCGAGGACTTCACCAGCTACGTCCCGGGCAAAGAGTTTATCAGCGAGTTCGCCACCAGCAGCTAAAGTACACGACCAATCGAAGGAAGTTCAATTAGCCAAAGACTCTTACGCCATCAGCTCCAAAGTTTCGCCGCACGCGAAATAGAGCGATATCGAATCGAGTCAGTGTCCAAAATATTCGCAAACTCTAATCTGTTGTTATTTATCTTAATTAACGTAACGCTTTTGAAATATCAAATACAGAATTTATCGCTTTGATCGACGAAAAATTGGATAGTGTTCGAGATTTTTTTAGGTGGCTGAAATGCACACATTGAATGGCAGACTTATATTAAAAGCCGCTCATCTGCAGTGCATTTAAGTCCTTCGATATCGAGGGTAACACTTTGTTCACTTTTTTTCCAAATAATAATATTTTTTTGAAGCTTATAACAGTTAAACTTCGAATCGGAGTTGATTATAGTTCAATATGTTCCGAAATATGTTGCTTATGTAGCGTAGTTGAATAATAATTCAAATAAATTAATAAATTCTAATTAATCTTGTCTTTTGGGAAATTTAAGTGAAATGTATTGAACTAAAGGTTTTATTTTCGAAAGCGAAAACTAAGAGATAATTGCGTCCATTTAATTATTCAACGTCAATGTGAATTGTTTCTTTTTTAGTCTTTCGATGAGAAAAGAAATAATATTCATATAAACAATTCTTCTGTTTTAAAAGGGAACAAAGTGAAAACAAGGGAGCCGAAATTGCAATTAGAAAATAGATTCCGTACGTGATATGTAGTTGTGGTTGCTTCGTCTAATCCTCGTACGTATTCAAAACGCTTTGAATTTATTTCCACATGTTAGACCATTAAGCTGACAATTGTGCATGCAACCCCAAATCTAACCCACGTAAATTTCGAGACTAAAGCTTTTTCATAACTAAATCTCTTTTTCATTCCGTTTCACATAATAACACCTTCCTTCTTTTTCCAATCAGTTCCTGGTTATAAGGGTAAATAGGTGGATTTTGCACAAATAAGTTTTGAGACGGTGGCTATAAAACAGTAACGAAATTCCTTGTTCGGCATAATATTATTAATTCGAGTGACCCTTCGGCACTCGAATTAACAAGTGATTCGAAAGCCTTTTTGACGTCATATTACGTGACAGTGTCGGATGCACAACGTTGACTAAATTGGAAATTAAGTCAAAATGACCGTCTTCTCATAACATTTCTACGATCGAAATATTATTACTTAAAATGAGGCCAAGGGGGTTTTCGAATCGCTTTTTGAATGCAACAGAAAACGTATCGAGACTGCAGAAGTGCCGGCAAAAAAGTTCTGCTTCTGTTTTATAGCTACAGTCTCAAAACCTATTTGTCACACTGCGCCCATCACGCAGGATATCAATTCGACAGTTAATTATAAATTATTTTTATTTTGCTAATTGAAGGACGATAGAGCAAATTTCAAATCCAACCTAAATGATTATGTTGGTTCCCTAAAAAGTCTCTTCAATATACTAATAAAAACTTTTATAATTTAATGCAAAAATTAGGTAAATTTCCGTTAACGTTTCCATCGAATTAAGAAATTAATGAATAAACATGCGGTCGTTATTTTAATATAAACAAATTACAAATTTATACGAATTTTATTTGATATGCAACGATTATTGTAACGTTAACACAAATTTAATTAACTCGCTCGAAATGATACGGCGATTCGATTCAATTTCAAGATTTACATTATCAACCATAGTTAAGAGCGGATCCCATCGAACGATCCATTCGTCCATATTTGAATTCAATTTGCTCGAAGTGTACTTACGACGTCAAAAGGAACAATGAATAACAAAAAATTGTTCTCTCGATGTTTATAATCAAATCAAATTTGTCGACCTTGAGTTACTGTGAAAGGGTGCACGTAAAAATGGATGGATGGATGGTTCATGGAGAGAAGAAGAAGGCCGATGAACTGATCCTTCCTTTGCAGCGCCCTCTAATAAACCTCGTAAACTGAACCGTGCATGTATGCAACCCATTCGGCTATCCCATAACACCCCCATACAGAGAATGAATTTTGCAATGGATAAATACGTATACGTACGTTGCACGTAAGAATTTTTTGTTTGGTTTCCTCATTTTCCTCCTTTTCTCGTTGTGCATTGTTACTTTAGCATTCCCATCGAGTAAAATGTCCTCCGCAATGGATTTATCTTTGCAACTGTTACTTACACCTACAAAACATAGATACAAACACACCCTCGTATGTTTATATCAGGACGATGGACATCTATACGGCGTTATGTTAGAACATTTGTTATCGCTTCTGTCTGCATGTGGTCTCGAGGCGAATTCTATTCAAACGGGAACATTTTACAGGGGACCGACAACAAAGGGACGCCCACTTTTCTCGCTTTTATTCCCAAACAAAACGCCATGACAAAGCGAAATCAGTTTTGTCTTCTTTTATAAAAGAAATAAACAACAACGGATTTGTTCCGTGCCGTTATCATTATTGTTAAGTTTGCCATTGACAACGACCGTTTTCTTTCAATTAGTCGCATCGATTCATGTCCCAATAGCATCTAACGTTAAATGATATCAGAAAACGTCTCGACGATTCTTCTTTATTACTAATATTCGATGCGATCAATCGTTTTCTATTACTGATGAAACACCGATGAGATTTGTAATTCGTTTCTGTGAATTAATTCTCAATTCTGTTTTTTTTCCCTGTAAATACAAAATTCTCCTGTTAAGGCATAATATCACTGCAGACATTGTCATGTACATTTTCGGTATTCGACGTTAGTTATTTCTCGATATGCGATATTAATTTTGATTCAAATCAACTTGATCTAAATGACTTAACATGAAACTATTTAATTCGCAGTTAATTAAGAAAATAATTTATTCAATATAATAATGGCGCTCATTATTATGATTAGATTTGATCGTGCCACAATGAGTTTAACTAACCAATCTTCCCCTACAAATATTTCGTTTGCTCGAAGGATTTCTTCACTTGCTTCGTGTTTCCTGTGGAATATTAGAACGTTGTCGTTGTTGCTCATGTTTATTTTCGAAACAACCGGAAATCTTTGAAACGTAACCATTTTTCTTTTCCACTAAAATGTAATATAATCCTATGAAATTTAGATGCGGGTAAAGAACAACTGTTTGTGCTTACAACTTCAGTATTTTGCAATCAAGTAATGAAATTCACATCAAAATGTTTTAACTCCGGTTAATTAATTGTTCATTTACGAAATGTTAAAGCCAAAATATTAGAGAATATTGAAATTATAGATTAAGATTAATTAAGCAGCATTATTTTCATAATATCATCATTTGCCATTATAACTACGGATCTGTAATAAAGTAAATGGTTCGAACAATGGCTAACGACTTGTTTAACTTGTTACCTTTGGATTCTTGTACGTACATACATGCATTGGTGACAAGTTGAATTGTATTCAGGTTTCCCCCGTTCAAGCGAACGAACCATCATTAATCGTTCTTAGCATAAGACGTTGTCGCTTGATTCGCGATTCTCTTCTAACATGGTTGCGATGATATTTGTTTATTTTTATCAGGTCGCATGCACGTGAGGTGCTGGTTTGAATAAATGCACCTTTTTTATTTAAATATGATGATTTAATTATTAAATGTGGATTGTTAGTTGCTTAAATTAAAAACGACGAAAAATTAGATTACAAACGATAAACGACAACGATAAAATAACAACGATAAAGGACAACGATTAACGATAAACGAAAAAATATCTTGTGTTCTTTCCGGTCGACTCTCTTTCTTGACTGACTTTGTATCTTATATATATTTACAAATTTTTCTTTAACGGGGTGGTGGGTGCATTGGCATCCAATCAGGGACTAGAAATTAAGGAAATTCCCTTAATTTCTGTGACGACACTTGGCCAATCACGTTGGAGACTCACTGGAATTCCCTGATTGTCCCTTTGCCAATGTTCCCTTTACCTACGTTTTACAATTTATTATTTACAATTTATTACTTACAATTTATTATTTGCAATTTATTTTTTACAATTTATTATTTTCTAAATTGTACCTAAAATTATTTATTTCTACCCTAATTCTCCCTGTCAAATTGATTATAAATTTTTATTGTGGGTCCGTCCAATGGTAGCATCACATTATGTATCTTAATCGACGATTTTACTGTGCCCACGAATTGTTAAACAAACGTCGGCTATCTATTCGCTTCAATGTGAAAAATTATAAGATAAAGGAAAGAAATTTATGAATTTCATTAAATTCTCGTCACAGTTTTTCCACGCAAACAATACGAGATCAGTTTCGTGAAAATATTGCTGTACGCCTGTACAATTATGTTTATCGAAATGCTGGAACGGCTTGTAAAAAATCTTCCCTTTAACCTGTACGGAAAGTTTGAATGAAGCGCGGTAAGTCGTCGTCGAATTGACGATGCGCTCGGAGATGATGATGCTGCCGCTTCGAAGTCCTCTTTGGCCGCACTAATTTAGTGTTTGGCAGACGTTCTTCGGTGTTGGAAGTGCCGTTAGAACTGTCGTTTGTATGTCGATTCGCTGGCGTACGAAAGCTCGAAGAGCATTTCGCGGATTATGCGATACGCAATAATAATCAATCGAAAGGTTCTTTTTGTTTGCTCTTTAATATCACGTTCCGCACAATTTCTTTTATTTACGTTTCTCTCTCTCTCTCTCTCTCTCTTCGATTTGCTTGATTTGCACGGATAACATTCTAATGTTAATAAACTTCTACTTTGAATGTTTCTTTAATTCGTTAAAGTTCTAATTATAATCAAGTATTTTTTTGTCATTTTATAAAATATTTTGTTAACGTTGAAATCATAACGTACTCGAATTTACAATACATATTTTCCTAAACGTACTAATAACATGATAATAAGAATTCGACTTTAAATGGTTGTTAAAAGTAAAATTATTAGCATCATTATTTATTGTGATGTTGATTTGACTTGGTAGAGTTTGCATTTTAAAATATTTGCATGATCCTAGATAAAATGCCTCACACTTAACTAAACAAGTCGATGGATCTTCTTGCAGGTCTCTAACTAGTGTTTGATTTATTGACGAAGGGTTTTAATTTCCTTTTGTTGCTTCAAAACGTTTTCGTTTGCTTAAAATCTGTTTCAAGGCAAAACCTTAATCAGACAGCAAAATACGTTTTCTGCATTGTGTGCAATAATATTTATTGATGTAATAAAATAACTTAATAGGCAACATTTAGAACAATTCGGGTTATTAATTGCTTGTTACTAATATATTAAATCAAAGCAAATTTTGTTTGTTTTATATTTTACCATCGATCTTTGGGGAGTCTAGATAAACTTACTTTGAAACGGTTTCAATTTCGTGAGGTTACGTTCGTAATTTTGATTGGGGTTATTATTTAAAAAGTAAATTAAGACGAGCACGATGACGATGATCCAATTTGGACAGTCAATTTAAATATTCGATTCGTTGTATAGAAGCACGTCATTTTAAAGGCGAAATGTAAATAAGCACTAAACATAATTAAAGCTTCAATAATAAATTAATACATTATTGACTTTAATTATGTTTGCTTAAATTATAATCTTTAAGCATTTTGTTCATGCGAATTATATTTAATTTATAGAGTTCCATTTTGAAAATAATAATTAATACTAAAGTGTAGAAAGTTTTGACGAAAGTTTAGAAATTTCACCAATATATTGCACTAAAGTCTCATAATGATTATTTAAATGGAAAAACCCTTAAGAGTGAGGAAAGTGTTTCTTGCAATTCTTTGTGTCATAAAAAAGGCAGGCTCTTGTTTTTGAGGGGATTAACACATATTATTTATATGGAAGACGAGGGAAAAATATGGAGGAAATAAAAGAAATGTTGAAAGGAGGAAATATATTTTTGTTGTCGAATGGCTGGATTGTGTCTTCCCCTTTATTTTTTATTTTTATTTTTTCTGCATTTTATGTTTCGGTTATATTCAAAACCATAAAGAAAGAAGAGGGAAAGATAAACGCGAAAGGAAACTAAACAGTAACACGGTTTAGGAAATCTTTGGATGTCACATATTCGACATGTTCAAATTCGTAAATTATTTATCCAACAAAACATATATTATTTTATATTTATTTACATAAACGCAAAAACACAATCGCATATAAAGACATAACACATACATAGCCCTTAATTTATGCGAATAATGCGAATTATTTAAATAAATTTCGTACTATTTGTGGTTCGTATTGCAAATTTTAATATCTCTTAAGAGGACAAAGATTTTAATACGGCTAAATCACAGAAGTTTCTTTATTTTCTATTCACTCTTCTTCTTGTTACGTAAAAGTTAAAGGATTATTTGTGTTACAATTCTATTATTGTTCAGGGTTCCAGGGCGGTGGAGAACGAAAACGTGTCCAGCGGTCTCTAAACGTATTTATTTACAAAACACTTACTCCTAAGCCATACAATTATAATCTCAATCGAGCTCTTAAGAATCCCAAGACGTCTGGAAGTTCAAAAGATATCTGCTTTCCTCTTTTTTTATTTTTTATTTATTGTCGTATATATACATTATTTACAAAGATGTTTAGCGACCGCTCAAGAGGTATTTTCCCCCTCTTCTTCGGCCGATTTCCTCTTCGTTTGCGTGGGCTTTTATACTCCTTAGCCCTTTGTTAAGGTTCCTTGGGTGGAGGGATTGTTTTGGTAGGAGGGTGCGCAGGGTGTTGCGCACTGGGGTGAGGTGCCTCCTAGTGCTGTCCGGTGGGGGTTTAATTGTACTACTCCGTTACATTATCAATATTTGTATTTTACGAATTAAACTACTTCTTCTACACACAAAGCTCATTTCGCAAAAACACTGCACGTTTATGTCACGTAATATCTTCATTATGCTTTTATTTACAACAAAAGAAATGGTTGAAAGATTTTGCAAATAATCCGCCGATTAAAAAGGGCGCTGTAATTAAAATCGATTTGGACGGTACAATGGATTAAGGAAATTAATTAATTAGATTTGTATTTAATTAATTGCTTTAAACTAGTTTTCGTGGTTTTATACTACGTTTCATTTTTATCTACATTTATTCATTTGTACGTATTAAAGTAACATCGACGATACGGAACAGTTCAATTGAATTAAAAATTAAATTCGACTTGTTTTCATACCAAATTCATACGAAACTCCGTTTGTGCGCTTCTTAATTGCCTTAAGAATCAAGAGAATCCTTTTTCTTTCATAACATTTACAAAAGGTTTTTTCGGAAATATTTACGTTTCAAAGGAAATTAGCGCAAGATAAATTTACGAAGTAATAATCTGGAAAGTGGTATTGTTGAGTTTGAGACTTTCTGCGTTCCATTATGTAATTCCTGCTTCGTCTAAGTCCTAAGGCACACTCTTCTTTTTTTATTTTGCATAAACATGTGCATTTCGCTAATACAAGTTCTTCCTGGTTGCTTCTTTCACTTTAAAAATAATTACAACAATATTTGCCAGCGAAAATAAAATGCAACCGGAGATAGTAGTAAGCTGAAGAGTTTCTACTCGCTACTTCCGTAAAGTAATAACAAACAAGATCACTATTAAGATAAATGTAAACAGAGTTTTGTTTTAAAGCGAACCGTTTTCATTTCACTCTTTAGTTCTCTCATTAAAGTTGCTAATAATTCAATGAAATATAATGAAGATATTCGATATTTGAAGTAATTATGTGAATACGTTGATTGGAAAAGGAACATATTTCGCGTATCACTGTGTCTTTTGCTTATGTGAAGACGTTTCAAAATGAAACTTGGGTTTGTTGTAAATGGTGGGATTTAAATGAGTTCTTTTTATGTGGCCGTATGAAGCGAACGGTATTTGTATGTAATGTCCTAGCGTTAGTCCCTTTTAATCTAATCTACGTGAGCTTTATCGTACCTTTAGCGTATAATTGCATAAATGAAGTAAGCGATGCATATTAAAAGAGAATGACAATAATGAAAAAAAAAAAAGAATGATAACATCGTTTTATGGATGGTTTTACAGAGAAAGTGTGTTCCATATTTTTATGGAGGAAACCGTATCCATTTGCCACTTGGAGAGGAAGATTAATTTAACAGATATGAGTACCAAATTCCTTGTTTCACCACTTTGTAAAATGTGCTCCTATTCGTTTTTAGACGCTCCGTATTTAAATAATTTTAGTTTGAACAACATTAATGGAAACTGGAAAAGCTGGGATATTGTTAAATTAATATAATTTATTCAATCGCGACTAAAATTTGAATCGTCATTTATATTTAAATATAATCGTTATATTAATGAATTTAAATCAAAGATTATATTTTCAAAACCAAAACGAAATGTATTCCATTATCTCAGTTCAAGTAAGCTGTGCTCGTTAAAATTTCAATAATTAATTTGAAGTTGTCAGTTCAGCTGTTATTCAGCTTAAATAAAGGAAAACTTTAATTCCGTACTTATTTTTACTAAGTTATATTACAAACTTATTAAGTACGTAGCAACTTTTACTTCGCATTAAGCTGACGTGTTATTATGTTCGACATAACGAAACTCCTTATAATATATACTCGAGGATGACATCATTTGATAGGGATTTAAACACTTTCTGCCTATTTAGTATTAACCCACATTGAATAAATATTTACAATCAATAAATAATTATATTTCAACTAAAATTTACAAGTTATATTATTATGTTGCATTTAGTACAGCATCAAATTGTTTAAATCAATTGATAGAGAAACTTCATGATGAAATATATTTCTAAAAAATATTTGAGTTAATTTTCGCGAATTATTTGCGGTTTGCCAGTTTTCGTAACGGTTTCATCTCACGATATAGATAGATTTCATTGAATTCCTCTATTATTATAGTTCGACAGGCAACTCTTTCTTTTTAGATTGATCGCATTCAATAATTCGCATTTGTGCAAATATTAATATTAAGGTTGGGATCAAACATTGATTCTCATCATTTTAATGAAATTTGAGAATGATTTTTCTTCGTCGCGTATTAAATACCGCAAAGGATTCGAGTGGACAATGGAACCGACAGTAAGAGTAAACAACACCTAAGGATGTTTTATGGCGATTGATTTCAATTCGATGCGAGTTATATCGACGATTATTAAGCGCATATCAAACCGACGAAATGAGCAAAACAAATAAAATTAAGAGCGGCAAAGGAAATGAACGCTAATCCTTAATACACATGTGTTCGTTTTAATTGTTATTCTTTGTTTAACACGCTTTAATTTTAATACAAATATTTATGTTCTAACATATTGAATGAAATTTGAATCTCAATAAAAAGAATTCAATTTTTCATTCAATAACGATTTCTTATGCTGGATGATAGCATTTTGGAAAATTCCATCTACCAATGTATATGGGGTTGAGAGTATTATGAGACTATAAACAATTTGAATTTAAAAATTTATTATTCTATTTTGTAGTTATTGGCTTATCAAACTTTTTTTACGTAACGTATATAAGTTCTTTTACATATAAATCAATAAAATTCGTTCTCTCTTTCTTCTGCAGCATCTGCAAGAAAGAGAAATTGGTAGGATTCGAAACTTCCCCATATAAATTTTTGTTGTACAATTTTGGTTACACGAATAAAATCTGATTAGCTTAAAAGCTTATAAGGTAATGTATTTTGGTTTTCCTTTTTGTTTTTTGTTTAAGTTTAAATCAGGAAAATTATGTTGGCATCGTAAAAATCAGATGTCAATGAATCTGAAAACTGTTTATTTTAATCAATAGTTCACCATTAACCATTTGTTCAAACTTTAAACGTTGCTGGTACATTTCTCGTTAGACAATGTCTGATTATAAAATGTTTCAAGAAATCCATTAAATTACAATCTTCATCTCTTTCATTGTGCGGTTTTTTTTTCTGGAACTTGGTTTCTTTAATGTATATTGAGAAAATCATCCCTCATGTCGTTGGATAATTAGAATCATTTTAAATAGCGAGATTATTTTCGGATGACAGTCAACATGAAAAGATTGGTTCCAAGTTGAAGTATTTTTCATGTAAAAGTTTCGGGTGTCAACCGAACTTAATTCAACCATTCATCATGTCGATTCCTGCGCGTGTTCTAATAATTTTATTGACCGTTGTTTATCCGAAATCGATCAAAGTCATTTCAACAACGTCGTGCAACGTGACGAACGAAATCGATCGCATCGAGAATGAATTTACAGGAGAATGACACAATTATAATAGATTGTTACATTGAACTTGGCCTTAGACATAAACGTATTCGTTCTGTTATTCAAAGGGTTTTCTTTCGTAGAAACTAAATTCAATATTACCATAAGCAATTGTTGTAATTGTACACAAATTAATTTCGTTCCGTTTCGCGAATTGAACATTTATTCTCGTAGGAAATTTCGACTAAATTATCAAGCGTTTTCGTTCCATAATAAATTACTACTTTTATGCTATTCATTTATTGAATAACTCTATTGTTTGCTCAAAGTTTAAATGAAGGACTGATTCGAATTGATTGCTTTAAAAAATGCTCTTCGTTGAGAAAATTTTGGGAATGAATGCAACTCGCTGAAGGAATAGTTTCTCACACAAATGTCGGAACGTTTTGCAGAATGTCTTCTATTTTTGCATAAGGAGTATATGAAGTGGTTATAATACACGTTGATAGCAGTAATTCATCATCATATCAAAGGCATAAAGAAAATGAACGACGAAAACATATTACAAGCCTTTTGGAGCGGTGAAGTGAAATGTCAAGATAACCAATTTCAATGGAGTCGTTACGAATACAACGAACGATAAAATTCTCGCTGTTCACATTGTATAAGGTCCAGGAAAGTTCGGCCACAAAAATGTATTTCTTTGTCAACGTTAAATTACTGTATCTTTTATTAAGTGTGAAAGCTGTATCTGTAAACATTATTGTCATTTCAGTAATACAATCAAAATGTTCATTGCACTTATTCCCTTTATGTAGATACATATTAAATATTTTCTTTGTTTGTTGCTGTGTTTTATGTTATCGAACCGGCTCTGTAAGTCTGACACCAAATTTTATGCGATTAGTTATCGACCTCGGTTTTAACCAATGTAAGTTTGAATCAGTTCACAATTAGCTGTAAAGGCAGTCAACCTGCTAATTTTTATATAATTAGATTGTTTAGATTGAATAATAAGCGTAAGCAAACTGAATCTCGAGATCATTTTCGTAAATAACAGATGGAACGTGGTCAACCTTTTTATTTCGCATTGCCTGCGAAAGCTCGTAATTATTATGGAGACATTTACGACGTTGGATTCAACGAAATAAATTTCTACAGACGTATTTCTCAGAGGAAAAAAAGTATACGAGAGACAACCGGTCAAACCAATTTCCTGCTAATATTTATTTTGCTGCATCCGTCCGTTCTTCCGGTTTTTGTTTCATTCGATACAATACGAAATATTTATAAACAAATTTAATGTTTGCAGGCAATTTTTCTTCTTCATTTGACGTACAATTCACTAACGACTATCGATAAAAAAGTTTCAGTTTACCAATTAATTTTAGACTTTAAAATCTCAAGTCAAGACTCAAATCAACCTCGCAGAAATTTTAAATGCGTTTAAATTTTACGTCAGAAAGTAAGGTCTTATTGGAAACTGGTAAAGAATTATGTACACATAAGTTATCTTAACGGCTAAGAGTAAAAAAAGAGAACCTACTGACTAAAAGGGTAGGTAGGTGTGGAAATAACTTTGCGAGATAAACGAAGATGTCGCTATCGTACTGTGTAAAGTTTTTGGGGGTTTTCCTACGTCCAGTCTCTTTTAAATGTTGATTTTCTGTCTCTATCCTTCCACGGCTTCTTTTCCTTATTTCGTAAGATTAAAAGGTTCAATCTGAGATAATATTTTTCAGTAAAAATCCCCTTTCAGTGAATCCAACATTTCATTTACGAATATGAACTTGATATAATATTTTTCCGAGAAATATGATTTAACGGGTCATTGTCGTAAAGGTAAAGCAAAAGTAATTTTATTAAGTGCTTTCGAGAGAACTTCTTAATTTCCGAGTGTTACGATCGAATTGTCGCACGACCTCTGTATTGCCACACATCGCGTTGAGCGTGTGAAGAAATGTCGCGGACATTGGCAATACAAGACGGTCGATTGCTTACGTGGTCTTTCAATAACTTCGGTGGACCGATTGACCCATTCACATGCCCTTTTCCGTCTGAATGAGCGTGTGATTGTAAACAATCCAAGAATGTGCGGATGCTGAGTTTGCCACGTGCACCACGGATCGTGGGACCGATTATAAAGGTCAATTAAAAAGGCATAGTATCCGGACTTCTTGGTAGGGATGAGAGTGGAGTTTGGAGCTTGGCTTGATTTCTGCACTCATTAGTTTTCGAACTTCCGTGTGGTGAAGTTGAGTGCAGAAGTTAGTGCCCTGTGCTTTGTGCCTATGTCTTGTGCTTTGAGAGAGAAGAAAAATGTAAGTCTGTTTGGCCATTTATGCACGATCCCTAATTTGTTTACTAACCACCATTTTGCACAATCGGGTTGTCGATGAGGGAGGGTGCAAGAAGCACCTCATAACTCTCATGCCAGGCGAATGTTGTTTAACATATTTTATGCCTGGACCAGTTTTGGGGGCAACTCCATCTAGTGCAACGGAGGAGGCGTCGTTGGGGGGTGGTGGCGTCCACGTAACCCGCGTACGGCAGATGCGTCTGTTTCGGTCGCATCACCTTGGATAGGTGATGTTGACCGTCGCGACTCCTTACTAACGCTGATGTGTTAGTTATTAGGCTTTTTGCATGGACTTACTGAACCTTGTGGGTTCATGTGGTTTTTCTTCTATTTCCAGAGATCTTGAATCGGCCGCAATTAATTACCTTGTAATAAATAAATAAATGAAATAAAGATATTTGGCCCTTAAGGTAAGATAATAATCTTTTATTCGTTCCCAACAACCCATGCAGAAGCCAGGTTAGTAACCCGGTACGAGAAAAAAATAAGTAAGTCATCTTTCTCGAATTGTTACTTCAATCTCATTTCGACATCTGTGACACGAGTAGATAAATAAAATAAAAGTTGTGAAAATCACACAAGAAACCAACAATGAATGGAACAAAGAATGAAAATAATCACGTAACAGTATAATTACGACGAACAAGTAATATCGTGGTCGGATTTAAATTCGAAATTGACAGGTTCGCGTTCGATTAAAAATGAAATGGAAATGAGCCAGGAACAGGGCGAAAGTGTTTCAGTTTTTCTAAAGGCGGGCATTTTCATTCTATACTTATGGTCACACAAATTGTGAACATGCGTAACGCAAACGAAAGCTGAAGGAAAAATGATACGACGTTTATGTGAAGAAAACGAACTGAATTCCATACAATGATTAATAACTCTACAACTTGAAACCCTCAACTGATGGCCTTTAAAAGTGCGTTTACTTAATCGACATCGACAATAAGTGCTTCCCTCTACGTCTAAATTCTTTTCCCAATAACTTTAATTAATTCACTTATTAAAAGAGAATTTCCAACTTTGTCTGTTTCAATCGGTTGGAAGGAAACGGAATTTAAGGGTTACACTGCGCTTTTAGGGCTTTTAAAATGGTACGCTTGTAGGTTTATAAGTATCAAAAGCAAATTAATGGATTCTCCAAATCACCATATCGAGAATTCAGATCACCAAAACACTTAAAAAAAGGTAATTAATTGGAAATGAACGACAATATGAACGAAGTTGACTAAAAATTAGTGAAAACGTTCTCGCTGAATGAAGTCATAGAATTTTTAGTAGTTGCTCCCGATTAGATTTTATAAAATTAACGCGCTGAATCTAATTCCGTTTTATTTTAGTTGTTAATATAATACGAATTTCGCGTCGCACAGCACTGACACGCTCGATTACAGCGCTTAATCGCGCTCAATTAATGCCCGTTTCAAAGAAATTTGGACTGATTTTTGCTCGTACTAACCACCCGAGAAATATCGAATTTATTGCGCCACTGTTCGAAAACAAAAAGATCGGTATTACCCATCGGCGTTTTTTTTTTACATTTTGAACTGAATTAAACAGTTAGTTTTAGGATGACGATGGAATTCTTTGTAAAAGTTCCAAGTGGCAATTGTGGCTAGGAAATCTTTCGTCTAGCAAATTCCTCATCGTCGCTGTTATTTAATTTTTAATTTTAATATTTCACTACCGAACTATCTCTTTCTATGTTGCAAACAATATTCTTGTTCATATTTACACTCGGAATTCCATATATAGTGCGCACTATCTTTTAAACTTCGAGAAGACTGAATAGAGCTTTTTATGCTTTTAAAGAAATCTGTCGTAATAAAGAGAAACAATTTTGATTGAGTCTACATTATGTTCTTCCTCTTTGGAAGAAATGTAAATGGTTTTCATTAAATTTGAAAAAGAGGCAGAAATTCATTTCTAGCCATTGCGTATAATCTAATTTAAATTAGTAATTAAATTTTTTTTCGTTATCAAGTCCTCCTCATATGAATGCACTATCACAAACACGTTTCACAATTGCAATTTTTATTTAATCTGCAATAATATAATTCTATTAAAAACAAACCGTCAAATAGAGAAAATCGTTTAACATGGATTGAATTGGAAGCAAATCAATTACAATTATACGTCCACCTTTACGGTCGTTTTAAATGAGGATTTTATATTTTCCTCTGTTTCACTTATTTAAATTACATTTATCGTTAATGAATCATTTGGAAAATCTTTCGGTTTTCTCTCTCGTTCACGTTTCTCGCTCATTCAACTAGCGAACAAATCAATTATTCCGAATATTTCATTAATCCGACCGCATTTTAATGAGTGCAAAATAAATAGCTCAACTAGTATTAAAATGGAATTATGCAAAATTAGTCTAGTTTATCCCATAAACTATTCTACGTTTCAGTGAATTAATACGGCACAAGGTTAATTTTAATAATTGCTAATATTTCAAACGAAGAAACCGTATGTTACGCATTTTTTTTTATATATATGTTTTCTTCTTCCGGTCTTCTATGTACTCTGCCGGGTGACCGTACTGAAGCAAGTACAGGATGACTTTGAAATATCGTTTTGATGGTACGCAAGAGAATAGGATCAACTTGAAAAAGAGATCCTGTTAGTGTCATAATTCATTTATTTACGATTAAGTGACGCTAAAAAGGAAATTAAAATAAAAAGGGAAGCTTTCGTAGGAAATTAATTTGCACAAGTGTAAATTGCAAGAAATGATATTCCTAGCATGTAACTTTATATTATTACCACAATTATAACATAATTTTCATTAATTCTTGTAAAGTAAATTAATTAGAGGTATTCATTGATTTACGAAAGTAAGAGATCGATTTCTTTCAAGTCTTCTTATTGCGCTCGTGATAATTTTCCATTTTCTTCCATCTACAAATTTTCATTATTAGAGGAATGCGAATTTCAATTTGAAATGAGTTTTCATATCTAAAAGATTTTAATTAGGTCACCATCCGCTCGTCAATTCTTCATCAAAATAGGCAATTATTAATGGTTATTACTGAAGAATGAAAGTTTGCTTTCATTTTAATTAAAAAAGAAAAATGCGAAATGAATGTTTAATTCGTACCAAAATTTCAATCTAAACTGGAATATGTGGAGAAATCTTTTTATTCTACCAAACGGGCACCAATTTGATTTTCGATTCGACGATCAAAATTAAATTTAAGGAAATCGTCTGATGGCTTGTCGCATTCGGTCCTCTGTAACACAATAACAAAGAACAATATGTGCGTTTATTTATTAACCTTTGTAAATATTTTATTCCGGAAATGTAATTCATTATCGACCATAAACAATCATTTATATTTTCATTGAGGTTTGGTGAGAGTGTGAAGTTGAAACTTCATTGTCTTTGAATGTTTCTTTGGATGAAGAAAGGAAATTCATAAGCGTCTTTTACTTGTATAAAAAGAGAAGAATTTGCAATGGTTAGCACTTGAACAATACATTTTTCAAACTTGCTTAAATTTTTTTGAAAAGAAGGCCCTTTTGCGTCAACATAACCCTATAAAACGAAAGAGACGAAGCGGTCTTATTTTGATTCGTTCTTTTTCTACATAATCGAGTAAACTGATGGTGGAATCAATAAACGTTGGTCGATTAATTGTCGTGCACATTTTTGATATTTGCGAACGGTTACCTTGAAGGTAATAGCTATTTATGTAACAAGTATATAATGAACGAATGGACGAGTTACGTACAATGCTCGACTGCTCCGGAGAAGATTTTTTGGCTGCAAAAATTAATTTTTTCAAGACATTAACTAAGAAATTTAATGTGTCGTGTGGTTGCCTTTGGCCGTTGCTACGGCTAGCGATGTAGATTTTCGTATGTTACCATATCAAATTATCTGACATCGTTACATTAGCTACCGATATTAAGGTTTTAACAGTAAAAATCTTTTCAAAACTGTAATCATGTTAACTTGGATTTTTAAGCAACTTTATCGTATTAGTACATAAAGTGACAGTTTTCGGACGCAAAACACTGCCGATAATCTAGTTGTTATGACACAGTCGAAAATAAAGATAAATATGACCTTATTTCAATTTTCAGTGCCATTATCGTTATCATCGTTGTTGTTACGAATTTTACGCTACTTTCCTTCTTACATGAGATAATAATTTTCCATTCCGAGCAGATTTCTGCAAAATTAAATTCTAATACTTGAAATATCTTCACCGAATTAATATCACTTTAGTAATAATAAACATAATGTAAAATTGTAAATTGATTCATGAAAAGTACAAAATTTACGTCGACAAAAATGCAGGCGAAGTTAATAACGACAGAAAAACAAAACAATCAACTGGGTATGTAGACAAGGTATTAAAAAATTTATCCCGAATAGATCGCATTATTGAATCAAGTCCGGGATAAATAATTAATTTTTTTTCTTTTATTTTGCCGAACAAACATATCTTCTCCTTTTATTCCTACAAAAATTTCCAATTTCCCTCCTCTAATATCACCCTCGGGAAAAGATGTTCGCGTTGAATTAATAAGTTTTCCATCGAGTAGGAAACAACAAGGAAAATTTCGTAATAGAAAAATATTGAAAAGTGGAAAGAAAAGGGAGTATTTTTCCTTGAAATTTCGATTGAAATTGGTAAAATCATGAATTAAAACGCAATTTTTAAAATGTATTATCCTGTATATGCTTTAGAGTAATAACTGCCTTATACTTTTAAAGCTACAAGTAAAAGTGTACGTTTCCAGTGTTTTCCTATGCGCCTCCTTCTTCATTCTGGGAAAAAAGTTACGTTTTCTTCTTTTCGCTTTTTCTTTGCCGAGCCTTTATACAAATATTTTCACTGTAATAAAATAATATTTTATTGCATCGAAATGTTTTTGATTTTAAAATATCGTTCCTACGACGAGAGAATTGTGTCGATAATTAGAGAAATTATGAGCAATTTTTCTTTTTTAATCTTCATTTTTCTAAATTTTTGCTCATTCCCCCAGAGCACAAATGACACGACGAAAAAAACAAGAGAGAATCATGTTTAAAAGCATAAAAAGCGACTAGTGACTCTATCACTGTTTACGACACTATAAACTCGAGCTCGTAATATTTCTTTTAAAATATTACGCCACTTTAACAAAAGCTTAGAGGACCTTCGTCAAAATTAAAATCCTTCCCTAAAAGAGAGAAAAAAATGGGAAACATTTTTATTCTAACATAAATAAATAACACACTGTTCAACTTAATCCGTGTAAATCCGTAAATGTTTGTCCAGATAATTAACAAAAGAATTATCTACATTCACGGAAATGAGAAAACGAGGAGTAGTTAAGGTGAATTAAAAGCAAGTGTGATATAATGGTGCCGTGAATTTTGAGGAACAAGAAAATTATTTATTTCCACGTTCCTTAGAATAAGAATCGTTCTAAGAGTTAAATGAGTGAATGCAGGAGCAAACGAGAACAATCTCCACTATCGGCAGTTTTTGCCTTCGACTATAATTACGGATCCGTTTTTATAGCGACTCGTTTTTGACCGGCTATTCATTGTTATTAGCGGGATTCGGACCGACAGCTCTAAAAGGTTTCGTGCTCCCCGACGGGGAATCGAACCCCAGTCTCCTGTGCGACAGGCGGAATCACTAACTACAACTATGCTACAACTAAACATTTTCGCAATGTTCTCTGCGACCGAACAATTGCTACTTTTCATTCTTCTGACTGAGTGATCGCTTCCTTATACATGTTATAATTGTTGTTATTATGGCTGGTAGAAACTCGAAGGATCATTTAAGCGATTTAAGAACGAATTCCGTGCTTCAAAACAATTATTTACAATGGACGAAGTTCAAAATGTACTCGTCACAGATGGCAGATTTTACCTTTTTAAAAGTTGTTCAAATTTTTTCTTCGCTACTTTACATATGACTGTTGAGGGTTCGCAAAACTATCTAGTTAATTATCACAGTTCGTGATGTTTGTATACGAGAGGACCGTCCATTTATCATAAGAGATGTTTTAATGTCCAATAGTTTCGTAAAAGAGGTCGCGACGTTGCAGATTCCTTCGCATTTGAAGCTTGCTTCCTCCCCACGTCCAATAAGGACGACTCTAGAACGGAAATTTGAGTTTTTTTCTTCTATAGAAACGGAGCCGGACGTATTTATTTTTTATTACATCGCTGGCCGAAGCAGTTACATATCAGCTATTTACACTGATAAATACAATTGAATAATTACCTGTTTAATTGGCGCAATTCAGTGGTTACTACGATATCATTTTCTTAATTTTTTCTATCGCTCACGTGATGCCCATTTTAATCTTTCACTACGAAGCCTCATCTCTTGGTCTTGCACTTAAAGGCTATTTTGAAGCGATATAAATTTGGCATGACTTATGGCAAGTCCATTAATCAAGGCAGGTACATCCATTTAGTCCAGCGGTCATTGTCGGTTTATTTATTGCAATGCACCCCTTTGTTAAAATATCCACTTGTCAAGGAAGCAAATCAAATATGCTTTATCCTTGTTTGTAGCCTGTACAATGTCTATGGAGACTCTTTCGCCTGCTCCACAACTGCGGCATCGATCGGAATATTGTTTTGCGAACCAACTCCCCAGATGATTGGCGGTAAATTCTGTTTGAACATGTTTTCGCTAGTGGGCTTTTCTCCCCGCAGCATCCCGGAAAGCGTCCTTATGCCGTCGCAGGACCTTTCTTCCAGGAACATGTAGTTTGATACTCGTCTTCGTCTCTTCGATTACCTTGTTGAAGCGTCGCCTGTCATTTACGCGGAGGTTTTCGTTTATCCATTTTGGAAGCTGCAATCGTTTCTCTATTTGGCTGCATCATCTAGACAATGAGACACAATTATTTCCTCTATTTATTGTTTGTTTGCCATTTAATTTTATTTCTATGTTAACACGATTAAGTTTTTCTCATCGTTTTCATTTTTATGTAAATTTTTTCCAGGCAACTAGTCAACAGAGATAGTCCAGCTGCGGTCTTCTTCATCGCGTGTTTCCGGAATCCTTGAAGCAGAAGCGCGCTCTTCTCAGATGTTGAACAACATCAAATTTCGAAAGTCCAGCGGTCATTTTTGGTTTATTCATTGCAATGAATTCATTTGTTAGAACATCCACTTGTCAAGGAAGCAAATATTATATGCTTTATCCTTGTTTGTAGCCTATAGAATGTCTATCGTTCAGAATAAAATTCGATGTACTGGTTATATCTCTTGCATTATATTTTTGTATGGTGATGAGCGTTACTTTGTACCATCAGGCAGAGTGGGGAGAACCAATAATCAATTAAAGTTTTGACTGTTAAAAGAGGGGTTAAGCAGGTGTTTGGACGCGAATCTTCTTCTCGAAGGACCAGTAGTAAAAACTACACGAAATTGTACCTTATCTATTTATTTACAGAAATATATACAATTAGGTCGGCACTGCGACCTTAATACTGTTGACTGCTTGATGGTTAATTCGAAACTTGATTATAAATTGTCAATTTGCTTAAAATTACAACTCTGTTTGGAGGGGTGGTGATCTTTTTGACCAATGACCATCCCCGTTCACTTGGAAATTCCTGGCCTTTGTCTTCGCCTCAGCAATAAACGCTTTCTAAATACCCTAATAATTTACCTAAAACTTACAATTCTACGAAGGATTTATGACTTAAGGGCTAATAAACTAAAATATAAATAACAAGTAATATAAAGTAAAATCTACAATAAAGTAATCGCGTAGCGACATGCCGGCCCCGTTGGAAGCTGGCTTTCAACCCTAATTGAACTGATTCGGTATCAAACACAACTTCTTTGCTGGACGCTTGAAGATTCCATTCCGCGTCTTGACGGTGGCTGCACTCACGATGCCATCGGTTCCTGGGTGGACGGATAATACTCGTCCCATCGGCCAATGAAGTGGTGGTGAATTGTCGTCTCTTATTAGGACGAGATCGCCAATGTTTACTCCTTGGTTGTCCTTTTTGGCCCATTTTGTCCTTGATTGCAGCGTGGTTAAATATTCCTTGTGCCAGCGTTGCCAAAAATGTTGGCGTATTTTTTCTAATAACTGCCAGCGTGAGAGTTTATTCTCCCTTATATTTGTTATAATCGGCTCTTCGTTAGTCAGCAATGTGTCGCCAATTAAGAGGTGAGCTGGTGTTAGGGCTATTGGATCGTTTGGGTCGTTCGATAAGGGAATTAAGGGGCGTGAATTTAATAGGGCCTCAATTTGCGTTAATATTGTATACAATTCTTCGAAGTTTAACAAGGTGTTCCCAATAACTCGTTTCATGTGGTTCTTAACCGATTTCACCCCTGCCTCCCAAACTCCCCCGAAATGAGGTGCTCGTGGCGGAATAAAGTGCCATTGAATATTTTGCGTTGTACCAAAGTCAACTAGTTCTGCCTTTGTCTGTTCACATGTATAGAACTTGTGCAAATTCCTCAACTCTTTGTCTGCCCCAACAAATGTTTTCCCATTATCGGAATACATGTTTTTAACTTTTCCTCTACGAGCCATGAATCTTTTGAAGGCGGCGATAAATGCTTCTGATGTTAAATCCGATACTAATTCTAAATGAATGGCCTTAGTAGCCATACATATAAATAAAGCAATGTACGCCTTTTGCGTCTTCTTACTTCTTCGACCCCCTTCTCTTACTATTATTGGGCCTGCATAATCAAGACCACAATTAAGAAACGGCCTGCTTTGAGTGACTCTATATTCCGGCAGGTTTCCCATTTGGTAATTAATATCATTTGGTTTCATTCGGAAGCACGTCACGCAATTGTGTATTACGCGCTTTACCTTATTTTTTACATTTAGGATCCAGTATTTTTCTCGCCCAATAGAGATTGTTTGCTGTATACCCGAGTGAAAATGCGTTTGGTGTATTTCTTCAATAATTAGATTTGCTATAATATGCACTGCGGGAATCAACACCGGATATTTTTGAGCGAACGTCAAATTTGAGTTTTTTAATCTTCCCCCTACTCTGATTATATCTTCGTCTAAGAATGGATTTAAACAAAGGAGTTTACTATTAACTTTGACCATTCCTTCTTTTTTCAAATCGGCTGTCTTGCGCAAAAAATTGTTTTTGTGCTAATTTAATTAGATTGAATCTTGCTTCTTGTAATTCATCGACGTTCAAATGCGATCTTTTTCGGTCCGACGCTACTGTCTGACAATTTTTTAGGAATCTTTTACAATACGCATATATTCTAACTAATTTACTCCAGTTGGAATATTTTTCAAAAAAGATGTTTCTTGTGCTGGTGACTGTTGTCGTTAATGTTTGCGTCTTTATTTCAGGAATGTCCACTACTATTGGATTATTTTCATTTGGTACAATGTTATTCTTATCCCACAACCATTGAGGACCGTGCCACCATAAACCATTTTCTGCAATATTGTTCACGGTTGATCCACGCGATATAATATCGGCGGGATTCTCGTGCGTTCTTACATGGCACCACCGTGTTTTGTCCGTCAGTGTCTGTATTTTTAATATTCTATTACCAACAAAAGTTTTAAAGTTTCCTGGATCTGACCTGATCCAAGCAAGAACAATAGATGAGTCGGACCAATAATGTACTGCGTTGAACTTAATATTAATAGTTTTTAAAATACGATTCGTTAGCTCCGCTAATAATAGTGCACCGCAGAGTTCTAGACGCGGTGTCGTTAATTTGTTCATCGGCGCTACTCGTGACTTCGCGCACAATAAATTTGAATTATTTTCTCCATTTTTATGTGCACTTTTTATGTAAATACATGCTCCGTACCCTTTGTCAGACGCATTACAGAAACCGTGCAATTCGATTCGAATATCCTCAGTATGTGACGGAATCACTTTTCTCGGCACGTGAATTTTATCTATCTGATTCAATTCATGTTGATAATTATTCCAAGTCTTTTGCAATTCCGCATTTACTGGGTTATCCCATCCCAATTTCTCCTTCCACATCTCCTGCATCAACAATTTCCCGTTTATCACGATTGGCGTAATTAAACCTAACGGGTCAAATATCGATGCGATTGTTGACAATATTATTCGTTTTGTGACCAATTTGTCCGATACTTCGCCTGTCCCTGAAAACGCGAATGAATCTTCCTTCGGATCCCAATTGATACCCAATGTCTTAATACTGTTCGTTTCTTCAAATTTAACTACCACGTGTTTTATGTGGCTATCGCCGTCCATTGGTAGCAAGCTTGAATCATTGCTAACCCATTTGCGCAATTGAAAGGAACCACGTTTTACGACTTCAATTGTTTCATTTCTTAGTATTGCCGCTTCTTCTTTCGTGTTGGCGCCAGTAATTAAGTCGTCCATGTAAAAGTCGCGGCCAACAACTTCGCTACCGATCGGGAACTTGTCTTTTTCTTCTACCGATAATTGCCTTAAACACCGCGTCGCGAGATACGGGGCGCTCGCGGTTCCGTATGTCAACGTTTTCAATTTATATGCTTGAGCACCTTCCCCGGCCGACGATCGCCATAAAACACATTGCAAATCGCGTTGGTCTTCTGCCACTAGTACTTGCCGGTACATTTTTTCAATATCGGCTATCATTGCATATTGATACGTACGAAATCTTGTCAACAAGGCAAACAAATCTTGTTGCAGCGGTGGGCCAATCAATAAAATGTCATTAAGTGATCTTCCATTTGACGTTTTGGCGGAAGCGTCGAACACAACGCGCAACTTCGTTGTTAGACTATTATCTTTTATGACTGCATGGTGCGGCAGAAAATTTCTTACGACCTTGCTGTCTTCCTTTATTAATTCCATGTGGCCAAGTGCCACGTATTCTTCCATAAATTCTTTGTACGTTGTATGTAAAACATAATCTTTTGCAAATTTGCCCTCCATTGCATATAGTCGCTTATAGGCCATCTTTTTCGATTCTCCTAATTCATTTGTGGACGTTTTAATTGGAAGTTTAACGACGAATCTTCCATTTGGCAACCTCGAATGGTTTTTAACAAAATGGTCTTCAATGTAAATTTCGTTCAAAGTATCATTAGTCGACTCTTTTGCGTCTTCTACCGTCCAGAATTTTTCGATTTATCTCTCTAATGTAGCCATTTTACATATTTTGGGTTGTAACTCGTTCGATTTCGACATAAATGGACCTGAGATGATCCAGCCTAACTCGGTTTTTTGCAAGGTGGGTTGGTCGGGAAAACGCAATTGTTCCGTCAACATTATTTCATAAAAGGTGTCCGCGCCAATTAACATATCCACCGAATCGCATTTATTAAATTGTGGATCGGCTAACTGATACCCGATTGGTATTTTAAACAAGTTTCTGTTGACAGATATAGACGGTAACTTGCCTGATATTTTTTCGATAATTAAGAAATTTGATTTAAAATTGTAATTAGTCACTTGTGATTCGACCGTAATATCAACAGCTGAAGTTATTGTCTTTGTTTCGTTTGCAATGCCAACAATAGGCGCCTCTATCGACCTTCTTGACGACCATAATTTATTCGAAAATCGCTCCGTTAAAAAGTTGCTTTGTGAGCCAGAATCGAGCACCGCTCTGCAGGTATATTTTTTACCTGAGTCGTCAACAACCCTTACTACCGCGGTGGCTAAAAATACCTGCGCTTCTATGGGCGCATGCAACGTGGTCGCGACGACGGCTTCATTGCTCTCCATTGTTTCTTTGGGTTCTTTTATTTCTTCTGGCGATTTTGGTGTCGATTTCCGCTCAAAATGGAGCAATGAATGATGTTTTAATCCACACGATTGACAACTCGATGATGCCGTGCATTCAGCTACTCTGTGCCCTTGGTGCAAACAATTTATACACATTCCCCTTGATTTCGTAAATTCAAATAGTCCATTCACCGACATTTTTGAAAATTTATAACAGTCACTCAAATTGTGTCGTTTCGAACATAATTCGCATTTAATTTCAATTACGTTGCTCCGCGCGAAGAATGATTTATTATTAATTTTCTCCGATTTGTATTTTTCAAACTTCCTCGATGCATTCTGAGTGCCTTCATTAATTGCTTCGAATATTTTAGATTTTCGCGTTAAAAATTCTACAAGTTGCTCAAATGTGGGCAAATCACTGTCTGTTGTATGTGACTCCCATTCCTCATTTAATCTATATTCGAATTTATTGGTTGCAATTGCAATTAATAAAGTTCCCCATTGTTGCACGGGTTGTTCGCACGCTTCAAGAGCGCGTATATTTTTTGTAACTCATCAACAAATTCGCGAATATTTTTCTTCCCGACCGACGGTAAATTTAATAAGGCACGCGTATGGCTCTTTATAATATGTTTTTTGTTATCGAACCTGTCTATAATTGCTCGCCATGCTAATGAGTAATAAGCTTCTGTTAACTGAATGTTATCGATCAATTTTGCTGCTTCTCCTATTACCGATGCTTTCAAATAATGAAATTTCTCTATTAAACTCAACGAAACATTGTTATGGATAAGAGACATGAATGTATCCTTAAATGGCAGCCACTTTTCGTAATCTCCGTCAAAACACGGTAAAGAGATTTTTGGCAAACTTATATTACGCAATCGTTCTGTACCCAATTCATTGTTTCTATCGACATATGTATCTCCTTTTCCTGATACTTTTAATAACGAATTTAATTTGGTCACAAGCTCTAAATAGCCTTCCTCAAATGATTCATGCTCATCTTCTTCGATGGTATCTAAACATTCATCAATCTCTTCTTGAATTTCTTTAAATTTATAGTAACATTCCTTCAATGGTGCAAACATCTGTTGCAGGTATTCGACTTTATTCTCATTTTTTATAATTGATTTTTCAAGACGAGCTAATTGCGCTTTGGCTTGATTTCTTTTGCGTAATAACGCTTTACTAATTTCGGTTTCGATGTTCTTTGTGGCCATTTTTCCACTCAATTGTTACAAGATTAACGCAAATCAAATAGATAAGGATTAGGATAAAAGGACTCACCGTTGCTTCAATAGCTGGCTTCTTCTCGACACGATGCCGCTGGCAATTCAGCTGGCTTCTTCTGCACCCGATGCTGTTAATTCAGCTTCATCCGGCTCGACTGGACCAATGTTTGGACGCGAATCTTCTTCTCGAAGGACCAGTAGTAAAAACTACACGAAATTGTACCTTATCTATTTATTTACAGAAATATATACAATTAGGCCGGCACTTCGACCTTAATGATGTTGACTGCTTGATGGTTAATTCGAAACTTGATTATAAATTGTCAATTTGCTTAAAATTACAACTCTGTTTGGAGGGGTGGTGATCTTTTTGACCAATGACCATCCCCGTTCACTTGGAAATTCCTGGCCTTTGTCTTCGCCTCAGCAATAAAATACTTTTTAAATACCCTAATAATTTACCTAAAACTTACAATTCTACGAAGGATTTATGACTTAAGGGCTAATAAACTAAAATATAAATAACAAGTAATATAAAGTAAAATCTACAATAAAGTAATCGCGTAGCGACACTAACGTTCATCGAATGTTTACCTTGCTGAAAAAAGCTCCATTTTGCAATTACAAACATTGACACTAAAGCAATATCGTTTTAATTTTAATCTAATACAGACTTCGCCGTTCTGTATACGATAATATCGTGTAATTCGTAATTATATCAGCAATGTAATTATCACGGCCATATTATGATTATCATTTCAAAGAGCGTATGCGTAAGAGTGTGAGTGAGTTGGTGGTTATTTTATAATTGGTCTAACGGCCAATATAAATTTCGTTTAATGTCTACTAGTAGTGTAACTATGGGGGTTCTGGATCAATTCGCATAATTCCAAGGTCGCACTTTCACTTTCTTTGTATAATTTCAAGTTTGCACTTTCACCTATTAAAAATCAATTAACGTTATGTTAATTCATTTGCGAATTTTATTACTAATTAGAATAGTAATTGGTAAAAGAAAATAACTTTTCAATAAGGAAGTCGTACATCATCATATTGATTACTATGAACAATTTATAATTTGTATTAATTAGGAAAATAGTACGAGGTAATACTTAATACAAAATAAATAATCCCTAATATTTTATGGTTTAGAAAATTATCAGCAGACATACATTTCAATGTAAATTTCTCTACCCCGAGAATCAATTCTTAAAACTGAGTATAATTATTATTCTTCGATAATTACCAAAATTAAAAATGAAATTTCTTGCTTTTACACGTGACCATTAGTAAATTGTTTAATAATAAAAAGGTATTTTCTAATATTTTATAAATGGGTTTAGCGATTGTCATTGTATATTATTAGGAATAGTGGCGTCTAAAGAAAGAAAACGATGATCATCATTAAACAGAAATAATATTTTTCAATAGAATTATTTGAAAATATTTGAATAATTGAAATTAGAAAATGGTCATTAGGCATAGATTTAATTTCATTTTTCAATAGCCCCTTCCCACGACATGCCCTTACAACGGGATTAATAATGTGTATAAATATCCGCTAATTATCAGAAACGATACAAAAAAGTTCCAGATTTTTACATCATCATCATCACCGTTAATTGTGTATTTTGGTAAGTAAGAAATATGTTCTTACTTTACATTTGAAATATTTTAATCCTCTTATTTCATTTGATAGCCTTTTCCACAAAATGATTTCGCTGAGTAATATGTTAGATGATGGTGCAGATGATTATTTTATAACATTAGCCAAAAAATTGGACTCAATGGATTACATGTTCGATGATGGAATGGACGACGACTTATCTTCCATATTGAGTCAGATGGAAGTAAATCACAATGATACAGCAAGAAATGAATTGGAGATACTTGACAATGCGTCCTGCGAAAATCGTCACATTCAGGACGATGAAATTATAGTTATAGAGGATGATACAATCGTGATAATCGATGATGATAATGATGATTCTGATGATATTAATGACAATGATGATATGGGAGTAGTACGTACGATTGCAGAAAATAATGATGCCATTATGGTTATAGAGGATGAAGACGATAATCATGCATTGGATTATAAGTGCAATTTCCGTGATGAATACTATTCGCGAGAAAACAATAGCAGACAGTCTGGTCAGGAGAAATGTAAATTGGTCTGAAATAGATTCAGCTTTTGCCAATCGCATCCGGACAGTATGTGTAAACAATTTGGGGCATATTGAACCGCGTAGTTTTTTTAATGAAGCACGTGTGCTGTTTGTTCAAAAAATAAGTGCAATATTAAGAATACATAGTTTCGTTAAACAGTGGACAACTTTTTGCGGCTGCTTCATCAAACATACCACGTCGGATGAAGAAGTAAAAGACTTAAAGTATCTATCGACCAAAAATGTTGTAATAACACAAGATTGCAACTTAGAAGAATGGTTTGATACGAATACTAAGAATAATTTACTGCAACAGTTGGAAGAATTTCAGGTAAGTGTATTCACTTTTTTCTCTTTCACTTATTTCATACATACTACTTTTATTCTTCAGGAGCGCGACAGCGGATGGGCATTGAAGGAACTGGTGAATTTAGTGATCAACATTAACAAGTATATGCCGCTCAACGGCTCCTCGTACATCGAATTACCCGACCCAATTAAGCGAAAGCATGCTTGTATCAACATAAAAAATAATGATGATGCATGCTTCGCTTGGAGCTTAACAGCAGCACTATATCCAGCAATAAATAATGCAGACAGAATGACTTCGTATCCGCATTATAAAGATGTTTTAAATTTAAAAGACATTACGTTTCCGATTTCAAGACAAGAAATCACCAAAATTGAAAATCTAAATGCATTATCGATTAATGTATATGTACTAAAAAAGAAGAAAGACAAATTCACATGCCTGCCTAATCGTCTAACGAAAAATAAGGTTGAACGGCATATCAACCTTCTCTTAATTCAGAGCGATTATTATGAGAAGGAAGAAGAAGATGATATGATGATAACGAAGAACAAGAAGAAAACGTGCCAAGCTACCATTACGTTCTTATAAAAAATTTATCGAGGTTGCTGCGAAGCGATCTAAGTAAGCACAAAGGGCAAATTTTCGTTTGCGACCGTTGTGTGCATTATTTTTATTCGCAAGGAAAATTACAACATCATGAAATAGAATGTTCTACGAGGAATCACTATAAAACAAGCTTTCCAAAGGAGGATAACATAAAATTTAAGAACTTCGCTAAAATGGAGAAAGTGCCAATGATTGTATATGCTGATATTGAGTGTATTTTGAAGCCATATGACTCCAATAACACCAATAATTCCGGAAAATATCAGCAACATGAGGCGCACTCCATAGGCTACTATATTCATAGTGAATTTGATTCTTCGTTAAATAAATACTATGGATATAGAGGGAGTAATTGCACTGGATGGTTCAGTGAGCAATTAAACAACATTTGCATCCAAATGCAAAATAAAAAGGAAAATCCAGCACCCATGGAGCCGCTCAGCAATCAGCAAACGATGGATTATGTGAATGCGAAAATCTGCTGGATTTGCCAGAAATCCTTTGTTGGAGACGATAGGAAAGTTCGCGATCACAATCACTTGACAGGTATTCTATTTTTAAAACTTGCATAAAATATTTTATTTATACTTTTATTTTTCGATTTTCAGGCGAATACAGAGGAGCAGCACATAATTCGTGTAACCTCAACTTACACGAGTCGTTTCGGATACCCGTCGTATTTCATAACCTGAGCGGCTATGATTCGCATCTAATAATAAAGGATATTGTTCAACTGATTCCGGGAAAAACAAGCGTCGTTCCATGCAATATGGAAAAATATATCTGCATTAATAAGAAAATTGCCCATACTCAAGTTGAGCTGCGGTTTATAGATTCTTTTCGTTTTATGAGTAGTTCACTTGAGAAATTGGCGTCTTATTTGCAAGACTTTCCTAGAACGAGGAGTCAGTTCAATGAGTTAGCGGCTGATAAATTTAAATTTCTATGCAAAAAGGGTGTGTATCCGTATGATTACATCACGACAATGGAGAAATTGAACGAGCACACCTTACCAAAAAAGGAAGATTTTTATAACAGACTGACAAACCAACAAATCTCCAGCACGGATTACGATCATGCCAGACAAGTATGGGATGCGCTGGAGCTACAAACACTCGGTGAGTACAGCGATATTTATTTAAAAACTGATGTTATGCTGCTCGCCGATGTATTTGAAAGTTTCCGTACTCAGTGCATGAAATTTTATAAGTTGGACCCCGCACATTATTGCACGGCCCCTTCGCTCTCGTGGGACGCAATGTTGCTATACATAAAAAAAGAAATAAAGTTAATCCGGGATATAGACATTTTAATGTTTATTGAACGAGGCATCCGAGGAGGATTGACACAGTGTAGCATGCGTTTCGCAGAGGCGAATAACAGATACATGAACGATTTCGACGCGACAAAACCTGAGACATATCTCATGTACTACGATATCAACTCTATGTATGCATGGGCTATGTCTCAGTTTTTGCCTACTGGAGAGTTGAAGTGGGTCGACAATGTGCAAAATCTGAAATGGGACGTCAGCGACGACAATCAAATGGGATATATTTTGGAAGTAGATTTAGAATATCCCGTTAGTATTCATAATCGACAAGCGGATCTTCCCATGGCGCCGATATCTACAGTGCCTCCAGGGTATAAGGATCCGAAATTAATGGCCACTTTAGTATCGAAGGAAAAATATGTCGTACACTATCGGAATCTGAAACAATATGTCAATGAGGGAATTATAATTAAAAAAATACATCGAGCATTAGAATTCCAACAATCTCCATGGCTGAAGCCCTACATAGATTTAAATGCCGAATTAAGAAAAAATTCGGCTAATGATTTTGAAAAAGAGTTATTTAAATTGATGAATAACGCTATATTTGGAAAAACGATGGAGAATGTGCGTAATCGAAGAACAATAAAATTAACGTCTCAATGGGATGGTCGATACGGAGCAAAGTCCTACATTGCCAGTCCTACATTCTATCGCTCCTCAATTTTCGACGAAAATTTCGTCGGGATAGAATTATATAAGAATGAGGTAGTTTTTAATAAACCAATACATGTAGGAATGGCTATTTTGGATATTTCGAAAACGATTCTATATGAGTTCCACTATAATTTCATAAAGAATATGTATGACGGAGACAATGCAAAATTATGCTATACCGATACAGATTCGCTGATATATTTAATTAAAACCGCTGATATTTATAAAGATATGAAAGATAATATATCACATTTTGACACGTCCGAATACTCGCAATCAAATCCATACGGCATACCATTAGAAAATAAGAAAAAAACTTGGACTGATGAAAGACGAGAATAAAGGAAGAATTATGCTCCAATTTGTTGGACTTCGTGCCAAAATGTACGCATGCAAAACAGATGGCGGTCACCTTACAAAGAAGGCGAAAGGAGTTAAAAGGTATGTCGTATCAAAAGAGATATCTTTTGAAGATTATCTTAGTTATTTGAATAACAAATGCGTTAAGATTTTCAATCAGAATAATATTGTGTCGGAAAAACATAATGTATTTTCTAGTTCGATGAATAAAATTGCATTGTCCCCATTCGATAATAAACGACATATACGTGAAGATGGTGTGTGCACTTTACCCTGGGGACACTTTGCCATTATGGATAGTGATTAAAACAAAAATTTAATATTATAATGCATATATTATAGAAATATTGTAAATAATGTAAATATTCTAAATAATGTATGTAATGAAACTATTGTAATTAATGTTAATATTCTAAATAATGTATATAATGAAAATATTGTAATATTGTAATATTGAAATATTATGTATAATCTAAATATAGTAGAAAAAAAATTATTGAGAACATAATTGTTTTAATAATAATAATAATAATAATGATATTACAAAGTATAAACTCTTATTCATTACTCCAAAAAAAGATAATTCCATAAGATTTTAACATTTTCTACAGCACACATATTGTTTTTGTCTACGTGAAACGGGCAATCATTAATTTTTTTCTCATATTTCGGCGCATCGTGATAATTTACAACATTCTCTATTGATGAGTATGATATAAATTCGCGAAGAAACTGTACTTTTTGATATCCACGAACATACATGGCATCATCGTCCGCTTTCACGAACATTTTTATAATAGCTTCCAATTCCTTATATTCCACTAATCCATCACTATAAATCATTTTATGATGATTTTTTGTCAACCAGCATGCTTGTTTCTTATCTTCAGTAGATAATTCACTAAATGATATAGGTGGTTTTAAATAATAATGATAAATATTTTTTCCATCTCTTGTTATTGCTAATTCCTTGGCAATAAACTGCTTGCCATTGTTAAAACCTTGCACATCAATACAGACGTCACACATTTTCGTTTCTTTGTCTATATGTTTCTTTGTATATGATGCTGATGTTGCTGCTAATTAACCATGTATTCTCAATGGAAATAATATAAAGAATGATAACTTAATGTTGATTACACGACTTATATTATTGATTTATAGAATTTTGCTAACAATATTTGTTAGGGGGGTGTATTCGAAAAGCGAATCGTACAATATTAAGCAATAAGCTTTGGTATCTTTTTCAAACTTAGTTTTTGCTTCAAAATGTAATTTCATTTCAATCGTGCTATTTTTCACATTTTCGTTCTGACGAGAACAATCAAAGATGTATAGCATATGACTTTTAAGTTGAGTGTAATCAAATAATGGATCTTCTTGTAATCATCATAATAATATTTTTGAAATGCTACGTACATTTGATATATGGTCACGTAATTACCAGCGGAAATATTTAAATTCATATTTTCATATGGATATCGTTCGCTATTAAGTATCAATTTTATATTTACAATATCAACATGATCAAATTCCGATGCATCTTTATCTAACATATCTTTTCGTTCCTTGTGAAATGCAACTAAAACATATCGCGGCCTTTCAATGCCACTCGATATTTTCACTTGCCAGAGATCCTCTTTGCTTTCTCTAAGCGATGGAAGCTCATGTAATTCCCATTGTCTAAACGCTATTTTTATGGGTTTATCAATTTGCGTTACCTTCATTAACTTGAGTTTTAGAGAATCATTGGGAATTATATGGGGTAAACGCCATTCCACTTTACTAATCATAAATTTCACATAATTATTTGCCACATAGCAATTAATGTCATTTCTTGCTCTTAATAAAATTAATTCCTGCTTCGCGTTAACGATGATTTTTTTATAATCTTCTGCAAATCCGAGAAGCATTCTGAGCGGAATATATGCAAAAAAAATTTCCATTAACATAATTATGCAATTTATCGTTTAATGGTGCCCATCCAGCCATTTGTAAAGCGACACTTTCTTTAACACCATATGAGGCATAACCTTTCATTGTAGTAGTAATTCCTACATCATGCGTTTTATCAATGAGAACGCCGTTAAGTAAATAACGCACTTCATTGAAGAGAAAACTGAATGCGTTATTAACTAGCCTAACTTTGCTCAATGTAGCTTCATCTTCGGAATGTACTTTACCCTCGATATAAATAAAACTATCTGATGGCGAAGTATATAATTCCTGATTTTGTACGCTAATTCGTATTTCATCATAATTGTTAAATGTAAACGTGTGAGGATGATATGAATGATATTCGACTTTTGTTATACTATCATCGAAATTAATTGGATCCAATATATCCAGTTTTTCCATTTTTAATATTATATTCCAATGCTATAAGTTTCTGGAGATTTTCTAATGTTATCACTCGAGAATCTCGTTCACTACTGAACGATTTCATGGAAAATCTCAACTTTTTATTGCTGCTATTATTATAATTTATCCCCATATTTTTAAAATTTCTATGTAGTTTTCAATTCTAACCGTATTATAATTTCTTCACCTTGGAAATTTACAAATCTCGCGTGCTGATCCAAAAGTTTAATAGAAATATTATCAACAAAATTAGTGTTAACAGGCAAATAAACTATATTTCGAGGTTCTAGATTTATCGCGTAACCAGGATCTACTGCCGGCGAAAATTCATATAATGTGTGAGATTGCTGACTATCGTAATAAGAACCGGAAATAATATTACATTCAACTCTAACGCTAGATACTTTTAGTATTTGAACGGGTAAATCTGAGTGATGCCACTTATTGGCTTCTAATAACCTTCTAGAAAAGCCTAAAAGATTACCAATTGAATCCTTTGATGTGAAATCAATCAGTCTTGCGTGCATCTTATTTCACACTTTAATGTGTTCTTGTTTGGTTTTATTATTAAATCTTCCCTTTTATTAGATTTATACTTATGCTGAATATATTTATTCAAATAATTTTCTATATCTGTAATTTCGTATGCGCCTGTAGGTACTGTGATTTCTTCGGTTCCCACTGTAAACTTATTGCAACCTTCTTCTATATTCGGTATCGTATTAAATGTGTGCAAACCGATCAACCCCAAACAGTAGGATTTATTCGAATCTAATACGATTGGAGGAAAATAACGCACATTAATATCAGACGAGTAACCTTTCACTGTAAATGTTTGCGACATGACTGATGAATATTTTTAAAAACATTACTATTTATCTAATAAAAAATCTATGCAAAGATGTCCGCAGTTAAACGTATTATACTGTTGATATTGTTTGTAATTGTAACTGATATTACATCCTCTAAAGTAATCTATTATTTCTGTCGGAGGCCGTAAGTTTCCAAAATTATCGAAGTATTTAACATTATTTCCTCTTTTTTTATATGCGACCCAATGAGTTCCATTCCCATTGGATGAATCTAAATTAACAATACCGTACTCATTGTATAATGGTTTATCAGGCAAACCGTTTCGCATGTAGACACCTCTAAAATTTTTAATATTTCCGCAATATTTAAGTAAATAGTAGTTTGTTAATGGTTTCCGAGGCAAATTCAGTAGTTTTTTGGCTTTAAATATAAACCAAGACCTCTTTTATACGGGCTTAAATACAGTCCATTTCCGACTTTTCCCAATGCTATGGCCTCCATTGTTTTATTATGTCTTTGAGCTTTTTTCTAAGTCTTTCCTTGCTGCTTTTGATTCATTAATAGCCTTTGCAATACCTGAAGCTCCACCACTTAGAGCCCCTAGGGCACTTAATCCAGCGAAAATTGGAATTAAAGGTAATAATCCACCTACTTTTGGAAGTGGAATGATTCTAGGAGTTGATACATTTTTACTACCGCTAACAGATTTAATTTGTGCTTTGGCCGCAGCGAAGGCAACATTTACAGCATCTTTTATATTAGTTTTGAATTTCCCCGATAGATTTTTTAGAGCAGATTTTGTTTTCTTTACAATATCTTTTCTAAAACCTGCTTTGGATTTCTTTTTTCTCTTACATTTCTGGTGTCTTTCCTTGTCTTTTTTCTTGTTTATGTCGCCTCCTTTTAAGCCCATGCCTAATGATCGTTTAAGTTTCATACTACCTGCAACAAGTTTAGACGCGAGTTTTTCTCCTAAATTTGCATCGTCTGCTTTTGCACGAGCATTTGCCATATCCTCGAGTTCTTTATCGGCCTTATGTCGCTCATTTATGTCTGTATATTCAGAATAAGCTATATCATGAACTTTACAAGCTTCATCCAATTTATTAATTCCACGGTCACCACGATTTAACCGTTTCTTTAAACGTGTCCCAGGCCCACAATATTGATATCCTGGTAAATGTAGTTCCACAGGTAAATGATTTATTAAAGAATTAATGATTCCACCTCCGCGATGAGTCAACATTTAAAACGTTTTCATTTTTAACCATATTATTTATAGTTAAATAATTTCAGTTTGTTTATATATTCTTTAAGAGGAGGAGGAGAAGGAGGAGGAGGAGGGATTGCTCTCGCGGAATAGTTGACACATACCTATATAAGGTGATTAAAAATAAAAACTTGATACTAAAATTTAGAAAACATGAAAACGGTAAAACAAAAGGATCGTTTATCGATTATAGATTTAGACGTATACACGGGAGGAAGTTTAAAGGTGAGGAAGCATGGATCTCTTTTACCAAATTCTATAAGATCGCTAATTTGTGGTCCTTCAAATTGTGGAAAATCAAACATTATGCTAAGTTTGCTTTTCGATAAAAATGATTTGCGATTTGAAAATGTTTATGTTTATTCCAAATCTCTATATCAGCCTAAATATCAATTGTTGGAATCCATACTCAAATCTACGAATGGTATAAATTATTATGCATTTAAAGAAAATGAGGAGATAGTGTCTGTTGAAAAGGCTAATTCTAACTCGGTATTCATTTTCGATGACATTGCATGCGAAAATCAGAATGTCGTGAAAGAATATTTCAGTATGGGGCGACATAATAGCATCGATAGCTATTATTTATGTCAAACTTATACAAGAATACCAAAACACTTGATACGTGATAATGCAAACTTCATCATACTTTTTAAACAAGATGATTTAAATTTAAAACATGTGTATAGTGATCATGTAGGAGTCGACATGGCTTTTGAAAAATTTAAATCTATTTGTGGAGAATGTTGGCAAGATAAGTATGGTTTCGTTGTATTGGATAAAGATAGCAGCATTAACGCAGGACGTTATCGAAAAGGCATTGATCAATATATATTATTAGACTGATAATTGAATTCAAACATTTGCTTGAAAACCACCTTCCATGATGGACGTATCAAATGAGGAATTGAAAATGCGGAAGAATTTAATCAAAGTGAAGAAGAATATTAGAGAAAAGTTGCTTGCACTGAAACGTGGTCAGATGAAAAGTAGTGAGAAATTCAATAAGCAGTATCATCCAATAATTAGTTCGATAGGTGCCCTATCGAATGAATTAAAGACGAGCGTTTTAAGGGGCCACGAGACAGAGTTATCTGGATTAAATAAGAATCAACATAAGAATGTAAAAAATGAGAATGATTTTAATGGAAGCATTGAAAAGAACTACGACAATAATGGAAGCAAAGAATCTTTACCTCCATTAGCCAGAAACTGTGTAGAAGAAGCTGTTTTAAGCAAACGGAAACTAGATCATGTAACGGGCTTACACTTCGATGAAACGATGCGTTCTTTTAAAATAGGGTCTTCAAATGTAGCCTTCGATGATAGTAATAGTATGAATGTTAATGATAAAAAGTATCAACTTACTCCTGGCTTATGCAACCTATTATTCTGGGCTAAACCGATAAATTATACGCAACATGAATTGGACACGTATGTAGAAATTGTACAAGATTCCAATGTCCTTAGAAAGAATTATGATAGTGACTTATCAAAACGAGGATTTAACTCTTACAAATATAAAAAAATACTTAAACCATATTTAAATAAAACTTTAGCATCTGGATCTGGTCTCATCGATAACAAATTACATATCAACAGCATGAATAACACGCCCGTTGATTACATTTACTGGGATGATATAAATGAATTGATAGAACGGCTATGTAAATTACATGCCTCGAAAAATGCTGGTAATAATGGAGTAATCAATGAAATAGTTGCTATTGAAGAAGAATTAAGAGAAACAGATGTAATTGTATAAATAATATCAATAACTGGGAAACATTCTTATTTGTAAAATGAGCGTTGACAAGTTCGGTCGTTTTAAAAGCAAGCATCGCACAATTGTTCGTGGACCTCCAGGTGTAGGATTTCTTTTTACTGAAGATGGGGATTATGACATTGCAAATAAGCGTTTAAGAAACGTGAATTCACCTGTAACGAATAATGATGCTGTAAATAAAGCCTATTTGAATGGATTCAAAAATGAGTTGATAAAGACTATAAATGATAAATTCATGAAAAATGTAGTTTATCGGAACGATAAAGATCAATTTGATTTTCATCATAAGCGTATAATTAATGCGTCCAGACTGGAAGATGATAATGATGTTATAACAAAATCTTACTTTATTGAAAGCCTGAGTAAAATACTTCATGACATACTTGCACAAGAAAGACGATTACAAGAAGCATATGGTGCTCGGTATGTGCAGGAGAATACGTTAACTCTTACAGATGATGGTCTTTATGATTTGAGGAAAAAAACTTTCATTAATTTACCCACTCCAACATATGAATATGATATTGCGACGAAATCATATGTCGATGATACAGTGCGAAATAGTGTTATTTTAGCTATTGATCGTGAAACAGATAAATTGAAGAAATATATTGATGAAAATGTCAAAAATAAAAAGTGAAATTGTGGGTGAACTTCACAAACCTGCAAGAAAGAATTACGATAGGCGAAGAATTATTTTAAAGGGAATACACGATTTATGGCAAGCGGACTTGGCTGAATTTTCACATCATTACAGAGAAAATAAAGGCTTCAAATACATATTATTTGTAATAGATTGCTTTTCTAAATATTTATGGACTCAACCTATAAAAGATAACTGCCATGAGCGTAAGGAATGCTATGGTGTCAATTCTTGAAAGTTCTAAGAGAAAACCTGCTAATTTATAAACGGATATGGGTAAAGAATTTTATAATGGAAAATTTGAAACATTAACAAACAAATACAACATTAATCATTATTCGACGTTTACCATTAAAAAAGCTGCTATAGTGGAAAGAGTAATTCGTACATTAAAGGAAACTTTATACAAAGAATTCAGCTTTCGCGGAAAATATGTGTGGTTTGATATTTTGGAGAAAGTTACTAATAACTACAATAACAAGAAACATAGAACTATAAAAATGAAACCAAATGAAGTTGATAAAGGGAACGAAAAATACTTGTTGAATACCGTATATTCACATATCAAAGTAGCTGATTCGCCTAAATTTAAAATAAATGATTTAGTTAGGATAAGTAAACAGAAAGCTGCTTTTGAAAAAGGTTATACACCTAATTGGTCGACAGAAATATTTAGAATTAAACAATGCAAATTATCTAAGCCAGCAACATATTTGCTGGAAGATATAAATGGTAATCCAATTCGGGGCGCATATTATAATGAAGAGTTACAAAAAGTTAAATATCCGGATGTATATTTAGTAGAGAAAATATTACGCAAAAAGGGAGACAAAGTATTTGTAAAATGGCTTGGATTTGATTCCTCCCATAATAGTTGGATAGATAATACCGACACAGTTTAATTAATTTAGGAATGTACAATGGTGGTGGTGGTGGTAATAAATTTGTATATAAGGTCTTATTTTTTATACTTTAATCATATTCAAGTCGATATTTTATACAAGATGATCGGGTGCGACTTTCTTCTCATTTTAAACTGTTTAAAGTTTTATAAACTTGCAGCGAAACCGTTTGAGTTTCTGTCAGATCATAAGTTGAAAATTAAATTCTTTGAAAGTGAAAACACGTATGTTGAAGTGGAAGTTGACGTAAAGGAATTGGAAACTGGAGAAATGATACAGTTAAAGGTTTTTGATTATCAAAAATTCATCAAGGCGTTCAACATATATGCTGGTGTGGATATGAAGGATGCAACGATATGCAATGTCCTATCGCATGTCGAGGATTTACATTAAGACATGTATTTTAAATTGTATTTATTATATTTATTATTATTAACATATTATTATTATTATTTATATGTACATGAGAAAAATATTATAAACATTTAACAAATTCAAATTTATGTTGTTTAATTTTTCCTTTCAACTCCATTCCATTGTATACGAATGCAATTTGGGAGCACGTCATATTGTAGAGGTCCTCGTCCGTTAGCTTAGCCATCCTCTTTGGTAGAAATATGATGCCTTCTTTCAGTTCCATTATTATGGCACGTCCATATTTGGTGTTTGTAGAACTTAATCCAACTACTGGATATTCGTGGTCTATTATTAAGTCCTCGTACTTCACAATATTTTTTAACACAGGCATGGCCAACTGATTCGCTTTCTCCATTTTTGTTTATTTATCACGCTTACTGTTAACTTATGATAAAGTTCGTGTGCTTGCTACAACTTTTGAAGCAGAATAGAAATATAAACGTTCTGGTTTGAATTTATATATGATTCAAGTAATTAAATATCAATTATAACCTCCCTGGATATTTCTTTCGTAAGCATATATTAATTAATAATTATAATTCGAAAGTTGTTGAAATGAATGTCAAACAGTGATGTTGATGATGATTATGATGATGATATTTTATGAATATATTGTAATTGAAATATTTCGATTTCACTAATTAGAAAATAGCAATAGCGAAAATTTTCTATTTTGTTAACGACGCAACGATTACCTCAGACTATTATCCTGCGTAATGTAAATAATAACTTGATTTTATTAATCATTAAGATAAGAGTTCAGAAACAGCTAATTAACACTTCAAAATATGTCACCTATTTTAAATTAGTGATTAATTTCGTAAATCAATTAGCATAACGTTAATTGATTTTTAATAGGTGAAAGTGCAACCTTGAAATTATACAAAGAAAGTGAAAGTGCGACCTTGGAATTATGCAAATTGATCCAGAACCCCCATAGTTACACTACTGACCCACAATAAAAATTTATAATCAATTTGACAGGGAGAATTAGGGTAGAAATAAATAATTTTAGGTACAATTTAGAAAATAATAAATTGTAAAAAATAAATTGCAAATAATAAATTGTAAAAAATAAATTGCAAATAATAAATTGTAAGTAATAAATTTACACTAATAATATGTGCTGAGGCGGGTCGTGTCTAACACACGGGGTTAAATGGGGAACGTTGTTTACCCTCTCTCTCGCACCCGTTGCCCTTACGGAGGGGGAAAGTCCGGACGCCTAATCTTGCGAACGGGGGCACGCCGGGGGACGGGGTTTTCGACGATTTGCAGGGAATTCGCACGGGAATAGAATAGGGCCGCACTCGAGCGGGTTTCTTGCGCGGAAACGTGCGAAAAAAGCGTGCGAAAATTCGCGTGCGGGTCGGTGCACGCATGACGTCACGATGCGCGGAGCGAGAAATGTCAGAGGAAATTACGTGCATCGCGAGCGCATTTTCGAATGGATTTTTCGACGAATTGGGGGCGTTTTCGCGGTACGAGACCGTCGAAAACGTGTTCAGCGGCTCGAAATCTACCTTACATGACCCTTCCCGTGCCGCAATTTGCGAATTAGTTTTGCACGAATTTGGGAATTTTATGCTTTACAGAAGACACGAGCGGAATGCTCCGGGACATCCCAATTACCCCCGGGGTGGTGGATTCGCAATGCTTTTCAGGAAAGATGAAATTTTAGGGGCGCTACGTGGCCGGGAATGAGCTGCCCGGCCCCGATTTACCTTTATAAGAATTATTAAAAAAAATTCGCAACAGTGCGCAATTCTGAGGAAAAAATCTGTAGTTTCGTTAGTCGCCGGACCGACTGTCGCTTGGACCGCAATTTCTCGGCTCCGGTGAGGCGGATCGGGATGGTAAAAAAAAGCAATTGAAAGCCTGTGACATTGTGTATCCAACTGCTTTTCTCGCGATTTCGTCCAGTTGCAAAAAGAGTGCGAAAAAAATTGAAAATGGCGGTAGGTTTTTCTGTTTTCGTCTTCGGCCGTTGGAGTTTCAAATTGAAATTACTCGGCTCCGGTGAATGGAATCGAGGCGATAAAAAAAGCGTTTGAAAGGCCGAGACGATGCGAATAAAAGTGTTGAGGTCGCGATTTGATCGAGTTGCGAAAAGAGTGCGAAAAAAATTGAAGAAAAAAGTTTTCTTAACATGTCGCTTTTCGCTGTTCGATGTTCAAATTAAAATAGCTCCGCCGCATGAAGAGATAAAATGATTTCGAACAAACCACTCGAAAGAGCGGGAAAATCTGAAGAGGCGTAACACTTTCCCGATCGCGCGATTTCAATTTTACTGTGCGCAAAATTGGAAAAACCGCAATTTTTCCGCACGGAACCGCTCCCACATTTTCCCCAATATCTCCGTTATTTCTGTTCCAAAGTATCAACATTGATATTCCGTTGGAATCGTAACGAAATTTCCTATCCAAATATGCCACTGAATTGCCAAAATTCGAAAATCGCACTTTTCCGAAAAATTTCAAAGGGTATCCCCTTTGAACTCGATTTTCGACTATCTCCGTCCTTTTCTAACGCATTGAAAATCGTATCTATCTCGCTCTCTCGCACCCATGGAAACCGGCCCATAAGCGATTTTTTCGCGCTCGCTCGCATTATAGGAATTTTGCAATTTCACCTTTGCAAATGCAATATTCGCACGTGTTTGCATGCAGTTGATGCAAAATTGCAAAATGTTGCCAATTTTTCGCAATTTGGCGATTCGCAAATATTTTTTTCCTAAAGAGTTAATACGTCATTTGGCATTAACATTGCAAATTTTTCGCAAATTCGCAAATCGAATCGTGCGAATGGAAAGAGCAGGAAATTTACTGCGAGGACCAATTAGCATCGTTCCAATCGGGTTTGCAATAAAGTCGCAAAATTAATTGCAAAAATGTGCAAAATTTGCAACTGATTGCGGTTCTTGCGATTTTCCTCCGATTCGCAACGAAGATGGTGAAATTTGCAATTACGCATTCGAAAGGGCAAGAATTTTTCTACAAAACTAATACGGAGCGAATTTCGTCCAGTTGCAAAAAGAGTGCGAAAAAAATTGAAAATGGCGGTAGGTTTTTCTGTTTTCGTCTTCGGCCGTTGGAGTTTCAAATTGAAATTACTCGGCTCCGGTGAATGGAATCGAGGCGATAAAAAAAGCGTTTGAAAGGCCGAGACGATGCGAATAAAAGTGTTGAGGTCGCGATTTGATCGAGTTGCGAAAAGAGTGCGAAAAAAATTGAAGAAAAAAGTTTTCTCAACATGTCGTTTTCGGCTGTTCGATTTTCAAATTAAAATAGCTCCGTCACATGAAAAGATAAAACGATTTTGAAAAAACCACTCGAAAGAGCGGGAAAATCTGAAGAGGCGTAACACTTTTCCGATCGCGCGAATTTAATTTTACTGTGCGCAAAATTGGAAAAACCGATTTTTTTCCGCACGGAACCGGTCCCACATTTTCCCGAATATCTCCGTTATTTCTGCTCCAAAGTATCACCATTGATATTCCGTTGGAATCGTAACGAAATTTCCTATCCAAATGTGCCACTCAATTGCCAAATTTCGAAATAACAATAAATTACCCTTCGGAGTTTTATCCTTTTTTTAAAGCAGTTTTTGAAAAATATTGCAAATTTTAACAATAATTAGCAAAAATAAATTATGAGTTAACGTTATTTTCATTTTATTACGGAAGAAACTGTAATTTTTCTTTTAACCAATATAATTTTAAAAAATTCAAATTTGCTTCGTTCGCGCGTCGCCCTTTCCCCAAAGTAATCGCTCCCAAATTAATCTTGCCCAACGTCAACCGGTAAGTGAGAACGTGAGAGAGAAACAATTTGTCAGAAATTTTCACCACGTCATCGGACATTTAATTTAATAACGAAAAAAACGACAATTTGCGGGTCGGTGCATGCATGACGTCACAACGTGACGTCGCCCGAAAAAAATTAATCGTTCCCAAATTAATCTTGCCCAACGTCAAGCAGCGAACGAGAACGTGAGAGAGAAACAATTTGTCAGAATTTTTCACCACGTCATCGGCCATTTTAATAACGAACGACGACAATTTGCGGGTCGGTGCATGCATGACGTCACAACGTGACGTCACCCGAAATTAAGCGTTATGCGAGCGAGTTTTCGAATGGAAATTTCGACGAATTGGGGGCGTTCTCGCGGTACGAGACCGTCGAAAACGTGTTCCCCGGGTCGAAAACTGCCTTATAATTTAATTTGCAAATTAATTATTTGCGAAAACTTAAAAAATTTGCAAATTTTCAATGTTTTTCAGGGAAGATGAAATTTTAGGGGCGCGTCGAGATCGGGAATGAGCTGCTCGACTCAAAATTACCCTTGATGAATCATTTTAGCACGTCAAATCGCAAGAATGCGAACATTCGTGAAAATCTTTTTTTTTTGCTGCCACTACGTAGTCACTACGTAGAATGGAAAATTCAGTTTCTTCGATCTGGAGGACGCAAATATAAAGCGATTCTCGATTGCAACGCGTCAAATTCTTTTATTTCGCGAGCGCCATCCAACGGTGCCGATCGCTTCAGTTCGATGTGGTCGTGGTGGTGATCAAAGGGTTTTTAGACCGATTAGTGGTCACGGTGCGTCATGGCGGGCAGTTAAATGATAGCCGAGGAAATTATCTATAAGTGCGTCGCGGAACGCATTTCCTCCAGCTCCACGAAAATTGCCAAATAATTGGAAAAGTATATTGATCGAGATTTCTTCTTGCAATTTTTGTAATTAAACTTGAAGTAGCTCGGCCCCAATGAGAGATGGTAAAAATAGTTTCTGAGAAAGCTTGGAATTTTCTAGGCAATTGCTACGGACCGGATTTCATTCAGTTGCAAAATGGTTGCGAAAAAAATAAAAATGGCTATAAGTTCTTCGAATATCCATTCTCACTATTCGACTTTCAAATTAAAATCGCTTCGCCGGTTGAAGAGAAAACATTATTTTGAATTAATCACACGAAAGAGAACGAAATTTTATAAATGCATTATTTCTGCAATATTAAACTAAAAATTTGCGTATAATTGTGAGACAAGATTGAAAGCAATTCGTCATCAATAAATGGAAAAGCGTTGGAAACAAATCTCATATAGATTTCTATCCAAGTGGCCATTGTATTATTTTTTTGATTTTTAATTGTTACTAACAGTAACGTCAAATTATTTTATTTAAATAAAAATTAATTCATTTCACGATGGATGCTCAAAGTGAGAGCATTGAAATGAAAGAGATGAAGGAGCCGGTGGAAGTGCCGGTGGAGAAGGCGGTGGAGGAGCCGCCGAAGAATGAGGTATTTTTTAAAATTGATAATAAATTAAATTAACTAAGGATTTTTTTTTTAAATAAATAATTTGATAATTAAATGTAATATTTAATTTTTATTATT